>CM053564.1:22770488-22822614 GCA_028646485.1 Cryptoprocta ferox
CAATGAACTTCTATGCAGTAAGAACACCTGTTTTCATTCCAATCCTGCAGAAAGCTGTATTTAATGATAGAGGAGAGGTTTAACTGGTGGTTTTACACTTTCTTTCTTTACTATGAGTTATATTTTTATGCTAAATTAACTTGGTCATGAGAGATGATTTTCCATATCTTCATTTTGAACCTCTTGATTAGGCTAATCCTGCAAACAGAAAAGGTAAGTTAGAAGAGCAATAGTTGTACATTCTTAGCAAAGCAGAAGCCCTCCCAATGAAAAAAAGCATTTTAATAGATGGTGAATTCTTGGGTTGACAGGAGGAAATGAGATAAAAACAACTTCACTGTCAACATTCTAGACAGCCCAAATCTCAAGAGTTCCACTGAGGGATTTAATAAACGCTTCTCTCTCAAATCAGGTGTTGGAAATGCCAACAACATAGAAGTCCATTCTTTAAGTCCATTCTTGGACTTTGGTGAAAATGGAATGTAATTTTCTGTTCACAGCTTTATGGCTAGATCACTCCTATCCTATAACCAGAACAAGATCTAATACACTATACCCACTTAAGGAAGAATGAGATTCAGAACATAACTGGTAAAAGCTTATGACTCAAGACCTCTGGACCAGTTCTTTGTTAGAAGAGTTAGATTATTTTTAGAATAATGTAAACAAAATCTCCTCTAACTTGTCAGATTAATTTATTAAACAGACTCCCAAAGTTCTCTAGGGTCCAGGAGTACCATGCTGTGAACTGAGCACATGCACTTTTAATCACAGATTGACGTATCACCTACCATTTGCAAATCTGCACTGTTTCAGCACCTCGCTGAAACCTTCACAAAGCTTAAGGTCACCCTGATTCTGGGCACACTCCAGAAACTGTTTCATCTCATAGTGGCATGGGCCAAACTGCTGCTGCTGCTGGTATGCTGGTTGGGTTCCCTGAGGCTCCTGTAAAGACATAACATTCAGGACCACTGAGAAAGGAAATTAGATTTAGAACTGAACAAAGAACAGTTATCTACTGTCTTTGAGGTCAACTGGGGAAACATAACTAGAACTAGATGCAAACTAAAGTTTCCATCTAATCACACGGAAAGTGAAAAATTTTAAGACAGAAAGCAAATGGGCTTTAACAAAATTCGAGTTATAATAAGAAAGATTCAAGAACATGCAAATAAAGTGAAAGGGTGATGTGCGTATCTAAATACCAGTGGGGATTCAGTGAAGTTTCATGAAGGACAGAGTGGAACTATTATAGAAAAATAGATGGATGAAATACAACAGAGTATATATCCAAGCCCATCAGAGGAGAAAATTCACATACCTCAAAAAGAGGGGCAGTGGCAAATATCAGATAAGAGATCAGAGAATAACACAGAGCTATTAAAAGAGATTTTTGAATACTTAACTAAGATGGAGACTGAATTAGTAAAGAGTCACCAAGACAAATTACTTAAAAGAAGGGGAAAGTGCCTGTTTTACAGTGGACCAGGTTGAACTGCTATTCTACTCCTTGGGAACAAATACAATTTGTACAATACTTGATGGCTGCTGGCCTACGGTACTAACTCAGCTCCCAAATGTGGCTTCTGATAACCCATTTTCTGTGAACAGCACTGTGGATTCTAACCTTACGACAGTACCTATAAGAACTTAACAAATAATTAGTTTTTTTCATAATATACCACCAGGAAACAAAATGGACAAAACCTTACCTGGTAAGTGATGTCGGGCCTTGAAGGCTCTGCATTACTTCCTCCACCGAAGCCCCCAGTGATGGCATGACCTAGAGTGTGCCCGACAGCAGAGCCCACAGCCACGCCAGCTGCAGTGGTTGCCATTTGGGCCATCAGACCTGGCTGCTGGGGCGCAGCAGCAGGTGAGCCGACAGCAGATGGTGGAGCCGCTGCTGGTGGCTGAGCTGCTGGTGCGGGTCTGGGCGCTGCTCTCATCTGAGGTGCCCGGCTGTGAAAGAAAAGAACAGAAAGTACGAAGTTCACACTTCCTACCAGGTTTGGAAACTGTCAACTTCAACAAACTGTACCCTCGGCCCTTGAACAACACAAGTTTGAACTTGTGGGTCCCCATATATGTGGATTTTTTCTGATAATTACAGTACAGCACTGCATGATTTCTTAATAATGTTTTTCCTCTAGCTTACTTTATTGTAAGAATACAGTATAATAATATATATAGCCCACAAAATACATGTTAATCGACTGTTTATATTATCGGAAAGGCTTCCGGTCAGCAGTACGCTAACAGTAGTTAGGTTACTGGGGAGTCCAAATTAATTCAGATTTAACTGCACAGGAGGTAAGTGCTCCTAACCCACACACTGTTCAAAAGTCAAATGTAGGGGCACCTGGGCGGCTCAGTCGCGGCCGACTTCAGCTCAGGTCATGATCTCACGGTTTGTGAGTTCGGGCCCCGAGTTGGGCTCTGTGCGGAAAGCTCAGAGCCTGGAGCCTGTTTCGGATTCTGTGTCTCCCCCTCTCTCTGCCCCTCCCATGCTCATGCTCTCTCTCTCTCAATAATAAATAAACAACAACAACAACAAAGTCAAACGTTTATGAAAATAAACTTCAGGATCATTTTTAATTACTAAATACAAATAATCTATGCAAACCAGAAAACTTCACAGAACACAATTCCCATAACTATTTACATCATTTTATCTCTTTAACCTTCTAAGGTTGTAATCACCAAGTGTAAACTATCTTTTCCTGCTTTTTGCAACTATTTCTATGTATTCATATATCCAGAGTAGCTTTATAGAACACAGTTATTCTAATACCTTAAAAAAACACAATATATTAAGAGTTTAAAAGATCCTTAGAGAATTCATCCATTCAGATACTAGGGGTAAGTATCATTGTAGGTGCTGGGAATATACCTGTTAAAAGACAAAAACCTCTGCCTTCGTGACACTATATTGAGGGATCAATTAAGTAAAATATGTCATGTAGTATTAAAAGTGTGAAGTAAAAAATATTGAGAGGGAGAACATGCGGGACTTTGCAATTTTAGGACAGTCAAGTGAGGCTAGGTGTTACTGAGTTGGTATCATTTTAGTAAACATATGCACATAGTCATATGGGGGAAATAACACAATCCAATTCCTTCATTTCAGATTAGAAAACTGAAGCCCAGTAAACAGGAGTGACTTGCCTGAACTGTTACACTGAAATTAATTTCAACTGTATCCTGTCTGTAGGACATTTGGATGTTTTCAGCATTTTCACTAACATGTCCAGCACTGCTTTAAAAATCTTCACATGTATTATACTCCCTCTGCCCATTTTTAGTTTCCTTGGGGGCTCTTCCCCCAGATAAGGCTAGGTCAGAATAGTGAATGACTTTGCTTCCAGTCAGGTGGCATCTGGCATCACTTTACAAAAACGTGATCTTCTGTCCTTTGGTGAGAAGCTTCTTTCCGTTAAGTGAACTGCTTGCCTACACTCCCAGGCAATCTGAACGCACTCCACCTTACTGCTGAGAAGCAACGTGGTACCGGGCTAAACGTCCTAAACTGGTCATTGGAAAACTCCGGTCAGACCTGGCTTTTCTACTTACTGGTAGCATAACCTTGGACAAGTCACTTATTCTGAGTCTCCAGTTTCCTGTTTGCTGTAAAACAGGAATAACATCTATCCCTAAGGTTCCTGGTGTTAAGGTTAAAGTATAATGGGCAGGACAGTTTAAAAGTATTTTATGAACTGAGCCTTGGTGGCTCAGTTAAGCGGCCAACTTCCAATTTCTGCTCAAGTCATGTCACAGTGATGACATGTGACACCGGGTTCTGCCCTGACAGGACGGAGCCTGCTTGGAATTCTCTCTCTCTGCCCCTGCCTTGCTCTCTCTCTCTCTCAAGGTAAACAAACTTAAAACAAAAATTTTAAAGGTATTTTATGAACCAAAAAACCATCATGTACATGTGAGGCTTTAGGAACTACGTCGCTGACAGGGCTGAGTCCCTGGAACGCTCATTGCTGGTGCTCACAGATTATCCAGTTTATTGAAACGAGATCATTTTCCTGATTTTACTACCTTTCTCCGACACTGGTTTTTGGGTTTTCTTTGTTTTTTTTTTTTTTTCTGCTACTTTTGAAGTTTCAGCCGGTTTACACTTACAAATTTCCACTTGTTTGGAGGACTTGCCCATTTTAACTTAAAATGAAGTTTAGGGGCACCTGGCTGGCTCAGTCGGAAGAGCGGGCGATTCTTGATCTCCGGGATCTTGAGTTCGAGTCCCACGTTGGGTGTAGAGATTATTTAGGTAAACTTAAAATACTTTTCAAATGAGCTCTACAGTACCTTAAATAACTCACGGACATTCGAAACTAGAAAGTTTGCCACTAACGCGATACCTCGCTAAAGCCCATGTACGACCAGCTTGCGGCGGGTGGAGACGCACCAAAGCCGCCGCATCCGCCGCGGCCTCCACCAGCCTCCGCCAGGCGGCGGCGAGGCCTACCGCGGCCTCCGTCTGCGTCACGGCGCCGCCAAGGCCCCAACCCCCGCGGTGGTCTCACCTGGCCGGAGGGGCCATGCGGGAGGTGCGGCTCCGGCTTCCACGCGGCATGGCAACTGCAAGGCGGCTCAGCGTCTACAAACGCGAGACTCTGCGGAGACGCTGGCGGCTTCTGCGAACTGGTAAACGGAAGACGGGGGGCGGGGGTGGCTGCAGCGCGCGGCCAATCAGTGCCCAGGCAGAGGCCTCTCGCTCGCCGACGTCTCCGCGTGCCCTGAAGGTCACTGGAAGAGCAGGACGTCATGGCGGCGCGTCGTCGTACGCGGTTAGCGTCATGAGCTCCGCCTCTGGCTCCTTTAGGAGACCGGAAGTGCCTGAAGTTGCCCGCAGCGTGGTGCCGGTCTGAACCGAAGGTTGCTTTGTAGGGTATGAGGGCCGTCGCTGCTGCTTTTAAATATATGGTGGACAAATCCAGCCTTGAGAGTGAGGCAGATACGTGGCACTTCTGCAACTGGACCGTAGGCAAATTAACTTTTTTCAGTATTAAGTTACTTGGTTATGTTTTGAGGCACAGTGTGGGCACATAATATGAACCGAACGAAGGAAACTGAAAACTTTAGGCAACATCGACAGAGATGAGTTTATTCTGTTTGTATTTCTGTTATCTGTGGATTCAGGCAACAAAAGATCAAATCGTAATAATGCCTTACATTTATGTATTACTATACATAGTTTCGGACTCTTTTCATGTACATCATAGAATTTGTGCCCATAATTGGGATAGTAGTCATTCACTATTAATTAAACATGTCCTGAATGATTTCCAAGTGCTAGCTAGGTTCTGGAGATAGATGCAGCACCAAATAAAACAAGACTACCTTCGTGGAATTTAAATTTTGAGGGGAGACAGAAACGGCCGGCTAAATCAGATAGTGGTGATATGAAGCCAAAGCATGGCGAGTCAGATGGGGAGTTAGAGGTTGGACAGGGCAGGACTCTTGGAAGAGGCAGTATCTGAATAGACTGCTTGAGGAAGCAGAGAAACAAACCAAATGTTTATCAAGGGTAATGGCATTCCAGGCAGAGGGAACAGCAATTGTGAAGGCCCCACGGTTGTGTGGTTTAGTGATTGTTGATGTGACACAACAGTAAGTTTTGGGGCCTCTGCAGTAGTGGACAAGTTGGTTAGTGGTACTTCATGGATGGCTTCATGGGAAGGTCCTTGGGATGGGGTGGGATTTATGGAGAAGAAAAAGCAGAAGTGGACCCTCCATTTCTGTTAGGTCTTTCAAACAGAAAATTTCCCCTTCCACCAGAGGTTAGTAGAGTTTTTCGTGTAAAAGCACATTGTTTCCAGTAACGGCAGACTGTTTGTGGAACTGAAGGGTAAATAATGCAGTAAACTTTTATGAAAAAGTTTTATTTTCATAGAACTATAATGAAACTTTACAGATGATATGACATTGTATTGCCTTTGGATAATTCATAAGCAGAGACAGAGTAAAGGAGCCCTATAAAGGACATCCTAGCAGCAGAAGAACTTAGAATGAGCATAACTTTGGACAGTTCAGACGGGTATCCAGAAGTTTAATCATCCTTGGCTAAGTCATTAATTCCTACACTGAGGAGAGACTATTATATTTGTACAAGGTTATTTCGTAATAGTAAAAGATTGGAAACCACCTAAATTCTTGTCAGTATAATACTGATTTTTTAAAAAAGGCACATCACACAATATGCAGGTATAAAAAGGAATAAAAAAAGCTCTATATTATTGGTATGGAAGATGCCAAGAGAAACTGTCAAAAGAAAAAAAGCAAGTGTATTGTGCTATCTGTGTAACATGGGGAGAAGAGACTGTTAATATGCACAAACTATCTGCAGCTGTTAATACTAGTCGCCTTCAGGCAGTAGGACTCAGTGGCTGTAGCACAAGGGTAGGATTTTTACTGAAAATATTTTCTATCATTTGGATTCTGAAACAGTTAATGTATTCCCTCTACTCAAAATCAGATTAAGAACATGTAAAAAGTAAAACTAATAAAAACAGGAATTGGAAAAAAATTTCAGAATTCTGCTACATATCATTTGTAGTTGGCCAGGATAAACATGCTGAAGTTCCCTCTTTGATGAAATGTATGTAACAACTTCTCATTCCATAGTGATTTCAGTCATTCTCAACAAATTCACATCCGGTGATCAAAATTTGAACAAAGAACTCTTGCAGGCATTGTTACAGATATTTGATACTGACATTTGTATGCATGGACTCCTGATGATTATAATAAACATTGTACTCAATTAGCCTGTAGATACCAGAAGTTTTAAAATTGTGCAAACCTCTTCCAGAAATTCTGTATCTAGGAATTCAAGAAACAGTCATGAACGTGGAAAGAAATTAGCTATAAAGATGTTCATTTAACAAATTCCATAAAATAGGGAAAACTAATAAGTATCCTGCAATACGGAATTAAAGTTATGATCCATACACATGAAATGCTATGCAGCCATTTAAAGTATTATGAAAGAATATGACACGCAAAGTATCTTCACAGTGTATTAAGTGAAAGAACAATTACAAAGTAGTATACGTAGTATGTTTATATTCTGAGAAAGTTCATATATATTTTAAAGGCTGGAATTATGTACACTCAAGTAGTGATATTGTCCTCTGGGTAGTGATTTCTTCCCTTTTTTTTTTTGCTTGTTCATATTTTCCAATGTGTCTGAAATGAACATGCTTATACTAATTAAACATACCATGGTGGTTTAAAATAGGTCCACAGATTCTTAGACATTCCCTTCAAAAAGTGGAGCCTAATTCCTCTCCAACCTCAGGACCCTAAAGCTAAAACCATCTTGTTAGCCCCTTCTGAATTTTGCATCCCCAGAAACTGAGGTAAGTATGTTGCTTTAAGTCACTAAGTTTTTGAGTAATTACACAGCAATAGGTAACTAATACACAATTTCTACAGTTACTGTATTTCAGCAGGAATTGTGTAGGAACTGAGATGTTTAAGACATTAACGTCCTTACGCTCTAAATGTAGTTTTTTCCTTTGGATAACAAAGACATATGATTACAGTGCCTAGCACATACCAGACAAAAAAAAAAGAATCAACCAATTAGTGAATTCTTAATTGTTGATCTAAAAATACAAAATATTGTATAAACAAGTGGTTAGGAGGTTAAGTGGTTATGAAGTTCTAAGGATTTCAAAGGAATCGCTATTCACCGTGGATGAAAGATTCAGGGAGAAAGTGGCACTTTAAGTACAGGTGGAATTTGTTTTAGAAAGATTAAAATTACAAAGAGGAAAAGGGCATGGGAAGTAGGACAGCACAGATTGAAATGAAGCAGCAGAATCGAATATGGAGGACAGAAGATCTGTGTCAAGATCCAGAGTGTGTTTTTAGAAGTTGTGGTACAAAATTTAAGAAAATCCAAGAGATTGATTTCCAGTACAATATAAGGAATCTAGGCTTTTTATCCTACAGGATTAGATCAGTCATTGAGGGTTTTTATATGTTTAAAATGGCCTTTGGAAGATTAATCTCCACATGGTGTCTGAGACACAGCAGGAGAATAGACCTAAGGAAAAATATTCTCAAGGCAAAGACAGCGGCAATGGGAACACTGATGATGTGAGTGCCATGCGCACTCTGGCAGCGCATGTACAATCATGTGAGTGCCTCTTGTATACCAGTCACTAAGAGCTTTACATGTATTATTTTATTTACACCTCGCAAGAACTATTTTAAGATTTTAAATTTATTTTGAGAGAGAAAAAAAGTGAACACAGGGGAGGGGCAGAGAGGGAAAGAGACAATCCCAAGCAGTGACAGTGCAGAGACCAACACAGGCCCAAACCCATGAACTGTGAGATCATGACCTGAGCCAAAACCAAGAGTCAGACGCTTACCCCACTGAGCCACCCAGGTGCCCCATACCTCACAAGAACTCTTGAAGTAGGTACTGTTTTATCCCCATCTTATAGAAAAGGAAACAGATACTTGGGAGTTTAAGCAACTTACCCCAGGTCATACAGGTGTTTTTTTAATGTTTATTTATATTTGAGAAACAGAGAGAGATAGTGAATGAGCAGGGGTGGGGCAGAGAGAGAGACAGAAACAGAATCTGAAGCAGGCTCTATGCTCTGAGCTGGCAGCACAGAGCCGGATGCGGGGCTTGAACCCACAAACTGTGAGATCATGACGTGAGCCAAAGTCAGATACTCAAGTGACTGAGCCACCCAGGCGCCCCTACAGGTGTTTGACTCCAAAGCCAGGATTCCTACTATAGCACACCACCTGGAGACATTTTAAAAGAGTGAATGAAAGAATTTAAGACTTTGGCCAGAGAGGAAGGAGAAAGGATTGTGTTTTGTAAACTTAAAAATAGTTACTATTTATTGAGTACCTCTTAAGTGCTTACAAATACTGTGTGAGAGGTTTTATATATTTCATCTGTAATCCACAATTTGGTAAGGTAATTCAGAATCATTCCCGTTTCACAAATGAGAAACCTGAGGCTTGGTGTAACTTGAAAGTAGCTACCTCCGAAGTTTGCTGAATGCCACAGCGATGAACAGCCATAGGATTAAAATTCAAGTTGCTCCTTCCAGTACACACCATCCTTCTCTCATAACCAAGGACTTACATTGGGCGCAGAGGCCTAAGGAATGCAGACGGAAGAGAAAGACAACCACCCTGATATAGTCTGTATAATTTTTAAACCACAACTCAACTCTCATCCTTGGAGGTGAAGTTTGTGGGTGGTACTGCCCGCAGAATACTGTGTACAAATACTGTGATGCTGGAATGAATGAAAGCTTTTGAATATCTGCTATACCTGGTCTTCTTTGTAACTAGCTATATGACCTCTGAAAAGTGATTTGAACTCCTTTGCCTCAGAATCCCCTCTACAAAACGGGAGACAGCAGCATCCACCTGAAAGGATTGTTGTGTATCAACAGTGCAGAGAATCTACCAACTGTTTGGTACACACTCTTACAACTTAAAATAGTCGTATTCTGGCGAACAAATATTAAACCTGCACACTACATCTGTGACACGTGGGTTGAAATCTTGCACACATTCCTATCTTTGTTCTCCCCCTATTCATCTTATTTCCTCATTAAGATGAACTCAAATCTTTGTGGATTGGAAACGAGTTACCGTAGCAACTGAAAAAAAAAAAACCCAAAAGAGTTAAAATGCCATTCTTGCTTTTAATTAAAAACCCTAAAAAGGCATACCCACTTGGACACCTGGATGTTACTTAATCAACAATCAGTAAGGAAAAGATACTGAAGCGGTAAACTTAAGCGATGTCGAAAAGAAGTTATGTTGACCAACATGGACTCTCCCCCTTACGACCAGTTACAGCTGGAGTCAGAGAAAATACTTTTATCAGGGCCTTCGGGTATCCTGCAGAAAACTGACAAAAAAAAAAGTTATTCACTTTAACCCATACATAAGCCCTGGAAGTAATTCTTACATTTTTAAAAAGATGTCTCTGCGTTTCCTAGCCCCTTCTTCTCCCAACTAATGAAACTCCAAAAGGCAGAGTTATACACTATTCGAATTGCAGCCCAGAGATAAGCTGGGTGTTTACGGGGTCCAGCTACGACTCCCTAACGCTCAGCAGCCTCAGAAGAGGGCGACTCTGCGCAGGTGCAGTCACAGAGGGCGGACGACAGAGGCGTCCGGGTGGCCAGGGCGCTCACGGGGCTGCCCAGGATCCTGGCCGGGTGCAGCCCGCACGCACCTGCGCTCAGGCGAGGCGAGTGCGCGCCCGGGGCTGCAGCTGGCGCTGGCGACGCTTGCGCTGACCATTGAGGAGCTTCTGCGCGATCTTGCGCTCGTGGCCTCCGGGCACTGGCCAGTTGGTGCGCAGTTCCCGCTCGCGCCGCATCCGGCCCTTGCTGCGTCCGGCCCCGCAGGCCGGGAAGTCGAGCAGGTAGTAATAATCCGGGCAATCGTAGAGCTCGTCCTCGGAGCTCACGGGCGGCCACGCCTCGGCTAACGGCTGCCGGACCGGAGCCTGGGCGCTGATAAGGGCTGGGTCCATCTCGTCGTGCCCCATGGCCGCCGGCCCGCGCGCGCGCGCGCCTTTCAGGACGGCCCCGCCCCGCATTTCGATTGGCTCTGCCGGCGGGGGCGGAGCTTATGGATGACGTCACAGAGCCGGGAAGTTGTCGTGCGCCGGGCCTCCGCGTTCTGGTCCTGGGAACCGTGACTACTTCCATCTATCCTGGCCTGTCAGCCGCCGCCGCGAGCGGGGCATTTGGCAAAAATCCGACTGAGCACTTTATGTGGGTCGAGAATGTAAAACTACAAGTGTCAACAGCGAGGGACTACTTAAAGAAAATGTGGGACTGTACATTCCTCCCGAGGACTTTAATCAGCAGTAAACATTTTGGTAGGGTGTTTGATGACATCAGAGTGCTCAATAACAACGTAAGGTGAAAAATTCACTTTTGAAGAAATATCTCTGGTATCCCAACAGCATATTTTTAAAACTTCTGTCTATATAAAAGATTGAAAGGACATACATCAAAATGTTGAAAGCATTTATGGCGTGAAGGGCCATACATATATTAGCTGTTGTTTTCCTTTCCACCGTCCCCATTTTTGATAAGGAGTGTGAACTAATTGTTTCAAGCGAGGGATTGTAAAGCAAAGGGCACCCTGCCTGCTGATAAGACTCGAAACTGCGCGCGATTTCGGATTATCCGCGGGTACCCAAGTCCCGCAGTTAGGCAACGTTACACGAGATAAGGCGTAGGCAATTTGGGGTGAGGGGCCGGAGTAGGGAGTGGCGGTGCAAGGGAGTTAGCGCGAGCCGAGGGTCCCGCCTGTCAGCGCACTTTGCGCTGGGATCCCCCGGGCGGGGGAAGGGGGGGGAAGGGTGCTCCACGAGAGCGGCGGAGGCGAGAGGAATCGGGCCGGGTGCCTGCGCAGGAAAAGGCCACGTGGACCTCCTCACCGAGGGGCGCCGCCGCACCGCGGAGCGGGAGTCATTACACTCCGCGGCGACTCCCAGGTCTAATTACCTAATTACTGTGTCTCTAAACGCTGCTCTCAGGGAGTTATTGCGAAGAACGCCTTTGTTGTAGTGAGGCTTAAGTAGCCCAGATAATTCTCTTTCCACAAAAATTGCAGCTATCCCCTAGGGGCTTATCTTTTTACTAGATCAAAAATAGTACCCTACTTTTAAAAAAGTGGGGGGGGGGGGGGCTTCCAAGAGATTTGATCTTGCTGTTTGTTGTCCATTTGAATTTTTTCTTCCGCGCTCTGAAGCCGTATCCATGGTGGGGCGTGGCCTACATACCACGCTCTCGGGGCAATTTTGGTGGTTCTTTAAATGAACGAGTCCCAGGAGAGTGTTTTTAATAAAACACCGAGGGGATTTTTCTCTTCCACCCACATGTTTTACATTGGCTGTTGGGAAAGAAACTAATATTTATCCTTTTACTACTCCCCATACATGATCTTAAAAAAAAAATCCTCTTTAGATGTGTTAATATTAATTAAGATATTCTTAAAAGTGCAAAGACTAGAACAATGAACTCCCATATCCCATCACACAGATTGAACAATTAGCAAGATCATGTCAGATTTTTAAAAAAAGTTTATTGAGAGAGAGAGAGCAAGAGGGGAGGTGCAGAGAGAGAGAGGAAGAGAGAGAGAATCCCAAGCCAGCTCCCTGCCGTCAGTGCCAGCCCACTGCACACTTGAACTCACCAATCTTGAGCTCATGACCTGAGCCAAAATCAAGAGTCAGACACTTAGCTGACCAAGCCACTCAGGTGCCCCTGTCACATTTGCTTTATATATCGCTTTGTTTTCCTCTGCTGTGGATCTTACATCATTTTACTCCTATATTTCTCAGTATCCAGCTCTAAAAAACTAGACTCCTTCCTTACATAACTGCAGTGTTGTTTTCACACCCGACAAAATCAACTGGCCCTGTTTTTATCTAATACACAGTCCAGAATCAAATTACTCTGTCTAAAAGACCTCAGAAAACATACAAAATCTATACATGAAGTTTGCTTGAAAGTCTCATATTCTAGGGCAGTCTCCCTGTCCTTTTCATTTTCCCCTGACATTGTTGAAATTGGGTCAGTTGTCCTGTAAAATGTCCCACTTTGGATTTGTCTGCTTCTTTGTGGTGTCATTTAACTTGTTCCTCTCTCTTCCATATTTCCTGTAAATTGAGGTTGGACCTAGAGGTTCGTTTATATTCAGATTCAGTTTGGGGGGAGGGCAAGAAAAACTTCCTAGGAAGTAATGTGTATTGGCATCACACCAGGAGATCCACAATAGTTCATTGTCCCAACTTTAGTGATGCTATGACTGATCAATGAGCTCATGTGTTAACAGCCTTTCTCTGAAATTGTGAAGTTCCACATAAACTTTCATCCAATAATTTCATCCATAGTTCATTGCTTTATTTGCTATTATGTTCATTTGCTATTATTTCATTAGGGGCTATGAAATGATAATTTTCTAATTCAATCATTCCTTCCACATTTATTTGCTATTTCCCTCATGGACTTAGGCTATTTGGTTACCTTGAAATACATTTTGACAAGAAAGGCAAAACAAATGTTTAATTCCCTTTTATTTTTTTAAAAGTTTATTTATTTATTTAACTAATCTCTACACCCATTGTAGATGTGGTATATAACCTGAAACCCATGACCTCAAGATTAAGAGTCACATGCTATTCCAACTGAGCCAGACAGGCCCCCTCTTATTCTTTTTTAAAGATGGATTTTCAGGGTGCTAATGGACTCTGCACTTTTTTTCTCCTGAGAATCATTATAAACTCATGAATCTTTTCAAAACACAGTCAAGGTGTTTGATCAACTTCATGTTTATTCTTTTTCATTGCTCAAATTGTTCCATCTTTGGCCAGTGGGAGCTCCTTCCTGTGATTCCTGTGTTCTTTTGGCATTAGCCTAGTAGTCATGGAGAATGCCCTTGTTTTCTGATAAACCAAGATGTCCATCCAGACTCATCCTGTACACTCTATGCCCCAGACCTGGAATCAGCCATTTCTCCAAGGAGTCCTTGATCTTTTTAGCGTAGAGAATGGATTTAGAGACTTTTTTCAAAAAGCTTCAGGAGTAGAATTTAGTGATTCATCACTTACATACAATACCCAATGCTCATCTCAACAAGTGTCCTCCTTAACACTCATCACCCATTTAACCCATCCCCCACCTATCTCCCTCTCCATCAACCATCTAGAGGTAAGACTGTCTTATATATTTCACTCTAGAGACAATAATCTTAAGGCCATGTATTATGTTTATGGATCTTTAGAAGAACAGTGTGAGATATTACTGTCCCAATTTCCAGATGAGGAAACAGTTTAACAACTTCCCCAAGGTTATATAACTAGTAAAAAGCAGAGCCAGACTAAGAGTGAGATCTTCAGACTCCTAAGTAATTGTTTCTTTCATTTTACTGTGCCTCCTTATATGAATTCCTTATTTGTCAGTTCACAGGTTGCTAAACATCCCTGCCTTCCTAGCTTCTGAGATGATATTTAAAAGCTGGTGCCACCATCTGTCTTGCTCTCTTGTCCCAGGACTCTGAATTAATTCTGATGACATCATTGCAGTAAGATTTTAAAGTGGACTTCGTATCTTGTTTAGTGGTTTGACTTCAGACGCAGGGGATAAACAACTAACAATCATGCTTCAGGAACAGTCTTTAATTCCTCTTGTTAGCATAACCATGCAGAGTTTATAAAACTCTATCTTGTTACTTTCTAATGAATTATTGAAAGTACCTCATAAGATAGTAGAAGGAGAAATGGAGATTTAGCCAAGTCATAGGTGACTTGCCCAAGGCCTATGATGGAATGACTGTGTCTGCATTTGGGCCATAGCAGAGCTTGCTACTGTCTCTGAGATCCCTCTGATAAGACATGAGTGAAACTAATCACAAACTTAGATCTGACTATGCCTTATAGTCAACACTTCTTTCTCTTTCCCATTTATTCATGCCTTTGTATTACTTGTGCATTTGTGTAACTCCCTTATAAGATTAGAAACACATTTTTCCCACCCCCATCTCCAGTTCACAGTCACTATAAAATAAATGCCTGTTAGGGGCACCTAGGTGCTCAGTCAGTTAAGTGTCTGACTTTGGCTCAGGTCATGATCTCATGGTTTGTGGGTTCAAGCCCTGCATTGGCTCTCAACTGCCATGCAGAGCCTGCTTAGGATCTTCTGTCCCTTCTCTCTCTGCCCTTCCCCTGCTCACGTTCTCTCCCTCTCTCTCAAAAATAAATAAACATTTAAAAATAAAATTAAATGTCTGTTAAATAAATATATATATATGTATGTGTAAACAACCAAAACCATTAAAAACTATAAATGAAAGTGAGCAAAATTTAAATAATAACTTAAGCCTCATTCATTCAAAATATATTTACATGTACTATGTGCCAGATATCATTTTAGACTTTATTTTTTATTTTTTTTAATGTTTTTTTTTTTATTTTTGAGAGAGAGAGAGAGAGACAGTGCGAGCAAGGGAGGGTCAGAGAGCGAGGGAGATACAGAATCAGAAGACAGGCTCCAGGCTCTGAGCTGTCAGCACAGAGCCTGATGCGGGGCTCGAACCCACGAACCGTGAGATCATGACCTGAGCCGAAGTCGGCCACTTAACCGACTGAGCCACTCAGGCGCCCCTTGTTTTAGACTTTCAAGACAAAGTTCCTTGCTCTGTGCATTTTATATTCTAGAAGAGGCAGATAATAAAAAATAACTAATATAGGATTCTCAGTGATAAGTGTAATTAAGAAATATGAAGCATGAAAATGTCATGAATGTGATATTTTATTGTTTTTCCCCCTTTTTAAATTTAAATTTTAGTTAACATGCAGTGCAATATTGGTTTCAGTAGAATTCGGTGATTCATCACTTATACAACACCCAGTGCTCATCTCAGCAAGTGCTTTCTTTAATGCCCATCACCCATTTAGCCCATTGCTCACCCGCCTCCCTCCATCAACCCATAGTTTGTTCTCTATAATTAAGAGTCTCTTGGGGTGCCTGGGTGGCTCAGTCAGTTAAGCATTCGACTCTTGGTTTTGGCTCAGGTCATAATCTCATAGTTTCATGAGTTCGAGCCCCATGTCAGTCTCCATGCTGACAGTGCGGAGCCTGCTTGGGATTCTCTGTCTCCCTCCTTCTCTGCCCCTCCCCCATGTGCACTGTCTCTGTCTCTCAAAATAAATAAATCAACTTAAAAAAATTGAGTCTCTTGTGGTTTGTTTCCTCTCTTCTCTCCCCCACCTTTCCATATATTCATCCATTTTGTTTCTTAAATTACACACATGAGTGAAATCATATGGTATTTGTCTTTCTCTGGTTGACTTATATTACTTAGCATAATACATTCTAGCTCCACCCACGTCATTGCAAATGGCAGGATTTCATTTTTTGATGGCTGAATAATATTCCATTCTATATATACACATCTTCTATATCCATTCATCAGTTGATGGACACATGGGCTCTCTCCATAATTTGGCTACTGTTCATAATGCTGCTATGAACGCTGGGGTGCATGAACATACTTTGAATCTGTATGTTTATGTCCTTTGGGTAAATACCTAATAGTGTAGTTACTAGATTGTAAGGTAGTCCTATTTTTAATTTTTTGAGGAACCTCTATACTGTTCTCCAGAGTGGCTGCACCAGTTTGCATTTTGACAAGCAGAGCAAGAGGCTTCCCCTTTCTCTGAATCCTTGCCAACACCTGTTGTTTCTTGGGTTGTTAATTTTAGCCATTCTGACAGGCGTGAGGTGGTATCTCATCATGGTTTTGATTTGTATTTCCCTGATGATGAGTGATGTTGAGCATTTTTTCATGTGTCGGTTGGCCATCTGGATGTCTTCTTTGGAGAAGTGTCTATTCATGTCTTTTACCCATTTCTTCACTGGATTATTTGTTTTTTGGGCATTGAGTTTGATAAGTTTGATTTTGGATAGTAACCCTTTATCTGATATGTCGTTTGCAACTATCTTCTCCATTCCGTAGGTTATCTTTTAGTTTTGCTGATTGTTTCCTTTGCTGTGCAGAAATTTTCATTTTAATGACGTCCCAATAGTTCATTTTTGCTTTGGTTTCCCTTGCCTCCAGAGACATGTTGAGTAAGAAGTTGGTGCAGCTGAGGTCAAAGAGGTTTTTGCCTGCTTTCTCCTTTAGGATTTTGATGGCTTCCTGTCTTACGTTTAGGTCTTTCATCCATTTTGAGTTTATTTTTGTGTATGGTATAAGAAAGTGGTCCAGTTTCATTTTTATGCATATTGCTGTTCGGTTTTCCCAGCACCACTTGCTGAAGAGACTGTCTTTATTCCATTGGATATTCTTTCCTGCTTTGTCAAAGATTAGTTGGCCATACATTTCTGGGTCCATTTCTGGATTCTTTATTCTGTTCCATTGATCTGAGTGTCTGTTTTTGTGCCAGTACCATACTGTCTTGATGATTACAGATTTGTAATACATCATGAAATCTGGGATTGTGATGACTCCAGCTTTAGTTTTCTTTTTCAAGATTGCTTTGGCTATTCGGGGTCTTTTCTGGTTCCATACAAATTTTAGGATTGTTTGTTCTAGTTCTGTGAAAAATGCTGGTGTTATTTTGATAGGTATTATTTTTATGTACTTCTTATATGCTTCTTTTGTGAAGCTGCAATGCTGGTTCATGACAACATCAACACCAGTGATTAATATCCTTTTAGTACCTTCACCTTTGGGGCCTTTATGAGAGGCATTTCCACCAATGAACCAGTCATCAGTGTTATCCTCTGTCCTACCGACCCCCCACTTCCAGGCATAACCTGTCCGTGATCTCCTGGATTTTTTAGATGTTGAAGAATATCTCATCATGGCCAATGAGGTCCTGGTAGATAATGGTAACTGCAGCTGGAGAGAGACAACCGTGGTGCTAGTTTAACAGGAGCAGAGAGCTCTGAGCCAACGTGGTGCAGCCAGAGTGGCACTGGCGGTAGATGAGCAGGAGGAGAAGCCCAAGACATTCATTTTAGATCTGACACAAATAAGTTGAAAATGAAAGGATGGAAGAGAGATTTCATGTATGGCAACCAAAAGAAGAGAGCTAAGGTAGCTATACTAATATGAGACAAAATAGACCGTAAGTCAGTAATTGTTGCAAGTAACAAAGAAGGACATTCTACTGATTATAGGATAGATTCACAAGAAGATATCATAATTATAAACATACATGTACAGAATAGCAGAAATCCAAAGTATATGAAGCAAACATTGAAAGAATTGAAGGGAGAAATAAACAGCTCTACAATAGTTGGACATATCAATAATCACTTGCAATAATGGATAGAACAATCAGACAAAAGATTAATAACAAAGTAGAAGACTTGAACAATACTATAAAGCAATTAAACCTAACAGACATGCATAGAACAGTTGAACCAACAACAGCAGAATACACATTTTTCTCAAGTCATGGAATGTTCTCCAGGATAGGCCAGAAAACAAGTCTTAATTATTTTATTATTTCATTTCATTTCATTTCATTTCATTTCATTTCATTTCATTTCATTTCATTTCATTTTTAAATATTTATTTATTTTTGAGAGAGAGAGAGAGAGAGAGAGGAAGACACAGAATCCAAAGCAGGCTCCAGGCCCTGAACTGTCAGCACAGAGCCTGATGTGGGGCTTGAACACACGAACTGTGAAATCATGGCCTAAGCTGAAGTGGGATGCCAGCCAGGTGCCCTAGTAACTTTAAAGAGATTGAAATCATACATAATTTCTTTTCTGATTACAATGGAATGATGCTAGAAATCATTAACAGAAGGAAGACATGAAAATTCACAAATATGTTGAAATTAACCACACATTCTTTTTTTTGTAATATTTATTCTTTTTTTTTAATTTTTTTTTGAGAGAGAGAGACAGAGTGTGAATGGGGGAAGGGCAGAGAGAGGAGGGAGACACAGAATCCAAAGCAGGCTCCAGGCTCTGAGCTGTCAGCACAAAGCCCAGCCCATACCATAAGCTGTGATATCATGGCCTCAGCTGAAGTTGGACGGTTAACTGACTGCGCCACCCAGATGCCCCAAAATTATCCCTGTTTGCTGATAACATGATCTTATGTGTAGAAAAGTCTAAAGAACCCAGACATATCCACCTACACACACACACAAACGGTTATAACTAATAAATTCAGCAAAATTCCAGGATACAAAATCAACATTGAAAAATAAGTCACACTTTTCATCAACAATGAACAATCTGAAAAATAACATTTCATTTACAATAGCATCAAAAAGAATAAAATACTTAAGAACAAATTTGATTAAGAAGTAAAAAGATTTGTACTCTGAAAACTACAAAACATTGCTGAAAACTAAAGAAGATGTAAATAAATAGAAAAACAAATTCATGAATTGGAGAACTTAATATTGTTAAGGTTTCCATACTACCCAAAGTGATCTACAGATTTGATGCAATCCCTATCACAACACAATGATTTTTATTTCAGAAGTAGAAAAAGCCCATCGTAAAATTCATATGGAATATGAAGGGATCCTGAATAGCCAAAACAATCTTGAAAAATAAATATTTGGAGGACTCACACTCCCTTATTTAAAAACAAAATACAAAGCTAAAGTAATCAGAACAGTATGGTTGTGTGTCTGGGTAGCTCAGTGGGTTAAGCATCAGACTCTTGGTTTTGGCTCAGGTCATGATCTCATGGTTCATGGGTTTGAGCCCCACATCTGGCTCTGCACTTGGGATTCTCTCTCCCTCTCTCTGCCCCTCCCACATTCACCTGCACTTTCTGTCTCAAAATAAATAAACAAAACTATAAAAAGAAAACTGTGGGGGTTTTTGGTTGGCTCAGTCAGTTAAGTGTCTGGCTACAGCTCAGGTCATGATCTCAAAGTTCGTGAGTTCAAGTCACGAGTTGGGCCCTGTGTTGACAGTGCAGAGCCTGGAGTCTCCTTCAGATTCTGTGTGTGTCTCTCTCTCTGCCCCTCCCCCACTCACATTCTGTCACTCTGCATCTCAAAAATAAATAAACATTAAAAAATGTTTTTAAAACTGTGGTACTGGAATAAGGCAGACATATAGATCACTGGAAAAGAATAGAGAGCCCAGAAATAAGCCCTTGCATATATAGTTAAGTACTTTTCAACAGATGGTGCTAAGTAAACAGGATATTCACATGCAAAAGAATGAAGTTGGACCCTTACCTTACATTATATACACAAAAGTTAAAATATATCAAAGACCTAAACATGAGACCTGACTTTATAAAACTCTTAGAAGCAAACATAGGGGGAAAGTTCATGATATTGGATTTGGCAGTGATTTCTTGGATATGACCCTAAAAGCACAAGCAACAGAAGAAAAAACAGATAAACTGAACTTCATCAAAATTGAAAACTTTGTACATCAAAGGACACTCTCAAGAGAATGAAAAAGCAACCTATGTACTGAGAGAAAATATTTGCAAATCATGTGTCTGATGAGTTGATGAAACTCATCATCATCATCAACAACAACAACAACAAAATTTAAAAATGGACAAAGGACTTGAATTACATTTCTTCATTCTGAACCTTCCTTGACATCTCAATTTCTAGCCCTCTGTGGTACTCCAGCAGCTAGGATAAACAAGAAGGGGGTCTGTGCTGTTTACCAGTTTATTGCCTCTTGGCTCCAAATTCACTCTTCATTGCTTGCTTGTGCAAAAACAGAGCTGGGCCATTTAAAAGTAATTTTTCCTGGGGCGCCTGGTTGGTTAAGAGTCCGACTTCAGCTCAGGTCATGATCTCACAGTTTGTGAGTCCTGCATTGGGCTCTGTGCTGACAGCTCAGAGCCTGGGGGCTCCTTCAGATTCTGTGTCTCCCCCTCTCTCTGCCCCTTCCATGCTCATGCTCTGTCTCTCTCTGTCTCTCAATAATAAAAATGTTAAAAAAATTTTTTTAAATAAAAAAATAAAAGTATTTTTTCCGGGGCTCCTGGGTGGCTTAGTTGGTTAACCGTCCAATTTTTGATCTCGGCACAAGTCATGATCTCATGGTTAATGAGATTGAGCCCTGCGTTGGGCTCTGGACTGCACAGAGTCTGCTTGGGATTCTCTCTCTACCTCTTTGTGCTTTCCCTGCTTGCACTCTCTCTCTCTCACTCAAAATAACCACATACACTTTAAAAAGATGTTTATTTATTTTTGAGAGAGAGAGACAGAGAGACAGAGTGTGAGCAGGAGGTGGGAATCTGAAGCAGGCTCCAGGTTCTGAGCTGTCAGCACAGAGCCCAACGTGGGGCTCAAACTCAGAAACCGCAAGATCATGACCTGAGCCAAAGTCAGACGCTAAACCAACTGAGCCACCCAGGTGCCCCAATGAACTTTTTAAAAAAGTAATTTTTCCTTTGTCAGGTGGCACAATGTTAAGCTTTGTCAGCTGTGGGCTCTGGAGAGCGATTGCATGAGGAAGGGGTTTTCCTTCTTATTCTGATGTATTCCAGTGGCTCCAGCAGTATGTGCGGATTCCTCAGTGCCCAGCTCCTGCAACACAGATGGCTTTTCCAGCACCATGACCCCTGTAGCGCCCAGCAGCCAGTGGTTTCTCCCGGAAACCCCCTTTAGTTGGCTTTGTAAGAGGGTGCCTCAAGTGAGACACCTTACTATGAAAACGGCTTGCTTTGGTACCTCAGAAGGTAGGTTTCCAGCAAATTCTGGAGGGCAGATTTCCAGCAACTACCATTGGCACAGCACCAAGCAACTTCTGTGCCATCCAGTTACCACAGCCGTGTCCTCTCCAATGAGGTCTGGTTCTCAGGCCTGGTGTTCTACCTCAGCCTCAGAGGTGGTCAGTGGACCTTATACCTGCTGATCCTATATTCTTTAGAGTTCTCTTTACTCAAATCCCTTGTGTAATGTGTAATTCTACACATTAAAATTGAGCTGTTAAAATTACTCTGTGGCTTCCATCTCCTAATTTGACCCTAACACAGGGTCCTTGCCCAACACAATAAAAAGGACACACAACCTGTCACCATTATACAATACGCTGTGCTAAAGCAGCCGTGGAACAGAGTGCTGGGGACAGCAGGTAGAAAGGTGCCTGGAAGGTCCATGAGGACTAATGAGAGAATTAAGCTGAAAGGATGAATAGATCAGGGCACTCCACATTCATCATTGACAGCTCTTCATCTCATAATCCTCTATATCATTTCTGTGTCCCAAGTCTGGTCCATGCTTTCCACCCTAGAGTTGTTCCTCAGGCCAGGCCACCATCATCTCTGGCTGGTTTATTATGATGATCCTGTAATTGTCCTCTTTACTTCCAGGCTTGCTCGCTTCAGCCTGTCCTCCACACTGAAGCCAGAGTGGTTCTTCTAAAAGGCAAATTTGGGTCCAAACAGTCTTTGACTAAAAACCGTTGGTGGGTGGGGCGCCTGGGTGGCTCAGTCGGTTGAGCGTCCAACTTCAGCTCAGGTCACGATCTCACACTTCGTGGGTTCAAGCCCCGCGTCGGGTTCTGTGCTGGCAGCTCAGAGCCTGGAGCCTGCTTCCAATTCTGTGTGTCCCTCTCTTTCTGCCCCTCCCCTGCTCATGATCTGTCTCTCAAAAAAAAAAAAAATGTTAAAAAAAACAAAAACAAAAACCTGTTGGTGGCTGCCCATTGCCCTTAGGACAAAATCGAACTCCTTTATTTGGCCACAAAGCTTGGGAAGATCTGGCCTTTGCTCACCTTCCCAGGTTTATCTCATGCCACCCTTCTCACATCCTTAGTCTCACACCCTTAGGAAATGTCAGTTTCCTTAGGGACCTTTACAGGTGCTGCTTCCTCTTCAGGAAGCCCCCTCTCCTATACCATCCTTGTTTCTTTAGTTCACCCTCAGCTTCAGCTAATATCTACTCCTCTGAGAAGCCTTCCCAAACCTGCTCTCTCTGATCTGGCAAGGTGCTCCTTGTGTATGTTTCAGTCACACCCTGTACTGCTCTCATACCCCTTATCACAGGCTGGTATTAGCTAACATATATATCTCTCATGACCCTGTAAACTCCATGAGGTCCGAAACTCTTCTTCACATTTGTTTCCTCAGCATCTATTTTTAGTGCCTGTTACATATTAGGTGTTTGATAAATGCTGGGCAACAAAAATAATGCGTATGCAAAGGTGACCAGGGAGGGCATGCATGAAAGTATGTCACGTAAGCAGAGTGCAGGGACATGGGTAGGAGTGGCTGGACTCGAAAGGCAGGCTGTGGGAAGCCAGGTTGGGAAGGGCCCTTTTGTTCACACCTAAGCAGTTTATACCACATGGTGTGGACCAAACATCCCACATTGGCTGTAGGTGACTGAACTGGACTTCCTGTTCATCCATTTGATTTGACCAGGACAGTTTTAAGAACTTGCAAATGTGAATGCCTTTCAGTTTGCTACAATTCACACCAGCCCCCATGTTAACAGGCTTCCATCCCTCATGTAAGCTGGCCGTCTGCCGCACTGAGATCTGTTTGGTACCCCTGCAGATGGGTGGGAGGTAGTCTATGGAGGGGAAAGATTTAAAGGGGGATTTCAGATATGAGTTCTAGAAATATAGACAGATCCACCCTCAGTAGGGAGTGTGTTTTTGAGAGTTCCTTGGGAGAAGTGAGTTTATTTCATCTGAAGAGCTCTGGGAGCAAAGACAGATCCAGAAAATCAGAGGAATTGCCCATATTTTGAACAGCTTATACCTTTAAACTGCTAAGCTGGCCAGTGCCAGGCTGGGTCCATTCTCTCCTGTTTACTTTCTGAAACAAAAACTGCCCTGATGGAATCTGAAGTCAGAGCTGCAGTAGATCAACATTGACTCAGCAGCCTGCCATGTTGCAAGGCCTTTTGCCAGGAGCTGTGAAGGATACAAAACATAAGGGAGAGCTGGAATCTGGCATCTCCTGGGAGAAATGACAGCTACACACACACACACACACACACACACACACACAGACACACACACACACAATGGCCTGTAGAGACAGTGGGCCAGTGTTTTGGCAGTGCTTTACCTTGATGAGGTCCCCACAGAACAGAATGTGGCCAACAATATTATAGGACAAGGAACTCGAGTCTTTCATGTTCCCAACATAGGTAGGATCTCAGGGAAAGATTCTTTCTAAAAGAACTCCTTGATTTTTAATCCAGATGGTCCATTTCTTAATTTAAACTCAGGTCCACTCTCCAAGGACTCCTATTGTAAAGGAGTCCCAATGTAAAGGTTCTTGGAAAACTAAGCTGCTGATCAGAAAGAAGCCGTGGACAAGCTTGATTATCAATCTCTATCCTAAAGAAGAACAGTCTCTACCAATCAAGGCTGGACAGATTGGGATGAGTTTTTAACAATTTAATTCTCCATTTACAAAATTTGACCTAAGCTCAAGATTCTCTTACGCACAAACACCATCCTGTGCTTTCGTGGCCTTTCCTGCATTTGTGGTTCTTGCCAAGTGAAAGCTAAGTGGTATCCTATCAAGCTGGATGAACCAAAATTTCCCAGTAGCCGAACACAGGAAAATGGTGGATAAATGTGTGCCATTCAGCACCCGTAGCCCAGATGCTGACCTCAACACCTGTGCCTCAGATGCTACCTTTCACTGCAAGTAGTTCTGGTGTGAGGCTTTTGCTTTGTAAATACCACTGGCAACAGTTCATAACAGCAGATGCAGTAGTAAATACTTCATGAATAAACTCTCTGTTCCCAATTCCAGCGTAAGTTGGATTAATCATTTTCATGAAGATTTCACTATGTCACAATCCTAATCATATCTTGAAGTGAATAGAACAATTCCATGAAGATAAAAAGAGTTGATCCTTTCAAATTGGGCTTTCAAGAATTGCCTGTGCACAGTGTTGGTAAAGTATGAGTTCTGATAATCATGAACAAACAAAACCTGACCTGAATTTCTTTTTTTTTTAAGATTTTTTATTTTTAAGTAATCCCTACGCCTACCATGAGGCTTGAACCCATAATCCCAAGATCAAGAGCCACATGCTCCACTGACCCTTAATAATTTCATTTTGTAATACTTGCCTATTTTGTAGTAGTTTGGGGCTAGTTTTTATTTAAACAATTAATAGACTTTATTTTTAGAAGTGTTTTAGGTTTATGGAAAATTGATGGAAAAAAGTACAGAAAGTTTCTGTATACAACTTCTCTCACTGTTTCCCCTGCATTTAAACCTTGTATTAGTGTCACACATCTGTTTCAACTGATGAACGAATATTGATACATTTTTATTAATTAAAGGCCAGTAGTTCACATTAGGGGTCTCTCTTTGTGTAAGTACAGTCTATGTGTTTTCACAAATGTATAATGACATGTGCCCATCATTACTGTATCATAGAGAATAGTTTCATCGCCCTAAAAATCCTCTCTATTCCACCAATTTGTCCTTCTCTTCCCCTAACCTCTGGCAAAACTATAAAACTGTTAGAAGATAATATAGGTGAAAAATCTAGATAACCTTGGGCTTGGTGTTGACTTTTTAGATACAACACCAAAGCATGATCCATGAAAGAAAAAATTGATGTTGGACTTCATTAAAATTAAAAACTCCTGCTCTGTGAAAGACACTGTTGAGAGAATGAAAAAATATGTCACAGAGTGGGAGAAAATCTTTGCAAAACTTGATATTTGCTAAAGGACAGGTCTCCAAAATATATAAAGAAACATTTATTTAAAATTTTTTAAATGTTTATTTATTTTTGAGAGCAAGACAGACAGAGCATGAGCGGGGGAAGGGCAGAGAGAGAGGCACAGAGACACAGAAACTAAAGCAGGCTCTAGGCTCTGAACTGTCAGCACAGAGCCAGACGCAGGGCTTGAACCCACGAACTGTGAGATCATGACCTGAGCCGAAGTTGGATGCTCAACTGACTGAGCCACCCAGGTACCCCTATAAAGAATCTTTTAAATCAACAATAAGAAAACTAACAGCCTGCTTAAAAATGGCAAGAGATTTGAACAGACACCTCACCAAAGAAGACATACAGATGGCGAATATGCATGTGAAACTATGTTCAACACTGTATATTATTAGAGAATTGCAAATGAAAACAATGACACATGACTGCACACCTATTAGAATGGCTAAAGTTCCAGAACACTGACAACACCAAACATTGGTGAGGATGTGGAGCAACAGGAACTCTCATTCATTGCTGGTGGGAACAAAAAATGGTACATTTTGGAAGACAGTATGGCAGTTTCTTATGAAACTAATTGTGATTTTTTAAAGTTGGAAATCAAATATATAACTTGTTTGTCAACAGTGCCATAAGCAGATTTTCTTTAAGAGTTAAAGAAAGATTAAAAAACAAGTGACAATGGTGAGCCTGAGTGGCTTAATCGTTGAATGTCCGATTTTGGCTCAGATCATGATCTCGCATTTTGTGAGTTTGAGCCCCAGGTTGGGCTCTGTGCTGACAGCTCGAAGGCAGGAGCCTGCTTTGGATTCTGTGTCTCCCTCTCTCTCTGACCCTTCCCCAGTCACACTCTATCTCTCTTTCCCTCTCTCTCTCTCATAAATAAACCTTAAAAAGATTAAAAACAAAAAAAGAAAATCCAGCTGTCTTTTATTAAGCCAGACATTAAAGAGATATGCGAAAATGTACAATGAGTCCACTTTTCTCACTATTTTTTATTTTTTGTTTTATTTATTTTTATTTTTTGTTAACATTTATTTATTATTGAGAGGCAGAGCATGAGCATGGGAAGGGCAGAGAGAGGGAGAGACAGAATTTGAAGCAGGCTCCAGGCTCTGAGCTGTCAGCACAGAGCCCGATGCGGGGCTCGAACTCACAAACCGCAAGATGATGACCTGAGCCAAAGTCAGACACTTATCCAACTGAGCCATCCAGTCGCCCCAATTTTTTTTGTTTTAGAAAAAGAAGTATTTTGAAAAGACATTATTTATGTCAACATGTAATAGTTTTATTATTATTTTGTTATAAATGTTTTCAAATTCTGTTTTGATTTCTAATATTGCAAATTTTAATAGATATAATTAATATAAATAGAAAGCCTTAAAAATCTTCAATACAATTTTGAAATGTAAAGGGATGCTGAACCCCCAAAATTTGATAACATTAATTTAGTAAGCCACATGCTACTTGATGCACTTTCTACTTTTTTTAAGTTTATTTATTTAGGTTGAGAGGGAGAGAAAGAGTGTGAGTGAGCCCGGGAGCTGGGCAGAGAGAGAGGGGGGAGAGAGAGAGAGAGAGAGAGAGAGAGAGAGAATCCCAAGCAGGCTCTATGCTGACATTGATGCGGGGCTCTAACTCTAGAACCGTGAGATCATGACCTAAGCCAAAACCAAGAGTCGGCTGCTTAACTGACTGAGCCACCCAGGTGCCTCTTGATGCACTTTCTTAAATAAGGTATAGGACAATGATAGTAAGATAAGAACAACACAGAGGAACAAATCTAACAACTATGGTTTTATATCCTTTTGATGGTATGAAGAAGCTTTTACAAAGAAAAAAGCAAATAAACAATTTTGTACAGGAACTTCAACACATTTTGTACAATATTCTCACTTTGCTGACATCATTTATGCAAATTCTTCATAATTTACTGGACTATCACTATTAATATCTGCTTCCCTGCTCATTTCATCAACCTCCTCATCTGTTAACTTTTCTCTGAGGTGTTTTATCATGTGACATAATTCTATCGCACTAACATAGCCACTGTCATTCCTATTAAACACAAGAATGCTTCTCTAACTTCTTTACTCTCTGTCTCTGTCTTTCATTTTTCTTGCCATCAATGTCAGAAAGTCCAGCAACTCAGTTGTACTATTTTCATTATCATTTGCTTCATTCATTTATCCTGAAACTTTGCTATGGAATTTTGCCCAAGTCCTCGTTACAGTTACCAAACTTTTGATGTCCACCACTGTCCTTGTCAAATGGTGGAAAGCTGCTCTGAATTCTGCATTTGAATTCTCCAATCTGTTTTTCCCTTCACTTGCCAGCACTGTTTGTCCTCAAGCGACAATCACACAAGCATTCAGCTCATTAGCTCCACTCACTCTCTGTAATACTCCTTCTTCTTAATATTTATATTTATGTATATTTTAAGGTAAAATTTACATACAATAACATGCAAAAAAGCTTTTGTGTGCATTCACTGGGTTTTGATAGCTACTTGGGTGTATTTGACATTCCACACCAATGAAAAAGAAAAAGTCATTCCTGACAGTCAGGAGCTGACTTTGCACTATTAGGCTTTGGTATTCTTTTGCTTTCTATTGCTGAGTCTGCTGTATGAAAATATATCATACTTGGTTCATCCATTCACCTTTGGAGGACATTGGGTTGTTTCCAATCTTTGGCTGTTAAGAATAAAGATGGTATGAATAAAAAGACTTGTGTAAGTCTTTTGGTGGACATATATTTTCATTTCTCTTCTGAGAAGTACCTAGGAGTGAAATTGTTGGGTCATATGGTGGATGATATTTAACTTTATGAGAAACTGCCACTTTTTCCAAAGTGTTTTACCACTTTACATTTCCCATCAATGTATGATTGTTTCAGTTTCTCCACTTCCTTGCCAACAATTGTTTCAATTGCTAGACTTCCTTGTCATTATTTTTCATGTTAGCCATTCTAGTGGGTAGCCATTCTTGTGGGTTTAATTTGGATTTCCTTTTTAGAGACCATTACCCATCATTTTAAATTAATGCTGCTCATTTGAATCTTACTTATTTGGTATAGCTATATTTAATTTTATTATTATTTTTTAGACGTTTATTTATTTTGAGAGAGGAAAGAGCATGCACATGTGAATGGGGGAGGGGCAGAAAGGGAGGGGGAGAGAATCCCAAGCAGGCTCCCTGCTGTCATCACAGAGCCTGACATGGGGCTTGATCTCATGAACTGAGCTGAAATCAGATGCTTAACCAACTGAGCCACCCAGGTACCCCATATAATTCTACTTAATTTAAAAATATCCTTTGATTTTACACCTGCATAAGCAGCTTTAACAATAAGGCATTAATTTTTTTAATGTTTATTTATTTATTTTGAAAGTGGGCGTGAGGGAGTGGCAGAGAGAGAGAGAGAGAGAGAAAGACAGAATCTTAACCAGGCTCCATAGTGTCAACATACAGCCCAATGCCAGGCTTGAACCCATGAACCATGTTGTCATGACCTGAGCCAAAATTAACAGTTCACTGCTTAACCAACTGAGCCACCCAGATTCCCCAAGAATATGACACGTATAAGGAAACAACTGCCCCAGGGTTTCATGTCTTGCCTTCTCTGAGTTGTTGGCAGAACAGAGAGATGTGTTGAGCAGTTCTGGTATCTTTTCATGGATCATTTCTCTCTTCTCATTCCCAGGACTTGAAGCCAGGGAGAAGTTCCCTGGGTTGTATCTCAACTTAGTCCCTGTGACTGTTGGGGCACGGATGGATGTGGGCAAGAGTGTGTGAGCACACAGGTGTTAAGGAACTGTGTGCTCCTCATGTTCTGATTTTTGGCAATTTGACTCTGTGCTTTGGGTCAGTCTATACAGTTACTTATGCCATTATAATGACTTCACTTCTAACTGTGACATTTTTATCAAATGTGTGAATAAATACAAAAAGATTGGTACAAAAAAAGAATAAAACATTTTATACCTAGTTTTCTATTTGTACATATTTAAGTAACATCATAATAAAAGTAATATAGGTCAGCATTTGAGGGTCATAATTTTTCCTTTACAAGATGTAAGTGCATTTCTCAAGTTTGAACCACTAACATAGCCCACATATCTCTGCTATTCTAGTCTCTGTTCAATTTTCAGTAAGTTAATTCAGCTATAGCTTTTTTCATCTACATTACAACTTGTTTCTTATTTGGATTCAGGTGTTTCTTAAGCCTCCATTAAAATTTCAAAAAGTGTACTAAGCTTTTTTCATAGATATCTTTCTTGTGTTAATGTTTACTGGTGTAATTCTTAGTAACTTTATCCTTCATATTATGAGTGTCATCTTTGAGTGTGTGACAAACTCAATATAGTTCTAAACACCTCTTTACTAGGTTCTGAATTTTGATAATATTAATTTTGGGAGGTATATATATGGCTTTTGAAATTTGGGCTTGAGGCTTGATGAATAATGAGCTGTAATTTTTTAAAATTTATTTTTAAATTATAGATATATATAACAATATTACCAAGAGTTTGGAAAACATGATAAAAATAAAAAGAATCACCCCACTTTGGTATTCTAACACATCCATGACCATTTTGTATATTTATTTTCAATATTTTAATATTGTATGTTTTTACATAGTTATACTGTAGGACACGTTGCTCCATAGACTTGACAATGATAATTTGTTTTAAATGTCTATTTTATTTTATTTTGAGGGGGGAAGGGGCTGAGAGAGAGGGAGAGAGAGAATCTCAAGCAGGATCCATGCTCAGCACAGAGTCCAAGATGGGGCTTGATCATGGCCTGAGCTGAAATCAAGAGTCAGATGCCCAACCAACTGAGCCACCTGGGTGCCCCAACAATGATAATCTTTAATGACACAATTTTTATAGTGAGTACAATTGCCATAATAATAGTAATAGTAATAATAATAATAATAATAATAGCTATAGCTAATAAGTACTGAGCTCTTACTAGATCCTGCAAATACCATAGATTGTTTAATTCCCCACAACAACTGTCCTTTATTTTATTTAACCACTCTATCTCAAATTGCTTCCAAATTTTCACTGTCTTTGTGCATATGACCTTTCTTCAGGTTGAATTATCTCTAAAGTGAGATATATCCAGAAGTGAGTGAATCATAAAACATGAACATTCTTGTTGCCCTTGATACAAATTGCCAATCTTTATCCCTAAGGGCTTACATAAAATATAAATGTCAAAATAAAACACAAGAAAGTGCCCATTTCAATGCATCTTTGCCAGCATGAAGTATAATTTAGTAGGTTATCTTTTGTTTGACTATTTTTAATAAAGACCTCAATACTACTTTATTTTAGTTGTCAAAATTCAATACTTTTCTTTACATTAATTTATTAGCTCTCTCTCTTTTCTAAATCATGTGTCCATTTCCCCCATTTATTTATAGTTGATGTATTTTCTGCCAGATTGATGGTTTGTTTGTTTGTTTGTTTGTCTATTTATTTATTTATTTATTCATTTATTTTTGACAGAGAGCGAGTGTGCGAGAGAGCACAAACAGGGGAGGGGCAGAGGGAGAGGGAGAGAGAGAATCTTAAGTAGGCTCCAGGCTCAGCGTGGAGCCCAATGCGAGGTTCAATCTCACAACTGTGAGCTCATGATTTGATTCAAAATCAACAGTTGGACGCTTAACCAACTGACCCACCCAGGGACCCCTGATGGTCTATTTATTTACTTAATTTTTTAAAATATTTTTTTACATTTATTTATCATTGAGAGACAGAGTGAGACAAAGCATGAGCAGGGGAGGGGCAGAGAAAGAGAGACACACACACAGAATTGGAAACAGGCTCCAGGCTCTGAGCTGTCAGCACAGAGCCCGATGCGGGGCTCGAACCCACGAACCGTGAGATCATGACCTGAGCCGAAGTCGGACGCTCAACCGACTGAGCCACCCAGGCGCCCCTACTTAATTTTTTAAATTATAAAATAGTAAGTGGTTATTTTTGAAAGATGATGTGAAAATTTTTCTTCACTCCTTAGCTCCATACTCTTATTTAAAGAAAGAATTGCTGTTAACAATTTGGGGCATATTCTTCCAGATACAGACACATAAAGTATATCTCACTTCATATTTTCACACTTTAATATGTCATGGGCATCTATGCTGACACCTGCTGCTTTACTTTAATCTTTTTTCATGGTCACATAATGTTTTATTTTACAGTTGTATCACCATTTACTAACCAAACCCTGTCAGCATTTAGGCTCCTTCTCAAATTTGCTAGGAGCTCTTTATATAATTAAAAAGTAAACTTGTATCATACTTCCTGGTAACATTTTCCTCCCCAAGTTTTTTCCATCAGCCTTTGAATTTTGGTAACTGTCTGCATACAATTTAAAACTTTTAAGTGCTAATATCTGTCTGTTTACTCCCTCTTTTTTCTCAGGATGTCTTTTATTATTTTCAGCCAGTGCTGCCTTGGGCTTCACAGTGAGGCAAATGTCACTGATGGGCAGTAACTCAAGAATGATCAAATAATAGTGCATGCATCAAGTGCTATGGGAAACTCGATGAAGAGAAGCAAGAGTTATGGGAAAGTGAGAGAAAGCTCCGCAGATAAGCTGGATTTTGAAAGGTCGGAAAGACGTGTGGAAGCAGAGAGGAAATGGAATGGAAGTGGAAGGAGTCAATCAGGCAGGAAAAACAGACCTGGAAAGACACTTTGTTCAGGGTATGGTGAGTTAAGTCTAGCTGGAATGTTTTGGAAAGATAGTAATGATAATAATGTCAGTAACATTAAGCATAATATTTCATTAATCCTCACAAAACCATAGGTAGGTGTTATAATTATCCTCATTTTACAGGTGAGGTGATTAAGACTTAGGGATAATGAGTGATTTGCCCAAATTCATATAGTTATTAAAACTGAGTCAAATTTAGGGTCTGGTCCAACTTTAGAGCTTGCTTTGTTCATTAGCACCAGGCACTCTCTTATTGGCGAAGAAGGTAGACAGGCCAGGTGGAGGCAGCACTTGCATGCAATGTTGATTGGACTTTTTCTCAGAGACCACAGGGATCCACTAAAGATTTTGGAGTAACAACCAAATCTGGTTTTTAGAAAGATAACTTTGGTGGCAGCATGACAATGGATTGTATGGGAAGAGAAAAGTGAAGGAAGAAGAGAGGGAGAGAAAGAGGAAGGGAAGAAACAAGCTACGTACTAGTTACTAAGATTTTAATAATTGCCACACAAAGGATTCAGCAATTTCAGTTGCAAGAGCCCAGATGATAACAGTGGAATTGAAGAGAGGGCACCCACAGAGCCTTAGAAGGTAGAATCAATGAAGTTTGTGATGACTGGTTTGATATGGATGGGGAAAGAGTAAGAAGTCTTGATGAGAAAAAATAAATCTGTTTTGGGGTGCATGTAATGAGTCTATCTGGTGGGCTGTTATCTTGCAGGTACATGGCATCTATCTGGACAAGACTAGAAGGCATCTGGAAATGAGTGAGGTGCTAAAGACATGGATTTGGAAGCAGATAGGGAGCAAGCAGCTGAAGTTTTGTCAGGCAATAGTGGAGCAAAATAAGGAGAGCGGAGTCCAGAAAGCTGACTATCACCTTCACAAGTGGGCACTGGAGGAGATGCTAGACATGGGAAAATGAGGGGGCTGCAGAGAGTGCCTATCCCTTCACCCAGCATGCAGAAACCAGGGGCCCAAGGAGTCTGAGGTGGTCTGGAGCAAGCTGACTAGGCTTGCCTATCAACTGCTATGCGTGGCACTGAGGGCGGCGGGGAATGATGAAAGAGACTTCGTCACCTGGAAGAAAAACATTGAATTCCAGGAGAATAAGGCCAAAAATCAAGGAAATCATCAGTAGGGATGGATGATTCAGAAAACCAGCTTTAACACTTTTTAAAATTATTATTGTGGTAAAAACACATGACATTAATTTACCATCTTAACCATTTTTAAGTGTACAGTTCAGTAGTGTTAAATATATACTGATCTCTAAAACTTCATCTTGCAAAACTGAAACTCTATACCCATTAAAAACTAATTCCTCCTCCTCACTTCCCCCAGCTGCTATCTTTGTATTTAATGTTTCTGTGATTTTTACTATTTTAGATACTTTATATAAATGGAGTCATAAAATATTTGTGCTTTTGTGACTGGATTATTTCAGTTAGCATATTGTTCTCAAGGTTCATCCAGGTTGTGGCATTTAAAGGAATTCCCTTGTTTTTAAGCTGCATAATCTTCCATCGTAGGTAAATACCTACATTGGAAGGTAAATACCTACATTATTTTTTACTCATTTTTCTCTAGATGCACATTGGGGATATATACCCAGAAGTGGGATTTCTAGGCCATATGGTTATTATTATTAGTATTTTTTAGTTTATTTTTGAGAGGGGGGTGGGGCAGAGAGGAGACTGAGGATATGAAGCCGGCTCTGCACTGACAGCAGAGAGCCCAATGTGGGGCTTGAATTCACAAACCGCAAGATCATGACCTGAGCCGAAGTCAAATGCTTAACCGACTGAGTCACCCCGGTGGCCCTAGTTATTGTTTTTCATACTTTTTGGAGGAACTTCCATACTGCTTTTCATGATGGCTGCATCATTTTCTCATTAATGCACAAGGGCTCCAACTTCCCTGTATTCTCGCCAATACTTGTTATTTTCTATTATTTTCATCCTAATGTGTGTGAAGTGATATATAATGGTAGTTCTGATCTGCAATTCTTTTATGATGAATTTTCATATGCTTGTTGGCCATCCGTATTTCTTCAAATGAGAAATAGAGAATAGAGAAATGTTTATTTAAGTCCTTTGGCCCTTTTAATAATCAGATTCTTTTGTTTCTTTTGTTGAATTTTAGAAGGTCCTTATATATTCTGGACATTATTCTCTTATCAGACACATGATTTGCAAATATTTTCTCCCATTCTGTGGGTTGCCTTTTCACTCTGTTCATTGTTTCCTTTGATGCACGGAGTTATTAAGTTTGACACAGTCCCATTTGTTTTTGCTTTTGTTGCCTAAGCTCCTTCCATCCAGTGGCTCCACTCATGTGGTCTTGTTCAAGAGGGCAGCATCTGCATCCTAAGCAGCAGGAGGGAGGGAAGAGAAAAAGGAGGAGGGAAGGGTATGTGCCATCTTTTGAGGAAGGTTCTGTGGTGTGTCCAAATCTCATTTGGCCTCATCTAGCTGCAAGAGAGACTTGGAAATGTAGTCTTTATCATAGGCAGCCATGTAAAACCTGAGTGAGTTTGATTATTACAGAACAGTGGTTTTCAACCATGGATGCACATTAGAAACATGCAGGAGCTTTAAACATCCCAATGCCCATGCTGCACCCCAGACCAAGTAACAGAATTGCTGGGGATAGGATAGAGGCATTGATAGTTTATGAAACTCCTTAGGAAGTTCCATTGTGCAGGCAAAGGTTGAGAACCTCTGCTTTACAAGGGTTATCAAGGAGGAGCCAGCAATGTTTGCCCAACCACTGATTGTCGCCCTCAGTCCAGTGGAGTTGGCTTGAGCCCCACTCAAGGCTTAACAAATCTAAATCTGGGATTGGGAAGGATGGATTCGTAAATAAGTCTCTCAGGTGATCTTTGTACACAGAGAAGTTGGAGAACTGCTAGGTTCCCATGTTTACAAATTGGTTCAGAAAGCTGGCTGCTGTGTGGAACAGGCTCCTTCTGTTTCCTCTCCTGTTTGACATGTTTGGAAAGATAAACAAAGATATCTTCTCTTCTTGATTTGTCTGGATGAGTACTTCCTTTTCTTTCAATCCACAAATATTCACTGAACATCTACTATATGCCAGGGACTATTCTAGTTGCTAGAGGTATATCAGTCAAAAAAAGACACAAAGATTCATGTCTTCATGGAGCTCACATTATGGCAGAGGGATGACCAAGAATAAATCTAGGTAAAGCATGTTACTAATCTAGATAAGTATTTTGGAAGAAAAGAAAAACTAGAGTAGGGTAAGAAAATCATTAATGCTAGACAAATTCATGGCTTCCCAAAGATGCCATGTCCTAATGCCGGAGACCTGTGAATATTTTACCTTAAATAGCAAGAGGCACTTTGTAGATATGATTAAGGATTTTATATGAGGAGCTTATCCTGGATTATCTGGGTCAACCTAATATAATCACAAGGGTCCTTTTAAGGGAAAGAGGGAGGTAGGAGAGCCAGAGTTGGAGAAGGAGATGTGGCAATGGAAGCAAGGGTGAGAGAGATTTGAATATGCCCTGGTGCTGACTTTGAAGATGGAGGGGCCATGAGCCTAGGAATGCAGGTGGGTTCCAGAATCTGGGAAAGGCAAGGAAATAGATTCTCTTTGGAGCCTCCAGAAGGAATGCAGCCCTGCTGACACCTTGAATTTAGTCCTATAAGGCTGAATTTGGATTTTTTACCTCCCCGAATTGTAAGATAATCAATTTGTGTTTTTTAAAGCAACTTTTTAATGGTAATTTGTTACAACAGCAATTGGAAATTAATAGTGGGAATGAGCACAGAGAGCAATATAAAATAGAATGGGTTGGCCTTAATAAAGTGGACATAAAGCAATGGCTTGCAGGAGGTGATGGAACTGGCCAAGGGACTAACTGGGGGAAAAACATTTCAGGCAGAAGGAACAGAGTAAGAGCTGTCAGGTGTGTCTGAGGCTCAAGAAGGTGGCCAACAGAGCAGAAAGAGTGAGAGAGAAGTAGGGAAGGAGTCCAGAGGGTTAACGAGCAGGGGTCAGTGCAGATTATGTGAGCCCTTGGAGGTCATTGCCAGGACTTTGGCTTTTACTTTGAGATGGAAATCCCAAGAGGATTCTGAGCAGAGAATGACACAATCTGTCTCCCGATTTAAAAGGATCCTTTGGCTGCCGAGTTGCAAAGAGACTGCAGGAAGATTTGGGTAGAAGCTGGGAGACCACAGCAACATCTGGGTGGGACGTGATGGTGGTTCTGACCAAGGTCAGAGAAGTGGTCAGATCTTGGATACTTTTTGAAAATCAACAGGATTTCCTTCCTAACAGACTGGATGTGGAGTGCGAAGTAAGATGAGGTCAAGGTTGAGTTTTAGTCTTGTGAAATTCTTAAATGATTTTTGAAAATAATACTGTCTTTCCCAAACCTACCGACTACAGGAAGCCAGATTAGAGAAATCTCAAGTCAGACCAGACCATTCCCCTTCTGCTCTGTAGCCCTTGTAACACCACAGCCATGCAGTTGGATTTGTGAGACTAAGGCTTAGGAGACCCCCCACATAGTTGATTTAATTTAATCAAGCATATTTCATCATTCTTGATAATCTTATATATATGTGGTATGGGGGATTCTTTGAACAGTTTATAGCATCGCATTGGTTCCCTCATTAATTTTTCCCTCATCAGTTTTGGTTAATGAGGAAATTAAATTAAGTTGTTTGCATGCTTTACCCAAGACTTGCATGCCTAAATCAAATCAATACTTGAGCAAATGTGAAATACAACTTCTTTAGCATGGAACATTCTAGGTATCATTATTGAAGAAGATGTTATTTTAAAAATAGTCTTTAATAAACAGCTGTATGGTTTCACACTACTTGCTATTTAGGTGCTTTGAATTGTTTCCATGAGAAGGCACATAAAGAAAGTAGACTACTGGCATTTGTAATGGATTTAGCATTCATAATTTGACGCTGCATTGACTGCCTTCCAGAGTTGTAATTTCACTAGTGAAGTTTCAGAAGCCACTTACCTAGTGACTTAGCTAACTAGCCACCCAGCATTACTTCTCAGTGCTCTTTTGTTTTTCTATACTCCTTTTCAAACTGGGTCACAAACGATAAAAATTTGCTCTGCTTTTTAATAACAGCTTTACTGAGTTATAAATCATATGCCATACAATTCTCTTACTTGAAGTATCCAATACAGTGGTTTTTAGAATGTCCAGAGTTGTGCATCCTTTGCCACAATCAATTTTGGACCTTTTTATTACCCTATGAAGAAACCTGCCACCCCTCCTTGCCTCCTATTTTTCCCATTCCTCTGTGCTGTGCTTTAGGCTAACTTACTTTCTAACTAACTTACTTTCTATCTCTATAGATTTGCCTAATCTGGACATTTCAAATCAATGGGATTGTACAATATGTGGTCTTTTGTGATTGGCTTCCTTCACTAGGCATAGCATTTTCAGGGTTCATCCATGTACCAGTATTTCTTTTCTTTTAGGGCCCAATAGTAGTCCATTGTATGGATAGACCACATTTTGTTTATTCATTCATCATTGATGGATATTTGCTTTATTTCCACCTTTGGGCTACTATGCAAAATGCTGGTATGAACATTTATGCACAGATTTTTATGTGGACATATGTTTTCATTTCTATTGGGTATAAACCTAGGAATGAAACTCTTGCATCATATGGTGACTGTATATTTAACCTTTGGGAAAACTGCCAGACTGTTTACCAGAGTGGTTGCACCATTCTATATCCCCACCAGCAGTGTATCAGGGTTCCAATTCCTCCACATCTTCACCAACATTTGTTATTATTTGTCTTTTTTGTTATAGTAATCCTAGTGGTGTGAAGTGATATTTCTTTTTTTTCAATTAATTACAGTGAGAATTTAGTTATTTAGTGCATCCACTAATCTAATGTCACCAATAAAATCTAAGCAGCTATATCACAGAACTAGGGTTATATTCAGTGGACATGCATTAATAATCTATATAACTTCTGGGGCACCTGGGTGGCTCAGTCAGTTAAGCGTCAACTTCAGCTCAGATCATGATCTCATGGTTCGTGAGTTTAAGCCCCACATTGGGCTCTGTGTGGACAGCTCAGAGCCTGGAGTCTTCTTAGGATTCTGTGTCTCCCTCTCTCTCTGCTCCTCCCTGGCTAATGCTCTGTCTCTCTCTCAAAAAAGTAAATAAGCATTAAAAAAATTATAATCTATACAGCTTAACATTACACCAGAAAAGGAATCGAATACAAATTTCCCTTGATTTTTGGTGGCCACCAAATTTCATGGCACAGGTTACCAATAAAACTGTAAAAACAGATTTTGGTGCACCTGGGTGGCTCAGTCGGTTAAGTGTCCGACTTCGGCTCAGGTCATGATCTCATGGTTCGTGGGTTGGAGCCCCAGGTTGGGCTCTGTGCTGACAGCTAGCTCAGAGCATGGAGCCTGTCTTGTCTTCGGATTCTGTGTCTCCCTCTCTCTCTGACCCTCCCCTGCTCACGCTCTCTCTCTCTCTCTCAAAAATAAATAAAACCATTAAAAAATTATAAAAAATTTAAGACTGTAAAAACAGATTTAAATATTTTCAATAAAATGGTAAAAAAAAATTAATGAGCCTGTAAGTTTTCATCTTGGGCTGAAGATTTAAAACATCAAGCTGGCCCCAATCTGTCAAAAGTGACAGATAAATATTTACAATGACTAGATATGTTATTTAAATGCAATAATACTGTAGGACTACTTACCCCTGGCAAAAAACAAAAACAAAACAAAACAAAAACGCTTTGGGGTTAATTTCTCAATGCAAACAAGTCTTCATAAATACTGTGATAATATAAACTTGGAAACATACCTGGAATCAGGACAGTGATGAAAAAATAACACACAAGTCTATCTTATTTCTAATCTGTCTTCACAAAGCCTTATGGCTCCAAATGCCCAACACTGTCCCTCAATATAAAACTAAATTAAGAAAAGGAGAAGGACTTCACCCAACTTACTGACATCCTTCCACAGAATTATGTTTCATGAGGGCAAGTCTCAAGCTTCATTAACTTGCTTCTCTGGAGTGTGATTAGCACAGCACCAAATTTATAAACTGATAGGACCACCCAAAATACTGAACACACTTTTCAAACAGAAGCAGACTATTTTTTTCCCAATTGTTAGTTCCATGTGCCACGTTATTCTTGAAACTTACGTGGTTACCAATAAGAAAAGAATTAGGGAGGTGCGCCTGGGTGGCTCAGTCAGTTAAGCCTCCGACTTTGGCTCAGGTCATGATCTCACGGTTTGTGGGTTGGAGCAGCGCATCGGGCTCTGTGCTGACAGCTCAGACCCTGGAGCCTGTCTTCGGATTCTGTGTCTCCCTCTCTCTCTGCCCCTCCCCCTCTCATGCTCTGTCTCTCTCTGTATCAAGAATAAATAAAACATTAAAAAAATTTTTTAAATAAAAAAAGAAAAGAAAAGAATTAGGGAAGATTTGCGTATCTTTTCATAAAGGCTGAAGTGCAAAATACCTCCCTATCTCCAGTATTTTAAGAGGAAAAAGCATCAAACACATATAATAAAGGTACTGAAGTAATAGTAAAGCTAATACAAAAAAGGACCTCTTTAAATATACACTTGAACACTGCATAAGACGAATTTAATTTTTCTTTCTTCAGTGAAATCTGTAAATGAAGCAAGTTCTCATAGAACTTGACATTTTGTTTGTTTCTCTTTCCCAGGATCAGAAATTCTGAAATTAGAAGGAAAAAATGGGAAAAAATAACATTGCATGGGAAATGGACACTAAGTTCATAAAGAACCTCTTTTAAAAAAAGTGAGATATTATGAAAGAAAATACTATGAAAATAATAATCTTATGAGAATTGTTTTTTAGGTACAGTGAATTTGAGCCTTGGTCTTCATGAAGATACTACGGCTTATACAGGAAACTTTAAATCTATAAGACTCTGGGGGAAAAGTCAAAATAAATATTATTTAATATTCTGTAGGCATAAAAATCTCTTGAGGGGAGGGAAAAGGATACCCAACTGAATCTTCACTTAAGGTACAGAACTATGGGGGCACCTGACTGGCTCAGTCAATAGAGGATTCGACTCTTGATCAGGGTTGTGAGTTCAAGCCCCATGTTGGGTGTAGAGATTACTTAAAAATAAAATCTTTAAAAAAAAGAAAAGAATACAGATCAATGAAAAATTTCTGGGTCAAGAGGATGTTCCAGATGAAATTATAGTTTGTAAAAACATACAACTTATATATATTTTTAAAGGGGAAAAAAAAGGACTGAATCATTACAGTCCCTTCCAAAAAGGAAATCTTAAATTAAGGGGAAAAGATTCTAATGGTGTAAACAAGCCTGGCTCAGAAAGAAAACCGAACAATGTATCCATGATTCTGTCCTTAAAAGTAAAGATGTTACATCTTTACTATTAAAGAAATAGGCTATTTAAAAAGTTCATTCTCAGACCTGGTTTTAGTAAAAAGCTCCTTTGTGCTCCTTTGTGGGTGCATAATAAAGTTCCATGGGTTTGTTCCGTTTCCAATATTATTCACTAACCAATTCTAAAGAAAAAGAGCCATTTAATACCGTGAACTGCCCAGTGGCTGTTGCTATGTAAACGGTATACTACTTTTCCCTGGCTGTATCAAGGTTCATCTACTTTGATTCCCCTTTGTTCTGAAGTTCTTCCAAAGCTAACCTCTCAGCCCGAGACTTGGATAAGTCATCAACAGCGACAACACCTGAAGTTTTTAGGTATCTTAGCTGTGCATTATTGTCCTTCTCCATTAGCGTGGGATGAGGCCTGAATACTTACTCAATTTCACTAGCACCATCCATTACTGGATCAGTTGCCATTGTTGCACTGTTATTATCAAGCTCAAGCTGGGAATCATCAGATGTTTGGTCCATTTGGTCCTTCTTCCTGATTATTGTGTCCAGAAGCATTGCTACAGTGCGAACTGTCACCTGTGTCTTCTGCTCCACTACTATTTTCAATCTGTTGTTCCTTGCTTCTCTTTAGTGTGTTCCTGGCCTGTATCTTCAGTCCTTTCTCAGTGCTGTGACTGAGTGCTTGCCGATTACTGTGCATGTTGATCCTGGCTAATATTCTCTCTTGATGAACTCATCATGACTTGGATAAATTTTGCTGATGAGTGCACCAAAGTTTGGGTCTGGTCTTAGTGATCTTTTAAAAACTAGCCTTTTCCAACAGGTAGGACCTTCTTTATTGCCACTTTCTGAGGGCTGTGATAATGCAGTCTGCACAAAAACTACGTAAGCACCCCTTTGCAGTCATGGTGTTCTTCAACATATCCAAACAAATTGGGCACATTAGTTCATTGTATAGACTTGGAAGTGAAACCACAATGTCCAAGCCATCCATTATTGCCTCTTGAGGTGTTGGTTGTAATTCCTATAAACCGAGTTCCCATATTTTGCTTACTGGTTGAGTTCCATTTGTCTGCACAACCTGAGAGTTCTTGGCTCCTGCCTCAGCCCTGGACTTGCTGGCCATGGCCAGACCCAGACTCATGTACAAGCCGTACAATATCAAAACATATTTCTTAATGAAAAATGGCCTGAAATGAAAGTCAGTGCTGGATCTGGTGACTGAAATCTAGGAAAAGCTAAGAGGCATCTAATCATTTTTTAGCCAGAAGACTATTTTATAATTGACTTTTGAATCCTGAATATATAGGAATCATTAAGAGTCTGAAGGATAACTTCAAAATTTCAACGGAACTACACTAACATGATATTCATGAAACTTGGGGGGGGGGTTGTAAAGGCCTCAGGACTGGACCCTGTGAATGCCAAGAATCTACTCTAGGTTCAAACCCCAAATTTGCCTTGCCTTGTCACAAAGGCAGTATTCTAAAAATCTTGCCATTGACAATCCCCTTGCTTCAGTGGCAGGGTAATCCTTGAGCCATTCATTTGTGCTTTAGTCTCACTGTCATAGGAGACTCAAACAAAGGTGAGCTATTTTTACATTCTTTGCTTCTCCATCCAAGCAGCCTCTGTGTTCTGAGTTTGGGCTCCCCATCCTTAGAGAGTTCCTGATGGCTTTTATGTTGCAAAGTTGGGGAAAGAGGGAGTTTAGGTAGGGTTGCCAGATAACATATGGGATGCCCACTTAAATTAGTATTTCAGATAAACAAGTAATAACTTTTTAGTCGAAGTACACCCTCCTCCCAATTATTTGTTGTTCATCTGACATACAGATTTAGCAGCACATTCTATATTTATGTTTGCTCAATTTGACAACCCTAAGTGGAGAATAAAATTTATAGCTCCAGGAGCCCTTACCCAGGAGCCAGAAGGCTTTTGTCTGGGGGAGTACAAATCAGTTCAAGAGACTGCATTGGGGGCAGAGGAAGTGGAATGGCAAACTCAAATTTGGAGTATTGGGGATGACCTCTGGGGTTGGATTCATTTAGGGTCTGGGATTTGTGCTTTACTGCCACGTGACTCCAGAGAAAGTCCAGCCTGCCCAGGGAGCTGGCAGTGGGCGTGGGTATTGTAGAAACTGAACAGTTTGGTGGCTGGGGAGCCCACTGCCCAAACTTCCTGCCAAATAATCCAACATTGTTGTATGACTCAAGAGAGGTAGCAACAGGGGCAGATGGGATTTATCTGATACATTTAAAGTGCTCAAGTCAGGGGCGCCTGGGCGGCTCAGTCGGTTAAGCATCTGACTTTGGCTCAGGTCATGATCTCTCGCGGTCTGTGAGTTTGAGCCCCTCATCGGGCTCTGTGCTGACAGCTAGCTCAGAGCCTGGAACCTGCTTCAGATTCTGTGTCTCCTCTCTCTGTACCTCCCCCACTCACAGTCTGTCTCTCTTTCTCTCTCAAAAAGTAAAATAAACATTAAAAAAATTTTTTTAAAGTGCTTAGGTCAGTGATTGGCACAAAGTAAGTGCTTTAGTGAACATTTAGGACAAATGGAGTAATATAATGATTCTAGAATTTTCATAGCATACACCAAAATAATACTCGTTGTACTTCTATCAGAAGTTTCTTTAGGTCCCTCCTTTTCTGAATGTCCATGGATTTTGCTCTCGTAGGGCATATCTACTTTGACACCAGGCATAGCAGTCACAGAATCTCTATGGCATCAATTTCACTGGCCAAATTACAGAAAAATGCATACCATTTGAGCACCACAAGAATATCACAGCGCCATCTAAAAATGATCTCAGCCTGTTTTTAAGCATTCTTCAGTACAGTATTTTAGCACAGCTATTTGGAAAGTCTCTTGGAGGTTTGTGAAAAAAGAATGTGACGAGTATTTTTCAGTTTACTCAGCCTAGCCACTAAAGATTAATAATAAAATCACTACTATATCTCTAGGTATATGTGTGATTTTGAACATAGTGGATTCTTAAGGTAGCGTGTGAAAAGTGGAGACTGAATGCTTCTTGTCTGCTGTGAGCAAATCTGCCAGACAGATGAGCTGCAGAAGGTCATTCATCCTTTCTGAGCTACACTGCCTCATTTGGGCTCAGAATTAAATATCACTAAGATTCTTTCCAATACAAAGAGAATGCTATTTACTATTCAAAGACCTGGATTTAGTCCTGGCTTTGCCAGTTATTAGCTGTGTGACCTTGGGCAAATTACAAAACCTCTTTCAACTTCTGACTTCTCACTTGTAAAATGGAGATAATAACACTTCCAGGTTGTTCCAAGGGCCAAATAAACCAATATATGGGATAGTTCTTTCTAATAAGTCACAAAGTAATAAATTAATGCAGAGGCATCAATTTTTATTTTTAAGAGTAGCTGATCATAAAGCAAAACAAAATAAAAACAGTTTTTATTTGTGGTTTTGGGTTTCTTTAAAGTCACAAAAACAAAAAAATTATAAATGTACGTACTGGGCTTTTAGTTTAAAATATTAATGATTTATACTATACAAAATGGTGCGCTATGGGACTGCTTGGCCATGGCGAAGGAATAGAGCCTATCAGCTCTGATATGAGGAGCAATGAGCCAGCACCAAAGAACAGCTGGGTCATTGGTTCCCAGCAAGGCACAAAACACAACCTATCAGATGACCACAAGACACTTTGCTTCTTGGGACCTAAAAAAATCATTCTTCTCACTGGGGACAATCCCTAAAGATTCAAATTATATACAACAATTTTGATGGACTCTATAGTGTGTGGGGAGTGGAGGGAGAGATCATTTTAGGTAAAAAGAAATCTGCTTAACTATTCCATGACCTGAATAATTTAGGCCTACAAGGCACTGAAATGAAGTTGGAAGTCCCAGCACAATGGACTAACATTCTTGGTAATGCATTTTCTTCTACTGAGAGTCTCTAGACTGCTCCATGGGACCCCAGGATTCATTAGAAGTTGCAGCAGGGCCAAGGGACAATTCCCAAGGGTTATTAGAATTTGGATATATGTATTGGGTTTGATTATATAATATTGTATCTGTTTGGGATATATGATTATTAGTTAATGCCAATTCGTCAATTAGTTATGGGGTTATTAGTTATTGACTAATTGATTTAGGCTTTAGTGGAAGCCTACTGTGTGCTAGGCTTTGTGTCAGTAGCTGGAAACACAAAGTTAAGTAGGACTGGTCTTCACATCCACTAGCTCATTAGAATGGTGGAGTAGAATGATATAAAAACAGATACTGTACTTGTAACTCAAGGTGTTAACTGCATACATCTGGATTCTTCCACTTCTGTTTATTCTTTCTGAGTCCCAGTTTTCTCATCTGTGAAATGGGAGTAATAACACCGCCCTTGTAGTATGTGCATGGTTGTTTGCATAGAGCCTGGCTCCTGATATGTCCTTGTGTTCCCTCCCCCCCTACATGGAGAGTGGCTTGGCAATGGTAGAAGGCCATGCCCTCTTTTTGAGGGACCGATTTCATATGGCTTTTTCATTTTACAAGGAAGAGCTGGGCAATCTGAAGATTGGGAGACTTCTTGTAAGGAATTCTAGTATCCAGTCAGCTACTCTGTTATTCTTGGGGTCTTTATCTCTCTCTCTCTCTCTCTCTCTGATTTCCATCATCAGCTCTTCTTTGGGTTTTGATTGGATCCATTAATCACCATCCAAGGGAAGACCCACAATTGGAAGACTCAATTAGATAGGTGATGACTCACCATCCAATATAGAAGACCCACTACAGGTGCACACTCTGGCCCAGGGAAGTCTGTCCAGCATAGCTAGACATTTTCTTTCAAACCCTAAAATGAACAAAACCTGATATTTTTCTTTCTTTTTAAGTTTTTATTTTAATTCCATACAGTGTTATATTAGTTGCAGGTGTACAATATAGTAATTCAATACTTCCATATGTTACCCTATGCTTATCACAACAAGTGAGCTCCTTAACCCCCATTTATCCCGTCCCCCCACTCCTCTCCCCTGTGGCAATCATCAGTTTGTTCTCTAATTAAGACTGTTTCTTGCTTTCTCTCTCTCTCTCTCTCTCTCCTTTTTTCCCCCTTTGCTTGTTTGTTTTGTTTCTTAAATTCCACATATGAGTGATATCACATGGTATTTGACTTTCTCTGACTGACTTATTTTGCTTAGCTTAATACTCTCTAGCTCCATCCATGTTGTTGCAAATGGCAAGATTTCATTCTTTTGTATGGCTGAGTACTATTACATTGCATATATACACCATTTCTTCTTTATCAGCTCATTAGTTGATGGACATTTGGGCTGTTTCCATAATTTAGCTATTGTAGATAATGCTGCTATAAACATTGGGGTGCACATATCCCTTCAAATTAGTATTTTTGTATTCTTTGGGTAAATACTTAGTATTGCAATTGCTGAATCCGTAGGGTAGTTCTATTTTTAACTTTCTGAGGAAACTCCTTACTGTTTACCAGAGTGGCTGCACCAGTTTGCATTGCCACCAACAGTGCAAGAGGGTTCCCCTTTCTCCACATCCTCACCAACACTTAATGTTTCTTGTATTTTTTATTTTAGCCATTTTTAACAGGTGTGAGGTGATATTGCATTATAGTTTTGACTTGCATTTCCCTGATGATAAGTGATGTTCAGCATCTTTTCATGTGTCTGTTGGCCATCTGTATGTTTTCTTTGGAGAAATGTCTGTTCACATCTTTTGCCCATTTTTAAATTGGATTTTTTGGGTTCATTTTTTGGGTGTTGAAGTGTGTAAGTTCTTTATATATTTTGGATGCTAACTCTTTATCAGATATGTCATTTGAAAATATTTTCTCCCATTCTGTAGGTTGTCTTGTAGTTTTGTTGATTGTTTCCTTCACTGTGCAGAAGTTTTTTATTTTGATGAAGTCCCAATAGTTTATTTTTGCTTTTATTTCCCTTGCCTCAGGACACATATCTAGAAAAATGTTGCTATGGCCAATGTGTTCTCCTCTAGAATTTTAATGGTTTTATGCCTCATATTTAGGTCTTTAATCCATTTCGAATTTATTTTTGTGTATGGTGTAAGAAAGTGGTCCAGTTTCATTCTTTTGCATGTTGCCATCCAGTTTCCCCAACATCATTTGTTGAAGAAACTGTATTTTTCCATTGGATAGTCTTTCCTGCTTTGTTGAAGATTAATTTGCCATATAATTGTGGGTTTATACTTGTATTTTCTGTTCTGTTCTATTGACCTATGTGTCAACTTTTGTGCCAGTATTATACTGTTTTTGATTACAATAGCCTTGAGTATAACTTGAAGTCTGAAGTTGTGATGCCTCCAGCTTTTTTTTTTTTGAGGTTGTTTTTGGCTATTCAGGGTTTTTGTGATTCCATACAGATTTTAGGATTGTTTGTTCTAGTTCTATGAAAAATGCTGTTGGCATTTTGATAGGGATTGCATTAAATGTGTAGGTTGCTTTGGGTAGTATAGACATTTTAACAATGTTTGTTCTTCCAGTCCATGAGCGTGGAATGTCTTTCCCTTTGTTTGTGTCTTCTTTGATTTCTTTCACCAGTGTTTCATAGTTTTCAGAGGACAGGTCTTTCACCTCTTTCATTAGGGTTAGTCCTAGGAGTCTTATTATTTTGGGTGCAATTGTAAATGAGATTTCTTAACATCTCTTTCTGCTGCTTAATTATTGGTATATAGCAATGCAACACATTTATGTACACTGATTTTGTATCCTGTGACTTTACTCAATTCATTTTCTAGTTCTAGTCGCTTTTTGGTGAAGTCTTTTGAGTTTTCTATACAAAATATCATATCATCTGCAAATAGTGCAAATACTTCTTCCTTACCGATCTGGATGCCCTTTATTTTTGTTGTCTGATTGCTGTGGCTAGAACTTCCAGTACTATATTGAATACAAATAGTGAGAGCGGACATCCTTGTCTTGTTCCTGACCTTAGAGGAAAAACTCTCAGTTTTCTCCAATCGAGTATGGGTTTTGCATGTAAGGCCTTTATTATGTTGAGGTATGTTCCCTCTAGACCTACTTTGTTGAGGGTTTTTTAATCTTGAATGGATGTCGTACTTTGTCAAATGATTTTTCTGAATCAATTGAAATGATCATATGGTTCTTATCCTTTCTCTTATTGATGTGATATATAGCATTGATTGATTTGCAAATACTGAACCAGCTTTCATCCCCAGGAATAAATCCCCACTTGATCATGGTGAATGATTTTTTAAATGTATTGTTGGATTCAGTTTGCTAGTATTTGCTAGTATTTGCTAATTTTTAAAAAATGTTTTATTATTTATTTTTAGGAGAGAGAGACAGAGTGCAAGCAGAGGAGGGGCAGAGAGAGACAGAGATACAGAATGTGAAGCAGGCTCCAGGCTCCCAGCTGTCAGCACAGAGCCCAATGCGGGGCTCAAACTCACGAACCATGAGATCATGACCTGAGCAGAAGCCAGACGCTTAATCGACTGAGCCACCCAGGCGCCCCTTGAGTGAGAATTTTTGCAATCATGTTCATCAGGCATATTGGCCTGTAGTTATTTTTTGATAGTGTCTTTATCCAGTTTTGGTACTGGGGTAATGCTGGCCTCACAGAATGAATTTGGAAGTTTTCCTTCCTTTTCTATTTCTTGGAATAGTTTGAGAAGCATAGGTATTAATTCTTATTTAAATGTTTGCCTGTAATGCCATCTGGTCCTGGACACATGTTTGTTTGAATTTTCTTTGTTACTGACTCAATTTCTTTGTGTTATTGGCTTGTTCAAATTTTCTATTTCTTCCTGCTTTAGTTTTGGTAGTTTATATGTTCTAAGAATTTATTGATTTCTTCTAGGTTGTCCAATTTGTTGGCATATAGTTTTTTTTAATACTATTCTCTTATGATTATTTGTATTTTTGTGGTGTTAGTTGTTATCGCTCCTCTCTCATTTGTGACTTTATTCATTTGAGGCCTTTCTCTTTTTTTCTTGATAAATCTGGCTAAAGGTTTATCAATTTTGTTGATTTTTTTCAAAGACCAGATTCTGGTTTCATTGATCTGTTCTATTATTTTTTTTAGTTTCTATATTATTTATTTCTGCTCTAATATTTATTATTTCCTTCCTTCTGTTTAAGTTTTGTTTGTTGTTCTCTTTCTAACCCCTTTAGACACAAGATTAGGTTGTTTATCTGAGATTTTTCTTGCATATTAAGGTAGACCCATATTGCTATAAGCACCCCTCTTCGAACTTCTTTTGCTCCATCCCAGAGGTTTTGGGTCATTGTGCTTACATTTCATTAAGGCTGCTATTTTTCAAAATAGCAATAAGGGCTAGTGTAAATGACTTGTAAGCTTCTGGCTGTAAGACACAGACCTAAGAACTGAATAGTTTGTTGATTTGGGAACATACAATAGCTACTTAAAATTGTTCACATAAAATGTGCTTTACATGGTCCCTTATTTTATCCTCACAGCCGCCCAAGGAGAGGTAAGGATTATTACATTCAAGAGATAAGAACACTGAGGTTTACAGAGCTTAATTAAGTTGTTTCAGTGCTAGAACCAGGATGTGATGAAGTAAGATCTGTTGAACTCCCAAGCCTCTGTGATGTCATGAGGGCTTTCTCTTCTGAGATCTACCCAGGAAACCTTTTCTGAAGTCAGTACCAGACTGGTTATATTCCTTATTGCTCACTGGTTTATTTTTATCTTTTTTTAAATGTTTAATTATTTTTGAGAGAGAGAGAGAGAGAGAGAGAGAGAGAGAGAGGCAGAGAGAGGTGGAGACATAGAATCCAAAGCAGGCTCCAGGCTCTGAGCTGTCAGCACAGAGCCCGTCGTGGTGCTTGAACTCATGAGCCATGAGAGGGGGAAGGATGACCTGAGCTGAAGTTGGATACTGAACCAGCTGAGCCACCCAGGCGCCCCAGTTTATTTTTATCTTTAGGACATTCACGGAACTGCTTATTGTGTTTCCTTCTTCACAGTGGCTAATGGAAAGCTTTGATCAAAACTGTGGCCCTGAATATCAAGCATATAGGAATTCGTGGCATGGATTTCATGTACTAGCTTTACTCTTAGTTTTCTTGTTACTTGCCTACCCTTATTTTCTCCTTTTAGCATCATCTCACCTAGCCTTAGCCTGTTGACATGTTGTGTGTATCTTTGTGAGCCACTTAAATCCTTTATGTTTCAAAGTTGGGCATAAGCAAATAAAAATTCCTAATAGGTATTTATTACATCATGATGACAGCTATGATCTCAACAACTTCCACCTAAACCACCCATTTCCACGGCCATTCCTAGAGTCATACCTTTGAGTGGACCTTCTCTTTCACTCTAGCCTTGAATTCTAATATCTTATTTTCTACCTATCCCTTCTTCCCTGACTCCTGGATCTCACTCACTCTTCAACCTCCTTGACATCTTTAGTGCCCGAACCATTAGTCCCCTCCTGGTTTCACTCCCTTTCTAATCAAACCTCATCTCCTCTCTGAGCCCCCACTTCTCTCTTCTTTGGTTCTCTCAAGGCCCCAGCTCTGGAGATGCCCAGTGCTGGATCACATCATCCACATGTCTTCCTTGGGCAACCTGACTGTGGCTGGAAAAAAAACAAACACAGATGAGCATCAGCCTACCATCCAGGCTTTGTGTTTCTTTGGCCTTTTCAGAGACCCTTTCCTGGGACCCTGATCAGATATCTCTCTGGTTACTCACATGGCCTGTCTTGAAAGACCTCCACTCCTCTTGAGTCCTTCTGCAGTGAGCATTTTTCAATGAGCTCATTCTATCCCTGTGGCCACAATGATTGGTTCAAGAATGAGCATGAGACCATGCTCATGTAAGCTTGAGCCAGCTGATTAGCACCCTTAATTTTATCTGTACCCTTAATTCCTCCTTCCTGTGTGATGTAACATAGGATTGGGACATAGATATCTCTTTTGGGATAATATTATTCTGTCTACCACCGTGACTATGGCTTTCGGGAGAAGGTGATGTCAAAGCTGACAAGAGTCAGATGAGCAGAAGCTAGCCCAGTTGAGAGTAGGTGGTTTAAGAAGAGTATTCCAAACAGAGGGGATAAAATATTCCAGAGGTTCCTTAAAGAGAGATTACAGGTCACCTGGGGAGTGGAGAAGAGATTCTGTCAACAATAGACAAAATAGAGAAGGGAAGCCAGTGATGCTACTTTACAAGGTAGGACAGAGCAGAGACTGTTAAGGAGTTTGGACTTCATCCAGCAGACAAGGGGAATGTTATTTAAATGAGGGAGTGACATGATCAGATTCATGGAGTAGAGCCATTACTCAGGCTCCTATGCAGAGGAGGCTCTAATAGGAACAGATGGCTCTAGATGGCAGTGCTGGAGACCCCAAACAGGGGAGGGGCAGTGGAGATGAAGAGAATGAGTAGATGTAGATCTGAGAAAACAGAATCATGAGAGTTGGTGAACGGAGCTAAGGATAATGCTTGGGTTTGTGTTTGGGCAACATGTGCTTCTGTTTGTGCTTTTTAATGAGACAGAAGTGCAGAAATAGGTCATGTTTGGGGGGAGTTGTAATAAGATGCTTTTTGGACATGTTAAATTTGAGATGCTTGTGGCCATCCATCCTAGAGTAGATTCTAATAGATAAATACATTAAGTTAGAGACTCAGAAGAGAAGTATAGAGAGGAGATGCACATTTTTGCTGTGATCATCAAATAGATGAAAACTATGTGAGGGGATGGTTTCACCCAGGGGGGAAAAATATAAGAGGTAATAGGGTAAGGAGCACAAACATTGGAGGGGCTGGAAAGACAGGGTAGGCCTCTGACAACCAGAGGGGCCAGCATCATTTCCCTTCCTTCCTGCCACCTTCTTCTTCCCTTTCCTACCTTTCCTCCTTTACTGGCTTCTTTATTTTCCCCTTCATTGCTTCCTTCCCCTTCCACCTTTCCTTTCCTGCATTCTAATTCAGTTTAGGCTTGACAAACCCAAATGAGGTGGTAATGGTGGCCTGTATGAGAACAGCATGAAAGTGGGGTGGCAGGGGCAGCCCAGTGGGGTCAAGTGACTGGATCCATGAAGGAATTGAGCTCATAAGACATGTGTATATTAAGGACACTGGGAGCCAGGTTCCTCACTGTTGAAGATAGGTACAGATATGGAAAGGGGGAACTAGAATGAGCCCTGTGGTGTTGGCTTGGAATGGGAACTGTTGGTGAAAGTTCATGCTTTATGATGTAGAGAGAAATCTAAGTATAGATTAAAAAGTGTGTGTTGGGGCACAGTGGTATACATAAAGTCATTTCCTGTGCTGTTCTGAGAGGTCCTGGGAGTGGTGCCACCTAATAGCAATGAGCATGCCTAGTGCCCTGATCTTAGCTCCCAAATACTACTCCCCACTAAAAGTAAACCAGAGTTCCTTGAGAAATGACTAGTTTCAGACAAGATTTGGGCAGAGAATGTATAAGATGGACCTGGAAAGTTTTATTGTGAAGAAAATTGTTCAAGTAATGATGGGAACATGTCAAAAGACACAGAAGACAAAGACACACTTGCCAAATCTGGGACAATGTGACCATCAAAATAAATAATGATAATAATTTGTTAAAAACCAATTGAAAATATAGACATTCAAGAACCAAAATAAACTATTGGGACCTCAACAACATAAAAAGCTTCTGCACTGCAAAGGAAACAATCAAAAAACCTAATAGGCAACCGACGGAATGGGAAAAGATAGTTGCAAATGACATATCAGATAAAGGGCTAGTATCCAACATCTACAAAGTACTCACCAAACTCCACACCTGAAAAAC
>CM053564.1:22823114-22896166 GCA_028646485.1 Cryptoprocta ferox
AGAGGGAGGGAGACAAAGCACAAGAGACTCTTGAATACTGAAAACAAACTGAGGGGGGAGGGTGAAGGGGGAAAGGTAATGGGGGGTGATGGTCTTGGTGGAGGTCACTTGTGGGGAAGAGCACTGGGTATTATATGGAAACCAACCTGACAATAAACTATAAAGTTAATAAAAAAATATAGACATTCATGATTTAAATAATGAATAAATAATTCTTCTTCATATAGTAGAATGTAGATTATCAAACTCAGAGAAAAACAAGAGGAGCTGGAGATAGGAGAGGGTCACAGAAGTATAGTGGAAACCAAAAGAAAGAAATGTATTGGGAAGGCAGGAGGGATCAATGGCATTGACTATTTCTGACTGCACAAGCAAGGCAAATTCTAGAAAGGGTCTGGTGGAGTGGGGCCTGTGAAGATCACTGGCAAGAACTGACTCAGTGGGTTGAGGAGGGAATGGGAAGTGAGAAAGCAGAGACAGCAAGGACAGACAATTCAATGAAGAAATCTGGCTGTGAGGTGGAGGAAAGAGGGGGATAGCAACAGGAGAGCACACTGAGTTTAGGGAAGGCTTTTTAAAATGGAAGAAACATGAGTAGTGTAAATGCTAATGGGAAGGAACTGAAAAAGAGAGATGGATTAAAGATAAGGGAAAGTGGGAAAAAATTTGATAAGTGAGGTTCTAGAGAAGGCAAGAGGGGATTCACCAGATGGGAGATTAGCATTTTCTTTCTAGTCTGAGTGAAAACGATGAAGTAAAGAATAGTATGTAGATTTAGGGGCAAAAAGTTGAGGAGGTTTCTGTCTGATGATTTCCAAGTTTTTCTGAAATAGGAGATGGGATCATTGTCTGCAAGTGAGGGGCAGTCTCCTGGGGTTAGGGACATGAAGAGCACAGAGAAGCATCTGAGGAACATGGGGGAAAAACTGGCTCAAGACATGCAGACAGCTTCTTCGAAGCATCAAGGGTCCGGTGGAGGGTGGCAGTCTTGCAGTTACAGTGGCTCCAACCTGTGTGCTTATGACAGTCTGTCTTCTTTCCCTCTCAGACTGAGTCTGCAAACGTGGAGGACCCAGTTCCCCTTCTCTTCCTTCTACCCTCCCCTTCTTCTTTCTTCTCTTCTTTCCTTGGCAGGTGGAAATGTATCATGTACCAGTTATCAATTGATTGCCTCTAAGTTCCAAATTCATCCTTCAAGGCCTGCTCTGTGAACATGGAAGTGGGTCCTTTAAATGTTTCCTTTGCCAGCTGATGCAATATGAAACACTGTCAGTAGAGGAAGCTAGAGAAACACTGCACGAGGAAGAGGAAGAGGAAGGAGCTTCCCCCCCACCCCGATTCTGGTGTACTTACTCCACAGGCTTAGAGCTTCCCAGCACCAGGCTCCTGCAGAGTATCGTGGTTAGTAGGGCCAGCAGCTTTCCCTAACACTCCACTTGAGTGGCATATAGTAGAGCGCCCCCAGTGAGATATCTTTTAATTAACAATTTAATCTAGGACTCTGAAGGATCAATTTCCAGCAAGTTCTGGAGGGCAGATTTCTAGCAGCTCCATAAGGGCTGTACCACAACAACTCTCTTCCATTCAATACATCACAACTGTCCCTCCTCCAGAAAGGTCTGGACATCAGCTCTGGAGTAGGGGATCCCTTCCTTGGGCACTCTATCTCAACCTAAAGATAGTAGATTTCTTATATCTGTGATTCTTGTATTCTTTAAAGATTGATTTCCTTTTTACTAGCCAGTCTCTCATTACTCTGATCCTCTGTTATAATAATTCTTTTTTAAAATAATTTATTTATTTTTGAGACACAGAGAGACAGAGCATGAGTGGGGGAGGGGCAGAGAGAGAGGGCGACACAGAATCTGAAGCAGGCTCTAGGCTCTGAGCTGTCAGCACAGAACCCGACGCGGGGCTCAAACCCACGAACTGCGAGATCATGACCTGAGCCAAAGTCGGATGCTTAACTGACTGAGCCACCCAGGCGCCCCTATAATAATTCTTTGTATTAAACTTAACCTGTTCAACTTCTGTGTGGTTTATGTCTCCTGATTAGATCCTGGCAGACACAGAATTGGTATCAAGAGTTGTACCAGGAGATAGACCTACAAAGATGGGATTTGGTGATGAGTTTGGTCATGTCTTTGTCCTTGAGTGCAGTGCTGAGCTCCTTGTCAGTGGAAAATGAGATGTGGGTAATTTATGACATGCAGTGACATCACAATTAATCAAGCTATCACTTATTTAATGTGATGAAATGTCAACTAAAGCACATGCCTTGGAGGCTAAGTGGCTGCTGCACTTGACTTTTATGACAGTAACGAGGACTATGAAGACTATGGTGTGGGATGGATCCTTGCGAGTGCACTTGAGCACTTACAGTGAGAAAACCAACAAGCTCAAGTCTTTAGTACTCAGCTTAAGTCATGGTCTTAACACAAGAGCTACCATAACAGCCTTAAAAAAATCTCTTATTTCTCATATCCAAGGGGCTAATTTTGAAAATTGAATATAAATTTAAGTATGTGAGTTCCTGAATTTACAACAAGAATTTACAGTCTCACCAAGTGAAAGTAAAAGTTTCCCATGTGAAACTAGGGCATTATGTAAAAGTTGGGGCATCATTTGGTAAAGAATGAGATACTAAAACTTGGAATAGGAACATATATTTGGACCCAGATGAAACTGAAAATCTTTCAGGGAAGCTGAGAAGCCAAAGGTGAATTATACCAGTTATTATTAATTTATTGCCTCTCAGCTCTAGCACATTCTTCATTGCCTGCTCTGCAGAAATAAAGATGGGCCCTTTAAATATGTTTTCTTGGCCAGCTGTTATGATGTCCAGCATTGTCAGTAGAGGGTAACAGAGAAGACATTGCAGGAAGTTTTCCTTCTTGCTTCTTATCTGTTCCTGTTGGCAGACTTCTATGACACAGGCAGTTTCTCCAGTATCCAACTCCTGCTTCATGGGTGGCCTCCTTACCCTGGATGCTGGTTCCACTCGGTCACTTAGGCTAGAAACCTAAGAGTCATATGAAACTTCTCTGTTTCCCTTGCTGTCCTATATATTGATCATCGGGTCTGGTTGATTCTGTCTGATAAACATTTCTCATTCTTTCTTCCCTCTGTCTCTGTCCTCACTCCCCTGTCAATTCCTATTCCCACTGCTTCAGTTGAAGCCTTACTTGGAGAATTCAGATATCTCCTAACCTAGAGCCTCTTCCTGTATTTTCTTTTTTTTCTTTACTTTCTTTTATTTTATTTTTAAGTTTCTTTATGTATGTTTGAGAGAGAGAGAAAGTGCAAGTTGGGGAGAGGCAGAGAGAGAGAGAGGGAAAGAGAATCCCAAGCAGGCTCTGCATGGTCAGGGGAGATGTCACGAATTGTGAGATCATGACCTGAGCCGAAACTAAGAGTTAGAAGCTCAACTGACTGAGTCACCCAGGCGCCTCTTTTATTCTTTTTTTTTTAAATGTTTATTTATTTTTGAGAGAGAGAGGGAGGGAGGGAGAGAGAATGAGTGGGGGAGGGGTAGAGAGAGAGGGGGAGAAAGAGGATCTGACAGCACAAAGCCTGATGAGGAGCTCCAATGCACAAACTGAGATCATGACCTGAGCTGAAGTTGGACGCTTAACTGACTGAGCCACCTAGGTATCCCCTCTGCCTGTATTTTCACCTCAAATTAATTCATTCTCCATACTTCAGAGTGATTTTACTAAAATAAAACCTGATCTTGTCATCTCTTGGCTTAAATTCTTCAAATGGGCTCACATTTTTTATAGCAGTGGTTTGTTCCTGCATCCCCATCAGTAAAATGTTTTTGACCATGCAACCACAATATATGAATATAAAATATATATGAAAAGAAGAATGTAAATGGCCAATGTAAAAACAATATATAAATAGAAGTTCTAGCATTTTCTTTCTATGCTTCAATAGTTATTTTTGGAATCTCCTGGGGAGCATTTGCCTACTCTAGATACCGCTAATTAATTGGACAAAGGAACTGCTTAGGTTGACATACAAAGCCCTTATGATGATTCTTATTTGACATTAAAACTGGGCTTAAAACCTGTGCCACCTTCTTTACATTTCCAGTTGAAGCTGGACACTTCTGTCCAAGATCCCATAGTCCTTTTTTTCCCCATATTTTTTCCATACCAGTTTTCATCAGTGGCACCTTCAGAATCTCCACCTCAGAAAACCTAGAGGCAGAAATTGGGTGGGGGTTGTTGGGTCTGGAGGGGGTTGCAGCTACCTGACTTGTCTTGAAGTTATGACACACCCCTTTCACTTAGATTATAGTGATTTATTTGGCATGATTTTAGTGAGGGCTGTTGAAGGTGATAAGGGTATTGAAACTTCCCAGCACCAACCTCCTGGGAAATCTGGGAGATTGGTGCAGGGCTGTCAGAGTCTGTTAATAGAGGACTCATCAGGAGGAAAGAGCACAAAGGCACACATGTCTGGCTCAAAAGCAATGGGCCAGGGTCAAGGAAAAGTAATTCTGAGAGGTCAGCTCAGTATGTTCCTCTCATCATCTGTCATCCTCCAGCCCACAGTCATGTTAGACTTGCTACAGAGGCAGATGGGACCAGACTTTGCAAAGTCTTACTGACCATGGCAAGCCGTTTAGCATGTGTAATGGAATGCCTCTGGAACCAGGGAATTAAATGGTCTGATTCATGTTTTACATATACCACTCGGTGGAAACTAGATTGTTGGAGAGACAGGTGGAAGTAGGGTTAGCTTTGTGTGGATACTGTGGCAGCAATGGGGCCTCAGGTGGGTCATGACCCTGGCAGCCATTGCTACACTGGGCCCCAACAATGCCAGGAGACATAATTAAGAGTGTGCATCTTGGGGTGCCTGGGTGGCTTAGTCGGCTAAGCATCTGACTTCAGCTCAGGTCATGATTTCGCAGTTCAGGGGTTCGAGCCCGCATTGGGCTCTGTGCTGACAGCTCAGAGCCTGGAGCCTGCTTCAGATTCTGTCTCTCTCTCTCTCTCCGCTCCTCCCCCACTCATGCTCTATCTCTCTCTGTCTTTCAAAAATAAATAAACGTTAAAAAATTTAAATCATATAAGAGTGTGCATCAGAGCAAGATCCAATGGAGTAGCCAAGAACACATGGGACACCTGCCCAGGGCAGCTCAGGATTTTATGGAGTTCCCAGAAAACAGGTGGGTAGGACCAAAGCCAATGGCATTCTTCTAGGACCATGGTGGTAGCCTCAGTTTTCATCTCCAGCCTAGCATTAGCATGGCCTGGGAGCATGGATTATACTTTTGTTGCTATTTGATTCCATCTGTCATTAAGAATTTACTTTTTGATTTTTGTATATCTATTCACACAAACATTCATTGTGAAAAAGATATTTGAATACTGAGAAATTGATAAGCTTCCTTGGGCTTTTGAAACCACCTTAGAACAAACACTAAAGAAGAACAAAATATTATTACTAATGAAAGTGGACAGAAAGGACCATGAGTCAATAGTACTTTGCACTTCAACCACCTTCCAGCAGAGCATCTCAAAGGGCTGGATACATCTGAATAGCATATCTTTCCACATGGATTAGAAGGCTCTGTAATTACTACTTCTCTTAAGACCTAAGTATGACCCTTGTCAGGGTGAAATCTGCAGCTATTTCCCAAATCATAGAGATATTGAATAACAGCTTTGGTCAGGAAATGGGTTGTTGCATTTGGCTTGTCATTACAAGTTCCTGATCTGGGCAGGTGGAGTATTGCAGAAACGTGTGTATGTGAACACTCATGTGCACACAGGTGGGGGTGGGGGTAGGGAGTTGAGTTTGATAAAACCAGCAGGAGGCAAGCCAGTGGGAGGGACATTGGCTTTGGCATCAGGCCAAGTTCTGACTCTGCCTTTACTAACTGTGTGATTCTAGAAAATTAACAAATACTCTTGGGCCTCAGTTTCCTCTTCTGGAAAATGAATTTATAATTCCTAGCTTAATGAGTTATATGTGCATTAGATTATCCAATATGTGAAAAAAAGCTAGTGCATAATAGGTGCTGAACAACTATTACTGCTTGTAACTCTTAATATCTGCTTTCATTAAAAAAATGAACTATGGATAGCTAGCCAAAGATTCTTCTCATGTGTAGGTCATGCTTTCCTGCCCAATAGGTTAGCCAGGATTGGCTCTGGGTCAGTCATTCTATATTAATTTTTCCAGATATATGGTATGCCCTTTGACTGCATTACATTCTTTTATATCTCTGCACACTTTTCCTGTTTCCTGTTTTATGTTCTCTGCCTCAGGGCCACCAGTTAACAACCTGGATTGTCTCGTTCTAATTTCCATAATCAATAATTTGAGAAGAGTGCTTTAATATGTTTCTTTTGTCCTCTAAGTTCACTATGATTATCTCAGGATTAATTTTTATTTTTGATCATATTGAGTCTCTTCCTTGTTTCTAATTGACTAGATTTTAATAGTGGTATTTTGGTTCTCTCTTTGCTTCCTTGCTTAGTTCCATAATCTTCCTTTTCATCTCATTCTGTGGTATTGTTTTCTTGTCCTTGTGCTCTTATTTCCTAATTAATCTATAGTGCAAAACAATTTTGGGGCATTTTCTTCTAATTTGGGGCTATGTTTTCTTCCAAATAGGGTCCTAAATGTTGTAGCACCTCTAAGATTAGTCATCTTGTCTGTCTACATCCTTTGGATAGGTGATTTCTTCTATCCTTTGACTTTGGATGCTATGTATATGTTAACAACTGGCATATTTATACCTTAGGAGTACACCCATCTCTTGAGCTCAAATTAAATTTCAATTGATTCCTTGCTATTTCCACTTGTATATCCAATATGCATCCCCAAAGCCAAATGTCTTATAGAGAACTCTTGGTTTTCATCTCCTGCATCCCAGTCACTTGCTCCTCCCTCAGTGTTCTCCAGAGTAGTAAATGGCACCAATACTCTGTTGTTCAAACCAAAGTCCTGAGTCTTCCTTCTTGTGCTCCACACCCAATCCACTATGAAGTCCTGTTATTTTCACCTCCCAAATGTGACCTAGCATTCTGCATGTCTTTCATCTACAATCCATTGTCATTTTTTCCTGAACACTACATTGATGCCTACCTGTCCTCCCTTCCTCCACTGTTGTCCTTGCATAATTTATTTTCCACCCAGGAACCAGGATGTGGTGGTTTAAGACACGTCTGCAAATTCTTTGACACTCTGTCATCAAGAGGTGGAATCCAGTTCTTTTTCCCTTGAAGATGGACTTAGTCACATGCCTATGACTTCCAAGTCCAGGTCATAAAAGATGATATGACTTCCACCTGGCTCTCTCTCCTGGCATTGTTTCTCTAGCAACTCATTTGCCACTCCTTAAGAAAGTCCAGGCCACGTGGACAAGTTACATGTAGGTTTTCTATCAGAGCCCCAGCGAAGGTCCCAGCCGATAGCTCATGTTAACCACCAGATATTTGAACCAAGAAACCTTCAGATGACTCCAGTCACAGTCAATATTTAAAGGCAACTACACAAGACCTTGAGCAAAACCACCTAGTTGAGTCCAATCAACCTCCAGAATTGTGAGACTAATCATGAATGTTGTTACTTTACACCACTAAGCTTGGGGTGGTTTGTTATACAGCAGTAGATAACTGATACACGAATGACTTTCAAGTATAAATGATATTATGTCATTCCTCCACTTGACAGCATTTAATGGTTTAGAATTAAATTTGAAATAAAATAAAATAAAAACAAGACCAAATCCTAGATCTGGTTGGGTCTGTTCTCTTCTAACCCTTGCCTCTTGCTCATTGTGCTCCAGCCAAAAGGGTTTCTTTTCTGCTCCTATAAATACTGAGTGTTTTCCTTCCATAGGACCCTTGCACATGTTCTTCCCTGCATGAAATGGACGTCCCATGACATGGCCAGATCTTTCTCATCTCTCAGGCTCAAGCATCAGCTCTACAGAGGATTTCTCTCTCCTCTTGTCTAAAGAAGGAACTCATTCTCCTTCCCATCATATCACCCTGCTTAGTTCCCTCAGAGAAGATATCATATTAAAAAATTACCTTGTTATTTATTTTTTAAATTGTATGTCCTCCTCCTCAAATTAGGACATAAGCACCATATGGCAGAAGTCTCATCTTGTTCATTCTCAGAACCTAGTATAGTAGTTGGCACATAGTAGGCATTCAATAAATGTCTTTAGAATGAATGTGTATCAAAGGAGGGAGATTTAGGGATTTGCCACTTTTATATGGGAATCCTACCTACTATTGAAACATTTCATCTGATGGCATTCCCTATTATTGAATCTGAACTAATTAAAAGGGAATAACCTTTCACTGGTTATCATCAATCACTCTTTCCTCATTCATTCATTCATTCATTCATCAAGTACAAGATTCCTTCTCCCAGAAGGTGAGAGTAAACAAACAATAAGCATTAAAAATATAATGTAAGCCTAGGATATGATAAGTCTATGAAGAAAAAGCAGGGCAAGGGGATAGAGAATGAGGGGGCACTGCTTAGAGTACGGGTTAAGAAAGGTCTCTCTGACAAGATGAATTGAGCAAAGACTTGAATGAAGTGAGTCACGTGAAGATCCGAGAGTCTTCCAACACAGAGATCAGCAAGTACAGAGTCCCTGAGAAAGGAATGTGCCTGGTGTGTTTGGGAAACCACGGAGACACCAGTGTGGCCTGAACAGGAGAGAGAGGCAGGACATGACATAAGAGGGATCATGGGGCCCTGTCAGGAAGAGTTTCTGCGCCCATAGTAAGGTCTCTAGTTTTTATTATAAGAATATTGGAGGTTGTTGGATGGTTGAGTAACATGTCATTGTTTTAAAGAACATTCTCTCTGCTTGTTGAGAACTTGGACATGGAGGGACAAGAGAGGGAGCAGGACAATGGTGAGGAGTTACATCAACTTCCTTTGATCACCTCCATGCCAAGTTTTGAGCAGGGCCTCTGAGAAAACGTGGTCCAGCCCCAGATTCCTTCATCTTCACATTCAGTGCCTGGGAAGGCCAGTGGGGTCAGGCTGTGGAGGCTTCTTGGGAAATCACTGGCTTCTCAAACCAATATCTTCATTCATTCCTTTGATGTTGGAGACAATGGCCTGTCTCTCCTATCACATCTGCTCCATCCAATTGCAAAAAGAGTGGAGTGTCTTTTAGCTCAGGAGCGTGTGTTGCTCGAGAGTTCACACAAAGAAAAATCATTGTTACAGGCTCCCAGCTGAAGTGTATTAGTTATGACTCAAAGCAGCCCTTGGGCAGCAGTGGATTTCTAAATAATGAATGTTCCTTCAACACCTCTCTTCCCAAGTTTGTCAATGAAACCCACACTTTGAGAGGGACAAGAAATGGAAAGGAGAGGACAAGAAACCAATCACACCAGTCTGTATAAACACCAAGTTCCTTAAATTGTTTTTACTTTCTCTAATAACATTTGATTGAGCTTTTTTTTTTTCAGTTCCTGTGAGCTATATATGGTTTTTAAAAGTTTCCAAAAAATTTTTAAATTTTTTAATGTTTATTTATTTTTGAGAGAGAAAGAATGAGCACAAATGGGGAAAGGGCAGACAGAATTCGAAGCAGGCTCCAGGCTCTGAACTGTCAGCACAGAGCCCGATGCAGGGCTGGAACCCACAAACCGTGAGATTGTGACCTGAGCTGAAGTCAGATGCTTAACCAACTGAGCCGCCCAGGTGCCCCTACAAATGGTATTTTAATTGTTTTCCCTCCCAGTAAATTTGAACATTGTCTGTTCTGTCATTGAATGAAGCATATATTTTACACTTGAGAAACTATTTTTAAATTATTGGATTATAGAAAGGAATGGACAAGACTGGAGGCAAGGCAGAGGAGAGTGTCACTATGGCTGTGTCCCTCTGTTCCTTGCCACCTTCTTAGTCCCCAAGGACCACTCTCCCAGCATGCTTATTAAATGGCATAGTGTACAGAATGAGGGATTACCAAATGGGATATCCAAAAGGCATAATTCTTGTCTTCATGGAATTCATTTCATTTAATTTGTTTACCCATAAAATTCATTAAATGTATCCATTATCTGGGGGGCTTCTGAATATCTACACCAACAGTTAAACACAATGATGTTAGTAGAGTCTTAAAACAAGCTTCATTTAACAACCGTGAAGACAGGCAGCTAGGGCGAGTGAGGTGTCCATAATTTGGCAGCAATCTGGAGAACACACAGCCCTCTGCAAGCACTTGGTCAGAGTGTGTTGACTGGCTGCATGGCGGCACTGCCCCTCTTTCATCTGCCAGCTCAGTGACTGACACCGTGTGCCAAACCTGGCCATCTAACCCAGGGACCTGGGAACCCTCTTTGGTTCTCCTTTCATGCTCCCCACCAGATCTGCTTGCTCTTCCAGTCCTATTTGATTGTACCTCTTGACCATCTCTCCTGTGTGGCTCCCTCCCCTTCATACACGGCCACTGTTTCAATCTCGCTATCATCATTTGTGGCCCAGAGCACTCCTAGGTAGTGTCGTTTAAACTCCCCTTCTTTTAATAAAGAGAGCTCTTCTCAAAACAGCTAAATTTAGACACTTAGTATCATCACGCACTGCCTTTTAAGTGATCCGGGTAGCATTTCTGCATGTTTAAAATGTTTAAGCATTCAAATTACCATATAACGCCAGAAGACACAATTTGACTCCTAAATTCACCGAGTGGTATGCATTAAATATGTACAGCTTTTTGTATGTCAATCATGCTTCAATAAAGTGGGGCTTTATAAAAATAGACACAAGTTTAAAGAAAACAAACTATGTAGGCACCTTGTTTCATTAACTTTAATCGTTATTAACTTACTTCAACTGTGATCTCATTAGGCCATAATGAAAAAGATCATTTGTAACTCTTTGGATTTGCTTAGACCCAAACGCTGTTGCTGATGTATTTTGCTATATCTAGAAGTGGAAAATCATTTTCTCTTTCCACTTTGCTTAAGTTGCTTCCCAGCATATTTAGTTAAGCTTCATTCTGGTTCACCAGAACAAAGGCATCCCTGGCTGCCCTGGTGTGAATGCTCGCATTGTCTGACTTTATTGTGTCCTATTTCCGTGGGGAAAATTCCAGAGGTGGTGGGGGAGCAGACTTTACTAGCTCACAGCTTTCCTCCCTGACTAAATACTTGAGGAACAGGCATGGATTTAGGAATATGAGAGATAAGCCAAAATACTGCTTGGAATCCTTTCTTATGCTAATTATAGAATTGGAAGGGAGAGCAGAGAAGCAAAAACATAGACCTGCCCTCCAACTTTATTGGAGATTTCCCCAGTTCTCACCAAGTCTTTCTCTCTCTCCTTCCTCCCCTGTTTCCCTCTTCACTACCTTTTTTAGGTGTTCTGGGAACCAAAAGGAATACATATTAATCTTATTTCCATAGGCAATATTTTAATGGAGGGAAGTCCAATAAACACTATTTCTGATTAAAAAAAAATACCTGTTCAGCTTTCAAAACGTTACTTTCTTCACTCTCCATTTTTTTTTCCTTTCCTTATTTCTCAGCATCCAATTTCATGGAACATCTCTGGATACAAATTTCCTCTTTTGACTCTCTGGTCTTTTCAATGTGCTGTCTTCTATTTCCATGTTGTTTATTTTGCACTTGGAATTAAAAGCTAAGTTTCATTTGGGCTGAGAGAAAGCATAAAGAAAAGCAGACAAATTATTTCTGTCTCCACTAGCGTTAACATCAAATATCCTTCCAGGTTTCTCCCCTACCCTACCTGTTCCCTGACAGTTGGCCAGTCGTAAAGTCTTATACCGAGTAGGAACAGTCAATGCTCTCCTCGGGTTTCATTTACTTCAAGAATAAAGTCACTTTCACCTCTACTTGATGAGCCTGATCTCTATTCACCTAACTAGGAAAAATACATGTGTTTTTTTCTGTCCCCTCAGGCCTCTGAGGAAGGAGTTTGGAGCAGGGCCAGGCTATCCCAGCCTTTGCCCTCAATTGCACACAGAGTGGAGAGTCTCTTAGCTCAAGAGTTTGTGCTGCTCAAGAGTTTACATAAACACAATGTTGAGAAATACCTCTTGCTGGAGTGGGTGCAAAAGGCAAAGGACGAACTGGTTGCCCTCTGAGATGGAGACATTACCAAGTTGGCTTTAGCTGTTCCCTATTGGATCCCTTGTGAGAATAGCTGACCTAAGTGTCACTCTGCTCTAACTACTTGGTGAGTTACTTAAGCCTCATTGGAGCCCAATTTCTTCAAAATTAGGGGTGAGACCACATGTTCCCTAAGATCCTTGCATCTTGGCTTTTCTATGAGTTAATTAGTGAGTTTTGTTTCCCAATAAGCACACTCCAAAATAGTGCTGTGGTCCTCAAGGTAGGCCTTATGTGAGTTCTTATAATCTTGTAATCACCCCAAAAATAAGCAAGGAGTATTCAAAGAAAAAGGTCTTCCTCCCTTCCTTCCTCCCTCCCTCCCTCCCTCCCTTCCTTCCTTCCTTCCTTCCTTCCTTTACTGCTTTCTGACAGTCTATAATTACTTTCTACAATCTTTTCTCTTTTAAGACTAGAGTTGACATTTACAAACAGCCATTTGAGCTAGGTCTTGTGAAGAAGTGAGTGGTCAAGCATGATGCCACAACCTTGGTTACAATAGTTTCCCAGAGAGCAGTCTGTGAACCCTGAAATGCTGTCTGCCAGTCATGAGGCCACAGTTCACACTTCTTGCCAAATTCAGAATTACGTATGAAAAATATCCTTAATGTCAAAGGAATAAAGCATGAGGGCCTTCTCTTCCTTTTAATTTGTTTATTGTCTTAGTTCTGAAATTTTTAGCTGCTGACTTTGATGTCTGGTTTTGGTAGTATAAGATACTCCCTCTACTTTTTTCTTTAAAACTTGCTGACTTGTCCAGCTTCTTAGTGAGATCTTTTGTGTTTTATACATCAAAAATATAAACTAATAACTGGAGAAACATTCTACATGTTCCAGGTTACTTTAAAATTAGGCCAAATCTTTATTTACAATTTACTTTTTAGCTTTCATCAAAGCAGTTAACCATTATTTAAAGAGAATAGAATCTTCGATCTTTCCACTATTTTCACGGGTTATAGGGTGCCTGCATGGGCATGAATGAATGTTATAGGCAGGTGGTTTCTAGCCCAGTAAAACCAGGATACCATTTCCAACCACACCATTGTGCAGATGTAGAATGAAAAGCTACTTGGCAGGGGGCTATATTAGGAATTCAGGCAACATGTGAATGGCTGGATTTACAGGAACCCTTTCATTTCAATCAGATTCTTCTGTGATTCTGACCCCCTTCCTACCTTCTATATACCCCTGTTTTTGCCAGTGGCTTCTGACATGGCTCCCAATATACTTGCCTCCTGGTATTCACTCCCTTGTATAATGCGTTCCTCTTAAGTATGAGTTGGACCTGGTGATTTGCTTTTAAGGAACCGAATACAAAGGTGATGGGATGTCACTTCCAGGACTAAGTTACAACAGATTGGGACTTTCATCTCACTAGCATGCTCTCTCTTCCTGGCACCCTTTCTTGCTCTTTCTGCTTGCTCACTCTGATAAAGCAAGCTGCCTTATGGAGAGGAACTGAGGGCAGCCCATGGGCAACAGCCATCAGAGAATGGAGGCCCTCAGTCCAACAACCAGTGAGGAAGTGAATCCAACAATCTGAACGATGTAAGGGAGCTTTGAAGCAGATCCTTCTGCAGTCACACCTTCAGATAAGACTGCAGCCTTTGCTACTTGATGAAACCTTGTAAGAACCCAGAGAAACAGTACACAGCTAGGCTGTGGGTTCCTGGAAGCCTAGACTCCTGGCTAGATTCCTACCTCTGAGATGACAGGTATTGTCTTTTAAGCCACTAAAGATTTTACAGTTAGGGGTCATTCTTTGTGCAGTAGTAAATAACCAACACTCATCCAGGACAATCAAGAACCCTCAGTCTCTCTCTCTTCCTCTTTTTTAATGTTTATTTATTTTTGAGAGAGAGAGAGAACAGGCAGGGGAGGGGCAGAAAGAGAAGGGACAGAGGATCTGAAACGGGCTCTGTGCTGACAGCAGAGAGCCCAACTCGGGGCTCAAACTTATGAACCGTGAAATCATGACCTGAGCCGAGATCAGATGCTCAACCAACTGAGCCACCCAGGCTCCCCAAGAACCCTCACTCTCTTACCATTGTTTCATCTACCAGAACTCCTTCTAGTGTGTCAAGTGTTTCATTTACAGATTTAATTTTACTGAAATTTGCTATCAAAGGGGTTGGACTCAGCCATCTCAAAAGTTCCCCTCACTTATGAAGTTCAGAGTCAACTTCTTTGCTCCAAAAAAATAATCATTCACTTTTCATCCTCACGAAATAAGAAGGGTTAATTGGCCACAGTTGCTGGCACAAGACTAACTGGCTGGCTGTGCAGAGGGCTGCTGGTGTGAGCAGGTTCAGGATCAGGGTGTGCTGGCATGGCCCCTGGGAGTTCCCGTCACCTCCACCCTCTGGAGAAGCTCCAGTCCTCACTGCCAGCCACCCCCTCCCTGCTGGGAGGGTTCCGACTCAAACGCTGACTGTTTGTTCTTATTGTGGTTCCTGTCTTGTAGTGTTACTATAGATATTTCTGTTATTTCTTTTTTGTTGCTGTTGAAAGAACACTTGAACGTATAGTAAAAAAGTGATTGAATTCTCCCTTCTGTTCTTCCTTTGAGGGCACTGAGACAGAGACAGGTTAAATGGCGGCCAAGCCCTGGACTCCTTCCTTCAAATGGTAGGACATCGTTAAACTTGAAGTACCTTCACTGGGAAATGAACTTTAGGCCTCCCTTAGAATGGTGACAAGGATTCGGGCTCACCCTGGATGGTCTGATGCTGCCATCTCATGCTGCCGCCTAAACCCTGCAGAGGTGTATGAAAGTAATACTTTTGGCTTGAAACTCTTCCCTCTTTCCTTTTCTATTTTCCTTCTTTTTTGTCCCCTTCTCCCTCTCTTCATACCACCTTCTTATATCACCTGCTATAGGAAAAGGCATTAAAAGAGGTTCTGGGAAGGGGGGGGCGCCTGGATGGCTCAGTTGGTTGAGTGTCTGACTTTGGTTCAGGTCATGATCACCCATTTGGCGGGTTTGAGCCCCGTGTCGGGCTCTGTGCTGACAGCTCAAAGCCTGGAGCTTGCTTTGGATTCTGTGTCTCCTTCTCTCTCTGCCCCTCCTCCACTTGTGCTCTGTCTCTCAAAAATAAATGTAAAAATGAAAAAAAAATGAAAAAAAGTGTTTTTTTAAAATAAAGACTGTATTGATATACCTCAATTAAACACATAAACAGGGGTGCCTGGGTCGCTAATTTGGTTGAGCATCTGACTCTTGATCTCAGCTTAGGTCTTGATCTTGGAGTGATGAGTTCAAGCCCCATGTTGGGCTCTGTGCTGGGCGTGAAGCCTACTTAAAAAAATATATACGGACAAACAAAAAATTCCAGAATTCTTTCTCTTTCAGTCCCAACCATTCTAACAAGCTTCCATGGTCCCCATTTTGAGGTTACAGTCTGTGGCTAGGGCCTGGTCGACAGGTCCTCTAGCGTACAGTGGAGGTTGTTGTGGAACAACAGACTTCCTGGGGCTACATTGGGCCTGGAGATAGATGGAAGGTCACATCGACAGTCATGAATATCCCAAATATCTCTCTGGGTCTTACTCTCACCTGCTATCATATGATCATCCTTCCTCTGTTAAGGCCAGTCTGCTAAGGATGTTTTACAGGTGAGAACTGACAAGTTTCCTACCCCAGGGCATCCAACGCATTCTTCCCCAGCCCCCACCTTCCAGCCTGGGCTTCCTTGATTGATGTCCATACCCCCTTGGCAGGCCTTACCCCTGCTGAGCCAGTGGCACCCTTGTAGACACTGGTATCCCTGCTGCAAGTACTGTGTCCTGAAGTCTTTAGAGTTAAAAAATGTTTAAAAGCTTCGGTATTGGTCAAAGCCTTATGGGCAAGGATCATAACAAACTCAGGCTAATTAAAAAAAGAAAAAGGAACTAAGGGCACCTAGTGGCTCAGTTGGTCAAGTGTCTGACTTAGGTTCAGGTCATGATCTCATGGTTCATGGTTTCAAGCCCTGAACTGGGCTTCGTGCCGACAGTGCAGAGCCTGCTTGGAATTCTCTCTCCACCCCCTCCTCTCTCATAATAAATAAAGACAAAAACTAAAAAAAAAGGAAAAGAAAAGGAACTTCTTGTTAAAATGATATTGGATAGTTTTCAAAATTGCTGTATGACCACAGAAAACATGATGAGAAGGTCTATAGATGGAAACAAAGGTCCAGATCCTATCTGGGGGCTATCTGGGGGAAGAGATCCTTCTCCAAGATGCCCTGGCTGTACACGCAGCCTGTCCCCACTGACACCAGAACTCTGTCACTGTCACCTCCAGGAGAAACTAGATGGAGATGCTGCCACTACATCGACTGCTCCAGACACAAGGCCCATGGGTCTCCCTCATACATTACCTCCAGCAAAGCTGGGAAGAGCAAGTGTCTAGTGTTTTCAGCTCCTTCAGTGGGAGGTGGGCTCTGCCTCCTTAGATGGAGATTGCCCAGCATGAGAGCAGTTTAGATCCTGGGTACACCTGGGTGAGAACCAGATGTCCACTGCAGTGGGGCTACATCCACTTGACACTTGAGTCCTCCAGTCTTCTCTGAGCCATACTGACATTTGTGTACCAAAGTGCATGGTGTGGATCCCAGTGCCCATAGGATCACTTGTGCCAACTGCTTCTTCAGCCTGAGCTGTGAAGTCTGACTCCTGGTAATCTCTTTATGTCCCTCCTCACCTCCTCTAAAACATCTGCTGAAATTTGTTCCTGGAAGGGCCATCTCACCTGTTCAGGGTAACAGTTCCCCCACCACAGCATAAGTCAAGGAAATCATCAAAACTCTTTCCTAAATAGATGGAGCATTTTGCCTATTTTCTAAACAAGCAAGTGGTTGAGGGGGTCCTGGTAGGTGTGACAGAGTATCCTGGCAGGCAGAGCTGGAATCTAAATGTGTTCTATGCCTGGGCCAAAATGGCTCCCTTCCTCCCAAATGTCTGTCTGCATCTACTGACTTGTATGGGGTGGGAGGAGGAGACTCTGGGGGAAAATCAACATCAATCCTGTTCACAATTTACAACTCTATGAATCTATAGGAAGGACTTGTCGGGACCAGTGGAAGGAGACTATGGAATCCACCATATTCCTCATGGCACTTGGTATGAAAGCCGCATGTTTAAAGAGGGCCAGCGTGAGAAGGAAAGAGCAGGTGTACATAGGAAGCAGCCCTGGGTCTGATGTCAGAATCCATCCTAGGAGTGTTTTTCTCCAGGGAGAACAACCATGTCTGTCAGCTGAGAAAGGGCTTTACTATAATCTGCCAGTTTGGGGCCCAGAGAATAGTGTTCCAGCCTCCAACAACTCAGCGTAGTACTGAGGGAGGCAGTTGCTCATTTACTTGTTTGATTCTGTTACTTGCTTCTCAATGGACATTTGTGGCTGGGGGAATCAGCAGGTATTGGCCCCTCAGGCGTGGGGTAACAGAAGGAGGAGGGCAGGTCACCTCAGAGGTGACCCCTTTGTGGAAATGTTGGGCTGCCTGCTAGAGTTTGGGATTGGTGGCAGCAATGTTGCTGAGGCAGTGGCAGCAATGGATTGCAGCCAGTTGGTGTGGGGTCTATATACTGGAATATCTGAGAATGTGTGGGGACCAGTGGCTACAGGGTCTTGGCTCAGCCAGCATGACACTAGCAATGGTGGAAGATTTACAGACAGTGAGGGTGATTCAGAGAAATAGGGGCCACAGGCAGTGGTGTACTTGGTCTGAGAGAGGCACGTCTGAGGTCCTGTGGGGGCGATGACTGCACGGTGCCTGTTCAGTAAGCGATAGAAAGAGTGATGATGGTAATGGTGATAATAATAGCTAGTATTTATGGAGCATGCTGGCTACTATTCTAAATGCTTTGCATGTATTTATTCTCTTCGTCCTCACTACAGTCCTTGTGAGTAGATATTATTATCATCGTCCTTCTACAAGTCAGGCTTGGACAGGTTACGTGGCAGATTGCCTATTCCAAAGATGGCTGCCACAATATGTCCTAACCCACGTGTTATTTTGCAATGTGACTTTGATCCTCCTACCACTGAAAGATGGGGTCTATTCTCCTCCATGTGAATCTTGAGCAGGCTTCTGAATCTCCTGTCACCTATGCAATGCGGCAAAAATGAGGCAATGTGACCTCAAAGCTTAGGTCACAGAGGAGATGCACTTTCCACCTTGTTTACAGAAATACTTATGCTGGGGGGCGCCTGGGTGGCTCAGTTGGTTAAGCATCTGACTTGGGCTCAGGTCATGATCTCATGGTTCACGGGTTCGAGCCCCATACGGCAGAGCCCGCTTCAGATGTTCTGTCCCCCTCCCCTGGTCATACTCTCCCTCAAAAATGAATAAACATTTTTTAAAAGAAATAAACACTTATCCTCGAACCCATGGAAGCAGTCTGACTGCTTGTGAGGCCACCATGCTGTGAGGAAGCTCCAACTTACCCACATGGAGTGACCACATAGAGAGGGCCTGAAACTACCTGAAGAGGGAGATATATACAGCAAGCCTCAGCTTCTCCATCCCCTGCTATTCCAGTTCCAAACACCGTCTGACTGTAACCACATGAAAGACACTGAGCCAATTCAAGACCTTCTGAAACTCCCAACCACAGAAACCATGAAAAATAATAAGATGATTGCTGCTGTTTTAAACCACTAAGTTTTGGGATAATTTGTAATGCAGCAATAGATAACAACTTTCCCACAGCATGTAAGTAGTGAGGCTGAAATCTGAATCATCAGCCTGGTGAACAAAAAACACATACACACATGAAGGCAGTTTTTTTGAAATCTCCAGACATATACCTGGAGAGGAGAACTGATGCTTGCATAGTCATCTAGTATTCAAAATTCACAAAATCCATTTATAATTTTATTGTGACCTTGTGCATCTACAATTTGATGAGGTCTGAGATATCCAAATTACACAGGAAAGTCAGATCTTTTTTTTTTAAAAATATGTCTGACTCCTCTCTAGCATGTGAATGATAAGAGTCAAAAATGCTTCTCAAAAACCCATCCCAGAGGGGAGGGGCTGGTTAAAAAATGCTGATTCCCAAATGCCACCCGAATCTCTGAATCTGAATCTCTTAAAGATAGGACTAGGAATCTGAACTTTTACCACCTCTCCAGGTGATTCTTAAGCACATTAGAATTTGAAAACAGCTGCTCTATGACCAACATCATTTAACCTGGAGACTATTCAAGGTGAGGCTTACTAAAATACCCTCCCCAGGAAAATCATACACTCCCCAACCCTTCAATCAATGTTACTGCCTGAATTTGCCTGATCATGAGGATCCCCTGGAGACGTCACAAAAATGCATATTCCTAGACATGTTCTCTGATGGGAATCAGGTATGAAGCAAAGCCCAGGAATCTGCATTTTGCGTTAGTTGTTAAATGTTCTTCTAAGTAACTATACAATTTGATGTGTTTTGTGTAGTTATTGGAATATAGATCAGTTAAATTTGGGATAGCATTTACCCAAATGATAATCTTAGTCTTCAAATAGCAGTTTATTTTAAGCTATTGCTTTTGGAAAAACTTTCACTAAATGCTGTATTTTTCTTTTATTCATAGAGACAAAGATTAAGATAATAATAGTTAACATTCATTGAGCATCTACTGTGTGTCAGGCATCATGTATTTAGCCTTCTTCAAACCCTCTGAGTCAGATATTACTACCATCCCCATTTTATAGATGAAGATACTAAGGCGAAGGGTGGTTAAAGTTGCAATTCCAACCTATGCTCTTAACCTACAGAATCCTTGCACCTCTACTCTTATTCCAGACCAATACCTTTGATGCTCAAAATGTGCCTTTATTCAACACTTTCGTGAAATGCATTTCTTAAATAAAAGGTTTACCTTGTATTGTGTCTGACTCATGGCCAAAAAGTTGCTAGAAGAATCCTTGTTCCTAAACATAGGAGCCTCTTCTAAAAAATATTTTCTTTACCAGCAAGAAAAGATCACCAACACAATTATTAAAGAGGGTCAAGATTTTTATTAATGATTTTTCAATAATTTATTCTTAGGCTTCCTGTGAATTGTTGAGGAGTTCAGAGTATTGTGAGAAGTCTCTAATTAGGAAGTTCTAAACAAAACGATAAACATTCATAGGAGCTATGTTTGAAGACAACTGCTTTTAACACATGGTTCCACTAGGAATTCAGTACCTTGGCAGGGGTTTATTTATTATGTGTTTTGCTTTAAACAGAAAGCATGCACATTGATTAGCTCAAAAGTATTCTTGCTCTCATATAGCGAGGAGATTATATGCAAGAAAAGGAAGTGTGGTGTTCAGGGACAGCCAGGTACAGTTGGCATGTGGCTTCACTGCTGGCTGTGATATGGATGAGAGCAAGTTAACTTATCTCTTTAGGGATGGCATTTTAGCCTCCTCAGAGAATCTCAGAAATCCTTAGGGAGGGAACCCTATAAAACCAAGGCTTGCTGCAGTTGCACAGATTGAATATTCTTGGTGATAGAATGTGGGAGAATGCAGGGACATTTAGGTTAGCCAAGCAGGATAAAACATGGTCTGGAAATGGCCATGAAAAGCAGAAAGATGCCCCAACCCATCTCCTGCTGGGACTATGGGGAAAACATTGATTAGGTCACAGCAGGTTTCCAGTGAGATACTAGGTTTGGTGAGTAAGAGAACTGGAGAGCTAGAAGGAAAAGAATGTGCTTCTGTTACTCCTGCTGCATAATGTATAACCCCAAAACTTTAAAGTCTTTAAAAATAATAAAAACAATCTTTTTTTTAAAAATTTCATGTTTCTGGTCATTGATTGGATTCAGCTAGGTGGTTTTCACTTGGGTTACTCATGCTGTTACTATGGTTCAGGCTGGAATTATCTCAAAGCCATCTTCAGTACCATGTTGGGTGACTAATGTTGGCTGTCAGCTGAGCCTGGGAGATCTGTTGGCTGGGGAGATCTAAGTGCAGCCTCCTGTGTGGCCTGGACTTCCTCACAGCGTGGTGGCTGGGCTCAAAGAGCAAACATTCCAAGAAGACCATGAAGAAGAAGTATCACCTTTTATGATCTAGCCCTGGAAGTACAGAGGGTCCCTTCTGCCACAGTCACAGACCGTCTTAGCTTCAAAGGAACACAGACTCAACCTCGACAAGAGCAGGGTCAACATCACAGAGAAGAAGAGTGTGTTGCATGGGGGAATCTTGTTGCAGCCATCTTGGAAAATGCAATCTGCCATGGAGGGTAAGTATAAAAAGCATAATATTAGAGGTTAAGAATTCAGAAATCTGGACATTTGAAAGGATCACAAGGGCCACTCCTATAGGCAATTTAAGTGGAATGGAAGCAAAGGTCATCAGAGTTGAAGAAGATCTGGGACGATGAGTCAGGGGAATTACATGGCCATTAGATGGAAAGCTAAGGGCTTGAGAGAGTGTGGTGAAGGCAGACAGGACAAACATAAAACTTCTGAGTTTTGCCTTTGTTTCTAGGATGGTAAAGAAAGTAATCTCTGTGGGGAGGACTTCTCTTTTATGTGGGAAAACATATTTGCTATGGGCCTATTTTTGCGCAAAGACACTAATGGTTAACATTTACAGTAGTCATTCATTCATTCAAAATGTACTTACTAAGTACCTATTCTGGTCAGGTCTGTTTTAGATGCTGGCCTAGATGCTGATACAGTAGTGAACAAAATAGACAAAGATCTGTACTCTTGTGAGGCTTATATTTTAATGAGAGAGGGAAATATAAAAGAGTTTTTTTTTAATTTTAGTTATTTATCTTTAGAGTGAGAGAGAGATGGGAAGCAAGCAGGGGAGGGGCAGAGAGAGAGAGAGGGAGAGAGAAGATCTCAAGCAGGCTCTACACCATCAACATGGAGCCCGCCATGACACTTGAACCCATGAATCATGAAATCATGACCCAAGCCAAAACCAAAAGTCAGATGCTTAACTGACTGAGCCATGCAGGTGCCCCAGAAGAGGTTTTTTTCTTAAATAATGCACATCATATTATATAGTGATAAATACTAAAGGAAAAAGTCAACTTCTCTGTGCATCTTAGATCATAGTACAGGAGTTAAGAGCATGGATCTGAGAACCAGACTGCTGGAGTTTGAATCCCAGCTCTGCAACTGATTAGCAATATGATTTTTGGCAGGTTACTTAGCCTTTCTGAGCCTCAGTTTCCTTATTTGTAAGCCATTGAAAACAATAGCTTTTACATCAACAGGTGTTGTCAGGATTAAATGAGCTAATACAGGAAAAGAATTTAGAACAGGATGACGGGGACATGACACCTGAAGGGGGAAGGCACAGGCTTCAGGGTTCCTACAGAAGCTTGGGGACCAAGCTTAGAGTATCAGTCAGGGTACCTATGCTGGGGTTCATAGATTTTGGGAGGAAAGGATCTCAATGAAGCCATGTCACAGGGGCTTCAGGCTGCCCCAGGGTAGTAAGTGGGATGGCAGCATGCAGATGAAATCTCAGCAGACTTCAGGATTTAACCTTGGGTTCAGCCTACTACAGACCACAGGGAAATATCTGTTTTCACCTGGATGCAGAAACAAGACCTTGGAACTTCGTTGTACTGATAGAGTAGAATGGAAGGGGAGAGGTAGTGAATAATCCATTCACTGCATCCTAGTAACAAACAGAGCATCCGAGTGAAATTGAGAGGTGGTTTCCCACAGGGGAGCTACATAGGTGGAAAGAGGGAGACACTTGAATCAGACAGGCCTGGGTTTTTTAATTGAAGCCCTCCCTCTTTTTTAAAAAAAAATTCCACTTAGTTAACATACCGTGTAATATTAGTTTCAGGTGTACAGTATAGTGATTCAACACTCCCGATATGAAGTTCTACTTCTTAAGTAATTGGGCAAGTTACTTAATTCTCTGAGACTTACTTTTTCTCCTGAAAACTGGGAGTAATGATTCCTACCTTATACAGATCTTATGAAGTTTAAATATAACATATTGAGAGGCCGACATAGTCTCTAGCTGTTAGATGTGTGCTCAGTGGACGGCTTCGTTGCCTAGTGGGACATCCATGTACGTAGGATGTTTACTGGTCCACTCCTCATCATTTAAAAATGAGCATTTCCTCTGTACTGACAGTTATGAAATGATATCAGAATCTACTATCCCTTGAATGAGAAAATGACATGTCCATCCCCTCTCAGTAGGACACTTAACTTTCAGTGGGTTTTCCTGAAGGGTCCTGGGAGGCCTGGGCATTCACAGATCCTGCTATAGAAAGATTTCTGGCCAGCTACTTCCAGGACCGCCCTGCTATATCCTTGCTGTGACCTTTTCCCAAACAGAAAATGTAGTCTAGCATTCTAACTCAGCAAAGCAAGTTTGGGGTCATGAACAAGCTTATGGAAACCTTTTTGGATTTCTGGTTCTGGCATGGTAGATTGAGCCAACCCAGAAAATGCAGAAATATTGGATAAAACATGCCAGGAAAAAAAGCTTAACCACATAGCCAAGCTTGGCAGGAAGAAAGGCACACCTCCAGGTGTTGATGAAAGATAGGCCTTCAAACCAGCCCAGGGAGTGGAGCTGTAGCTGCAGTGGCCCAAAGGGATGTGGCCATGGATGCAGAGGTCAAGGTGATGAGCTAGAGCAGAGATCCCTGCCAGCCCCCCATGAAAGGGAATGGGGTGGAGCGCCTGGGCAGCTCATTCGGTTAAGCCTCTGACCCTTGATTTCAGCTCAGGTCATGATCTTGCAGGTTCGTGAGTTTGAGCCCCGCATCGGGCTGTGCATTGGTGTGGTGTGGAGGCTGCTTGGGATTCTCTTGTCTCCTTCTCTCTCTGCCCCTCCCCCCTCATAAATACATAAACTTTTTTTTTTTTTTTAAGGGAATGAGAAAGAGTCTTTAGGAGCACAGAGTGGGAGGTTTTCTGAATGAGGTAGCATTCAAGCTGGTCTCATTCATTCATTCACCCATTCATCAATATTGTGCCAGGCACTGCACCAATACTGGAAACATGAAAGACCCAGCCATTGCACTCATGGAATTTGCAGTTAGTGGAGATAGACATCAAGTGAGCGATTACAATGCAGAAGCTCTATGTCCACACTTACAAACAGCTTTATTGAGATATAATTCACATACCATAAAAATACATCCTTTTTTTCAAGCTTATTTATTTATTTGAGAGAGAGGGAGAGAGAGGGAGAGAGAGGGAGGGCACACGGGCAGAGGAGCAGCGCGGGTGGGGGTGAGAATCCCAAGCAGGCTCCTCTATGTTGTCAGTGCAGAGCCTGACTCAGTGCTTAAACCTATGAGCCATGAGATCATGACCTGAGCCGAAATCAAGAGTCAGGCACTCAACCAAGCCCCCAAAATACATCCTTTTAAAGTGGCTTTTATATATTTATATAGTTGTGCTTCCACCACCACTATCAAATTCCAGAACATCAAATTACACCAAGAAGAAACTCCATACGCATTAGAAGTCACTCCACATTTTTCATCACCCCAGCCCCTAGTTATCGCTAACTTACTTTCTCTCTCTAGGGGGTTGCCTATTTGACATTTCAATTAAAAGGAATCATACAATACATAGCCTTTTATGTCTGGGTCTGTCTTCTTTCACTTAGTGTGTTTTCAAGGTTCATCTATGTGGTAGCATGTATCAGTACTTCATTCCTATTTTTTTTTAAAGTTTTTTATTTTGAGAGAGAGAGATTGCGTGTGCATGTGTGCACATGCATGCACAAGTTGGGGTGGGGGGAGAGAGAGAGAAAGAGAGAGAGAGAGAATCCCAAGCAGACTCCTTTTGCTGTCAGCACAGACCCCAATGCAGAGCTCAATCCCACAAATTGCAAGATCATGACCTGAGCAGAAATCAAGAGCTGGACACTCAACCAACTGAGCCACACAGGCACCCCTTTTTCATTCCTTTTTATGTCTGAATAATAATATTCCACTGTATGCATATACTACATTTTGTTTATCCATTTATTAGTTGGTGGACATTTTTGGCCATTAGGAATAATGCTCCTATAAGACACTCATGCATAAGTTTATCTGTGCACATGTTTTCAATTATCCTGGATACATACCTAGGAGTGGAATTGCTGGGTCATATGGTAATTCTACGTTTAACATTTTGAGAAATTGCCAAACTGTTTCCCAAGTGGCTACACCATTTTACCTTCCCCGCCAGCCACGTAGGACGTTTCCATCTGTGTATAAATTTTGAAGTTTACATTCTTGAATTGGAAATCAATCTTCCAGAGTTGTGCCCACCAGCCAGAGAAGACCTTGGTACCTCTCTGCTGGTGCTGCGGAAAGGCTGAAGAACAGCTTTACCTGCCCAGGAGCAGAGGACCTTCTTCTGTACAACCATAGGGGCTCTTCTCTGTGAGCTCTCAACAAGGAGAGCCTCACCTAGCTTCCTGTACAACATGGGCTCTGCGAGGCAACGGCTGTTGCTCATCTTCTCCTCCATGGCTCCAACCCTTGCCCACTGTTCCTGGGACATAGTAGGTGCTCAATAAATATTTGTGGAATAAATGAATGGATTAGCCTCCTGCTTTGTCTGCCCAGTTCCCCTTTCCTGCTTCTGAGGATATTACTTTTTTGTTCTTTGGGCGGACTGCTCCTTCGTAGAATCTCCTGTGGGTGTGTGGGGCTGTCTGTCATAGCCAGCACTCTTTCTAGCTACAGAGTCCATGAGTGGCCTAAGACTGGTCAACCTGGAATTCTTCATCAGGATTTTAAAAATTGGATTTAAGGGATGATAGTTCCTTTCCGGTAGGAGAAAACAAAGATGCAAGATGGAGGAACAACAGTAGTCCCTTTTCCTTCCGAATGCACACAGCTGGCCTGAGAGAACAAAATTAACATGTAGAGGTGGGAGATGGGCAGAGAGAGTCCTGATGGAGTTTGAGTCCCTGGCCTGGTGAACTGAGCTTGTGTTACCAGAATCCTCACTATTACAATAGAGGTGGGAAAGCCTTCCAGGAGAAAGAGATATCTAAGCTGTGAATAAGTAGGAGAGTGAAATTTCCAAGGTGAAGGTAGTGGAATATATGTGAGGAATTCAAAGCCTCTTCTATTGTTCAGTAACAAACACTATTTGAAAAAGACACAATGGGGCCTCTGGATGGCTCAGTTGGTTAAGCATTTGACTCATGGTTTCAGCTCAGGTCATGATCTCACGGTTCGTGGGTTCAAGCCCCACATCGGGCTGTCTGCTGTCAGCACAGAGCCTGCTTTGAATCTTCTGTCCCCCTCTCTATCTATCCTCCCCTACTCACACATGCATGATCTCTCTCTCTCTCTCTCAAAACAACATTAAAAAAAGACACAGTATAGGAGAGGATATCTCTAATACACATACTGACAATGGACTTGTATCCATAATATATAAAGAACTTCTATAATCCAATAAGAAAAAGACAGGCAACCTATATATTTTTTTAAGTGGGAAAAAGATCTGGGTAGGCACTTCACAAAAGAGAACATCTATGTACTCAATAAGCATATGAAATGTGCTCAAATTCCTTTAGTCTTCAGCAAAGGCTATTTTAAAACCATGATGAGCCTTTAAAAAGGCTATTTTAAAACCATCTGGGTGCCTCGGTTGGGTGAGCGTCCAACTCTTGATTTCAGCTCAGGTCACGATCCCACCGTTCATGGGGTCGGGCCCCACATTGGGCTCCACACTGACAGCACGGAGTCTGCTTGGTATTCTATCTCTCCCTCTCTCTCTGCTCCTCCCCAACTCACATTCTCTTTCACACACACACACACACACACACTCTCTCTCTCTCTCTCTCTCTCTCTCTCTGAAAAGAAATAAACTTAAAAAAAAAACACAATGAGATCCCTCCAGAGAACCACCAAAATGTGTAAAATTAACAGCATGGACACTGCCAAGGGTTGATGAGAATGTAGAATATAAGGAAATCTCAGACATTGGTAGTGGGACTTTTATTGGTATAACCACTTTGGAACACAGATCCCCCTTCAAGAGAGCCTGCTGCAAGGAGACTAGTTGCCCAAGAGCTCCAACTGCCACAACTTTGGACCAACCCCAGTGTTCATGCTGAGGCCATGCTTTTTCCAGGCTGCTCCTGGCCTGTGACTGTGCATGGCAGAGGTCCTCGTTCCAGGCCATCCTGCCTTGCAAACAGCTCCTATGATGGACAGTCTGTACACTGGGCTCCCTGTCAGCCTGGCTGAGACTATGGAGCTTTCACAGCGGTCAGATCTGCACTGTGGTCTGGAGATTCCCAATGTCTACTCTTCCTCCCTCTCTCCTTTATCCTTCACCGGCAAGGCCCCCTGGAAATGTCTTGCATATCTAATTCTACCTTGGCATCTTCTTTATGGAAGACCTGAATTGACAGAGGCAGTAATTACTAATTCTGTCTGACTCTAATCCCACTCCTGGGGTTATTACCAATAGAAATGAGTGCTTATGTCCACCAAAAGATGTTTACAGAATGTTCATGGTAACTTCATTCATAACAGCTAGAACAAGATAAATGTCTATCAACAGTGGAGAGAATGGATAACTAAAACTGTGGTTATTCATGTAATGGACTACAATACAACAATGAAAAATAATAATAAGCTATGTGCGATAACATGGATAAACCTCACAGACATGATGATGAGTGAAAGAAGCCAGATAATCAACAGATCTCATCAAGTCAGAAAGGAATACAGAAGGAGAGATGTTGTAGAAGAATGAGTCCACTCAGCTTTATGGAAACCACTAGAGAGTTAGAGTAGTGATCTTTTTGAGCACTGTGGTAGACAGCCTTTAAGATAAACTCCCAGTGATGCCCTCTCCTGGTTTCCATGTTTTTGTGTAATCCCCTCCCTTTCAGTGCAGACTGGACCTAGGGACTAGTTTTTTTTTTTTTTTTACCCCCAGCTTTATTAAGATATAATTAACATATAACATTCTGCAAGTTTAAAGGGTACAACATGATGATTTGATCATTTTGAGATCAAATTGTGAGATGGCCACCACAATGAGGTTAATGCATCCATCACCTCACATAATTTGTGTTATGTGGTGAGAACATTTAAGATTTACTCTCTTAGCAACTTTCAAGTATATAATACAGTATTATTAGCTACATTCACCATGTGGCATCTTTGATCCTCAGAACTCATTCATCTTATAATTGGAAGTTTGTACCCTTTGATCAACATCTCCCCATTTCCTGTAACCTCTAGCCCCTGTCAATCCCCAATCTACTATCTGTTTCTGAGTTTGGCTTTTTAAGACTCTACATACATGGGAGATCATATAGTATTTGTCTTTCTCTGACTTATTTCACTTACCACAATGTCCTCAAGATTCATCAGTGTTGTCTCAAATGAGACATCTCTGATGGACAACTGGGTTGTGGACTAGCTTCTAAGTAATAGAATAAGTAAAAGTGATGGGCTGTCCCTTCTGAAATTATATTACAAAAAGACTGTGACTTCCATCTCCCTCTCTTATCCCTTGCCTTAGGGGAAGATAGCAGCTTTTTATGGAGAGGTACACGTGGCCAGGAACTAATGAAGAACCTGAGGCCTGTGAATAGCATTTGAGTGACTCTGAAAGAGGATTCTCCAACTCTGAGATGCCTGCAGCCCTGACTCACAAGTTGAATGTGAGAGACCCTGAGCCAGAGGACCCAGCAAAGTGGTACCCACATCCCTGACCCACAGAAATTGTGAGAAAATAAGGAATTTTCATTTTAAACTGCTAATGTTGGGGTAATCTGTTAACCAACAAGGACATTGCTTGTTACTCAAAGTCACAATATAAAGCTCCTGAAATCTCTGAGAGCTGAAACCAGGGAAAAGCTGGCCATCCCCAAGAATGGTGTGTTTCTTTCTTCTTAGAGACGGTGAGAATCACACACATATGTTTTCCTTTTAGTTGTGACCACCAGGAAGCTCAGAGCCAAATTTATGGTTCAATATTAATAAGCAAAGACCCAATGGCCTGTTTATCTTTACCCAAAGACCTTACTCCTGGTCTTTCCTTTTATTCTGACTTGTCTTTTTCTTTTTCCTATATTTTATATTTTTTAAATATTTTTCTATATTACATTAATTATGTTAAACCATCTCAAGTTCGATTTACAGAGAAGCAAGGTGTTCATAAATAAATTTGTGTTTTTTTCATAAATAATTTTAAAAAATATTTAAGTTTGCACCTGTTGAACATGGAGGTGCGTGGAGGTTCTGGGGAATAATATCAGGTAATGGAAGCATGGCTCTGGAACTCTAAGCATTGGCCAGGGTTAATCTGGATTGGGGCACAAAATATCAAATGATAATGACAAAAAAGGAAAAAGGATGGCAATTGATCACTACCCCCCGGGGAGGGGCCAAGGGCTTATTCAGTCACACGTGAAATTTATTATTCATTGCACCCAGTCAGTCCCCTGAGGCCCTCAGGCATCTCACCGCCCTACCCCACTCCTCCCCTCAGGATCCCTCCCCTCTCCTCTTACAACCCCTCCCTTCCCCTCCCCTTCCCTTTCCTCCCCTCCCGGAGCCCCGCCCCTCTTTCCCTCTGACCACGCCCATCCCCTCTGCCCCGCCCGCTGCGCGCGCCGCGCCGCCTCTGTCTCCGCCTGCCGGCCCGGCTTCTCGACGGTTGCGCGCTCCGCCCCCTCCCTCCGCGCCCGCGCGCGCCTTCCCCGCCCCGCCAGGCTCTCTCTTTTCGGGGCGGTTGGGCCGCGCGCCTGTGGGGGCGGGGCCCAGAGGAGGCGGTCGAGCCAATGGGGCGCGGCGGCGGCGGCGGCGGTGGCGGCGGCGGCGGAGGCGGCGGCGGTAGCGGCGGCGGCTGGGTCGGGCCCCGACGGGCGGCGGCGGCTGAGGTGGAGGCGGAGGGAGGCGGCGGCGGCGGCGGCGAAGGAGGCGGCGGCGGCGGCGGAGGGGGGAAGATGGCGGCGCCCGTCCTGCTGAGAGTGTCGGTGCCGCGGTGGGAGCGGGTGGCCCGGTATGCAGTGTGCGCCGCCGGGATCCTGCTCTCCATCTACGCCTACCACGTGGAGCGGGAGAAGGAGCGGGACCCCGAGCACCGGGCCCTCTGCGACCTAGGGCCCTGGGTGAAGTGCTCTGCCGCCCTTGCCTCCAGGTAGCCCGGTTGGGGGGAGCGGGCCGGGAGCGGCCGAGCGGGGTGAGGGCGGAGGCTGGGGGTGGGGAGCGCGCGGCGGGAGCTCGGGCCTGGGGGGCGGCGGGGACCGGGCCGCGGAGGGACCGACGGTGCCGCGAGCCTGGCCGGGGCCGGGGGCGACCGGGGGCTCCGGCCCGGGGGGCGGCCCGAGTCCAGGCTCCCGGGGTGGAGGTGGCGGGGCCGCGAGACCGGCGAGGAGGGATGAGGTGGCAGAGTGCAGCCGGGAGGCCGGAGCGGACCGGGAGCAGTGGGGCAGTCTGGGGCCGGGCTGGGAAGGAGCGAGAGGGGTTCGCGGAGGGTGGGTCCCGGCCGGCTTGACAGATTTCCTGGTTCTCGCCGGTGAGGGCGGGCCGGGAGTGTGGGACCCTGCCGAGGGAGCGGTGAGGTCAGTGTCCACCCCTCGTCCCGGCTCGCGGCAGCCGGAGGCTGTGCGGCCGGCGTGGACTTGTGGGGTTGCGTTTCCCACTGTCTTCTCCGTGCTAGGACAGGTGTTTCTGTGGTCAGGCCTCTTTGTACTCTGTAGCGCTAATGAGAATTTGCAGACTTCTTGAGACGGTGACATTTGCAGGCAAACACGAATTTGACCCTTCTCTGGAAGAAGATACCGGCACTTAGCATATCTGATTTCTTGGATTCCCCCTCGATTATTTCAGTGTGCCTGAGAGGGGGGAATTGGCCTGAGTTTGGGTTTCGTTTAAGCTTCATTTGAGTAAAAGGGAGTCTGTCATGTGTAGTGGTAATGTTTGGGGCATTTGGTGACTTTTCAGCGTTGTTGATTAGTATAATGGGATGCCCATAGAAGATTAAAAATACACGCCTTGTCCAAGTGGAGGGATTTTTTTGCGTGTGTGATAACTTTAGGGTTTTTAAAATGTTGTAGTGATTTATCTGTTATATTTTATTTTCTGCGTTAGATTTTCCAAGGCAAGTTACTTTGGAAAAAAAGAGGAATTTACATCTTAAAGTGGCTGCTTTTTTTTTTTTTTAATTAGTGAGGAGGGTTCATTAAAAGTAAGCAAAAGTGAAAATGATTTCAAAATGGATAGGTCACAAGTTTTATAAAGACATACGATGCTTAGTATTTGCATTTCTTAACAGTAGTCATATTTGAGCAGTTTCTTGCCCTCCTGTTGATCTGTAATTGCTAGGTAGATGGTAATGTATAGCTCACTAGTTTATTTTGACCTACACATTGGTGATTACATGAAGTAGCAAGCATTGGAGTTTGTCTTGTTACTATTTACAAACTGCAGGCTGCCAGTCTTTTCCACTTACACAACTCTATCTCGTTTGCCCTTAAAATCCTGTTGCTTTAGTGGGGAAAATAGTCATCATTATTGCTACATTAAACACAATGCGTTTAACATGTAGATATTAGTTAACAGTTAAAATATATCCATGTGACAAAAAGCTAACATTTTTGATTGGGTATTTTGAACCAAGTTAATAGGCTTAATAGACTCAGCGTCCCTTTGAGAGCCACTGAGTGTATTTTATGCAAACATTTTTATGTTGTTTTCACTTCCATTGGAAAGGACTTTTACACTTAAAAGTAGCTTGCACCCAGAGTTAGTTGAATAGATACATAGTGAAAAGACTATCCAGCAGTATATCTCAAGTAATTTTTAAAAAGAAGAAATAAAAATAACTTTTGAAATTAGATTAGTATGGAGTTTAGGCAGAATTGTTACCAATCTTAGATTTTGAAAACACTGTAGTCTATAATAAAGTTAACTGGGGCTTTTAACATGTGGGCATGGAAAAGTTCTCTGTGTTATCCAAACTGTATGGTTAAGTTCTTAAAATTGATTTTCCTTTGAGAAGGCATGTTTTGAACCATGTAATATGTATAGATTCTAAGTATTTTCAGTTACATATCCTAGGTTTTTGTGCTCTTTTTAAAATTTTTAATAAAGCACCATAAAGCAATATAAATAACATCAAGTAGCATATTAAAAGTGAATGTAAGTACACTAAGTATATAAGTAAGACTAAAAACTGGATCTTAAAACCGGAGGTTTTTTTTTTAAAACTTTTAATGTTTTTATTTGTTTTTGAGAGAGAGAGAGAGAGAGAGACAGAGGGTAGAGTGGGGAGGGGCAGACAGAGAGGGAGACACAGAATCTGAAGCAGGCTGCAGGCTCCTAGCTGTCAGCAGAGAGCCTGATGTGGGGCTTGAATTCACGAACCGTGAGATCATGACCTGAGCCGAATTCGGTGCTTAACCAACTGAGCCACCCAGGCGCCCCTAAAACTGGAGTTTTAAATGTGAATTTAATGTTGTGACTGCAACTAACTTTTAGTTATATAAAATATTTTAAACTTGATGCTTGCTTAGGGAGGGTAGGTAAGAAATAAAACACGGCTAACAAAAGGAATAAATAGCTTATTTGCCTTATATACAATAAAATTATTTTTAAGAAATTTATCCAGTTTGATGAGTCTGTTTATAAACTGCTTTCAAAACTATATATATACCATATATATGTATGTGTGTGTGTATTTAATGGAGGTACAGAAATTTGGAAATTAAAGTGGCTTGAGTCTGATTTATAGACCAAAATATTTTTTCTTGGATGTAGATAGAGTAAACATCGTTAAAAGTTTTTATTTTTTCAGAGAAGCTTTAAATAAAATCGGATTATTGGAGACCTCAAGTAATTCTTTTTATTTGACTTAAGTATTGATTGCCACTTGCCAGAAATATTAAAAATGTGACTATTTTAGGAAAAGGAAGTCTGAGCCCATGTTAAGAGTGAGTCAAATTGCAGATAAAAGATGAGAAAAGTTACCTGATGAAAAGAATCCTAAGGAAAGCCCCCCCTCCTCCCCCAATGTTAACTCATGTGACTTTGGATTGCTAAAACCCACTTTGTTCTCATTTCTCAATCTTTCAGTGTCTTAATCCAAACAGAATAGAGATTAAAGAGAGAATTTTAGGTAGGGGTGTGTGTGTGTTTGTAAAGTCCTCTAGTAGGAAGGCATCATTGTCTTAAGGGAATAGTTTCCAGACTTTGGATTCCAAAAGAAATTATTGGGGCACTTGGATGGTTCAGTCGGTTGAGCATCTGACTCTTGATTTTATCTTGGGTCATGATCCCAGGGTCATGGGATCAAGCCCTGCATCAGGCTTTGTGCCGAGCATGGAGCCTGCTTATGATTCTCCCCTCTCTCCCCCTTTCTCCCTCTCTCTCTCCCTCCCTCCCCCCCTCCCCTCTTTCCTTTTCTCTCTCCCTCCGTGTCTCCCTCTGCCCCTCACCCCTGAGGGCTCTCTTTCTCAAAAAAAAAAAAAAAAAAAAAAAAGCGACACATAGGTGGCTCAGTTGGTTGGGCATCTGACTCTTGGTTTTGGCTCAGGTCATGATCTCCAGTTTTCGTGGGTTCAAGCTCCACATGGGGCTCTGCACTGGCAGCACGGAGCCTGCTTGGGATTCTTTCTCTCTGCCTCTCCCCCACTCGCGCTATCTCTGTCCCTTCCAAAATAAACTTAGAATTTTTTTTAAAAGAAATTATCCTCCCTCTCTCCCAAATTGGGTGCAGTGGAAGTTACCAGTTTTTTGTTTTTTGTTTTTTTGCCAGGTGAAGCCAATAAAAACAGCAACATATCACTAGCCACTTTAACCATCATTTCATTTTTAAAAAGGATATTTTAACTCATAATTTGAGAGGAGAGAATTTCAGAATAAAAGATCTCTAAATTGAATCAGTTAGGGGCCCTCGGTGGCTCTGTTGGTTGAGTATTCACCTCTTGATTTCAACTCAGGTCATGATCCCAGGGTCATGGGATCGAGCCCCACATTGGGCCCTGCTGAGCCTGCTTCAGATTCTCTCTCTCCCTTTGCCCTTTCCCGGTGCACTTGCACTGTCTCTCTCTAAAATAAAATGAAATGAAATTGAATCATTTAGCTTTATTAAAAAGTTTGCTCTCATTATTTTTCCTCATTTTTATATAAATCAGTAAAAAGTCTGTTGCAAACCTGCACCAGCCTTGCAGCCAACATTAAGGAGCCCCTGTTTTGTGCAAAGCTCAGATCCAAAGATTCTGGGTGGGCTCCTAGGTCTGCTGCTTGTTAGACTCTGGCCTCAAGCTGGTCACTTATATTCAGGGAGCCTCCATTGCTACTTCTGTTAAATGGGGCTGTTAAAACCTGCTTTGCCAGAGAATGGTGGGATTAACCCACTGTTGGGATTATGAAGAATAAATACCTGGATGGTACCTGGAATAAATTATGCACTCAATTATGGCTGTTGCCATTGATTGGAGATGTTACCTTTTTTTTTTTTTTTTTTTTTTTGCAGTATCTGATGATAAATGCTTTTAAGTAGTGTAAGTTTTTTGTTTAAGGTATAGTCATTTATGTATTTTAAATGTAAATTATTTTACTTTATTGGTCACTGCAAGCATAGTATAAAGACTTACAGTCCATTTAAAGCAATTTCAGAAGTGTGGCAAGATCAACAATATGAGGTGCAGAATATTCTTAATAGGTATTTTCTGCAAGTTACATTAGACCCCCTTCTAAGAAAGATTTTTTTTTGTTAAGAATAATACATTATCCTTAAAGATTAATAGGCTTGACAGTTCTACATTTTTTAAAAGCTGTAAAATAGTATTTGAAAGCTGTTATAAACTCCTCAAAAAGTTGCCTTCTTTTGCAAAATGTTGGATTAGTACCTCTCATGGCAAAAAAAAAAAAAAGTGCCATTTACTTACTACCCCTTTTGTTGAAACCTTTTTTTTTTTTTTTTAAGTAGGCTCTCCTGCTCAATATGGGGTTTGAACTCATGAGCCTGAGATCAAGAGTCACATGCGCTAGTGACTCACTCAGCCAGGCACCCTGAGATCTTACATTTTTAGAATAGAACCGAGAAGTCTTTGGTGCACCTCACTTTGTCCACCAGACTCACAGGTTAAGCACCTTGCCCAAGGTACACAGTTATGGCAGATTGGGACTAGAAGCCTGGCTTCCAGAATACTTGTTCAGAAGCCCCGCCTACATTTTTTTTTCCAGTTAAATTCTTGTATAGATAATGCATTTGCTACTTCAAATTCAAAGATACTAAAGCATGTATGGTAAATAATCTCCTTCATAACCCTGTCACCCAGACATGTGGTTCTCCTCCATCAGCAGCTGTGAAACTTTCCAGAGCCGTTTTATGCATATGCAAGCATAAAAATGACCATATTATTCTTCCCATTTTTAAACCTATTTTTTCATAACATATATTTATATTTATTACGTATTATATTGTATATTATGTATTTATATTTATCCCATTTTTATCATATTATATATTTTGATGTGTACCTTAGTTTTTGCTAGCATTCTTTCAATCGCATATTTTAAGTGCTTACACATATTTGTTGCAATGTATTTGTTGCAATTGCTAGTATGTAAAAGAAAATTTGTTCTAGTAGTTCATTTTGACTAATTGATATGAACCTAATAAAATACAGGTTCTTATGTTACTGTTGTTTCTTGGTATGGAAATTTCAGAAGCAGTACAAACCTAGAGGACAAGAGGAAAAGAGACATATCCACAAAGGGTGACCAGACTGCCACGTGTTAGAGATAACTGTGAAAACTTAAGATAATACTGTGTGCTAAGCAGTGTTCTCAATGCTTTACTTACATTATTTAATTCTTATAACAGTCCTATGAGGTGCTTTTATCATCATTTTACAGATGAGAAAACTGAGGCACACAAAATATAAATGAAGCTTGATTTAGATAATACGATGGCAGAGGCCTGATTGTAACCCAGGCAGTCTGTTTCAATATTAGATTGAGTTATCTAATATTGATAGAGTGATGCCCATATCAGCCAAATTTTTTAAACGATGCAAACATTGGTGCCATTTTTTTTTTTTTTTACATCTGTATGCCAAAAATGCCTGGAGTTTGTATTATAGCTTTTACTTTTTTAGAGCAATCTTTTTGGAAAAGGAAGGACGTTATTATGAAGGCATGGTATATAAGAAGTAAGTTTCTGCAGTGTTTGCCTTCTAATCCTAAACTTGTGAAGATGAGGAGTTTGCCACACTTAGTGAACAGATATGCAGTGGGGTGAGCTATCAGGAACACTTCAACAAAATTGCCAAGGAAAGGGAGATAAAGGGCATCTAGGCACCTGAGGCGGGGAGGGGAAAAAGTTTGAATTTGTACTAGGGTGGGGTATCCCTTTCTGAGAGAGATGTTGAGTCATGGATCTTTTGTACATAGAGTCAGGAGAATTGGGCCTGGGGTGTGGTGCTGGCTAAGTCACCATACAGGAGTTGGAATTTAACAGGGATTCATTTCCTTGACGATTTGGAAGACTCTAGAGAACAGTATGAGGAAAGGCAGAAAACAGTGGCCATTTGGGGGCACTAGCAAATAGCCATATTTGAATGTAAGATAGACCCACCTGGGTTGGGAAAGGACTGGAATCTAGAGCTTGTCCAGAAAAATGCAAAACTAGGCGTTCTTATAAACCATGTGTTCTTGTAAACATGGATGAAACTTACAAGCACTGAGCCTTGGGTTTCTCTTCTCTATGGTATTTGTATTTAGTTGCACTAGATTGGTATTAGATTATTCGTTTTCAAAATTCGTTCCCCCAACTCTTAGTTATGCGGCGGTACAACAGGAATTTCATAAGCATTTGATTCACATTTTAACATGTTAAACTTTAAAACATTATCAACATTTATATACACAAATGTATAACATGGTGAATTTTTAACACAGTAGACACCACTGATTTATACTGCCAGGTTATCTCACAGGATAGTTATGCTAAGTGAAAAAAAGTGCCAGTTTTAAATAGTTGCATACTGTATGATGCATTTATATAGCATTATTGAAATAGCAAAATTATAGTGATAGAGAACAGATGAGTAGTTGCCAGGGAGTTCAGAATGGGGGAAGGGGTGGCTTGCTTAAGGCAGGTAGCTTGTAGGGAAGGAACAGCTCTGCATTTCAGTTGTGGTTACACGAAGCTACAAATGTGATAAAATTGTGGAGAAACATACACATACACACACATGCAGGTAAAACTAGCGAAATCTCAGTAAACTCTAGATTGTACCAGGATTAGTTTCCGGGGGCACCTGGGTGGCTCAGTCGATTGAATATCCGACTTTGGCTCAGGTCATGATCTCGAGGTTTGTGGGTTCGGGTCTGAGTTGGGCTCTCTGCTGTCAGCCTGGAGCCCACTTTTGATCCTCTGACCCTTCTCTCTCTCCCTGTCCCTTGCTCGTTCCCTCGCTCTTTCAAAAAAAAAAAAAAAAAAAGATTGGTCTCCTCATTGTGATATTGTACTATAGTATGAAAGATATTAACCTTTGGGGGAAGTTTGGTAAAGTGTTCTGGGAACCATCCTGTGCATTTTTTTGCAAATCCTGTGATTTATAGTTATTTTGAGATAAAAAGTAAAAAAAAAAAAGCGGGGGGGGGGAAGTGACATATTTAGAATATTTGAGGGAAAATAAGCAAAAGGACAAAATTAAAAGTATCCCAGGGCACTTGGGTGGCTCAGTCAGTTAAGTTTCTGACTCGATTTTGGCTCAAGTCATGATCTCACTGTTCGGGGCATTGGCCTGTGTTGGGTTCTGTGCTGCTGGTGTGGAGCCTGCTTGGGATCTTCTCTCTCTCTCTCCCTTTCTCTCTGCCTCTCCCCTGCTTGTGCATTCTCTCTCTCTTAAGATAAATAAAGTTTAAAAAAATTAAAACTATCCGTAATACCACTAGTCAGGGTAACAATCCTTATAATAGAATTTCTTGCTTTCTTTGTGTATATACTTGAATTCTAAAAAATACTATTGACTAGAAGAATTATAGCTTTGTATTGGTATTTTAAAAATTCAGGCCAGTGCTTGTTTGCTCATGTAAAATTATATCAGCAAATTCATTATTGTGGAACTCATTGCCTTATGCTATTACATGTGGCTGCTTTATGCATATAATGTCATGATTGTTACATATTTTTAAGATTTATTATTAGAGATTTAATTTAGGAATATTTTTCTACTTAGACTTCTGGACAGGTAGAATAAAATCCTTAGATGGCATTAATGTACTATTAAAAATAACAAAAAAAACTATTATTTGCAACTGCTAATCTCTTTGGATCAGGCTTTTCTTGATATCATGCAATCAAAACAGAACAAGTCTGACTGCCCCAGTCATCCATAATTTAAAGTTTGTTTTAATCAGAACACCTTCATTGTAAATGTTATAAGCTTTTAAAATATACTGATAAGGGGGTGCCTGGCTGGCTCAGTCAGTAGAGTATCAGACTCTTGATCCTCGGGGTTGTGAGTTTAAGCCCCATGTTGGGCGTGGAGTGTATTTGAAATAAATAAATAAAATAAAACACTTAAAAAAAAAAAGCTATAAATGCTTTAAAAAATACAATGATAGAATGAAATACTGCTTTAATCTGTTTCTCATTATAGATCCACATAAAATTTCATTTGGAAAAAAATAAAAAAATTTTTTAATGTTTTATTTATTTTTTGAGAGAGAGAGAGACAGCATGAGCAGGGGAGGGTCGGAGAGAGAGGGAGACACAGAATCCAAAGACAGGCTCCAGGCTCTGAGCTAGCTGTCAGCACAGAGCCTGATGCGGGGCTCGAACCCACGAACCGTGAGCTCATGACCTGAGCCGAAGTCAGACGCTCAACCGACTGAACCACCCAGGTGCCCCTGGAAAAAATTTTTTTTACTAAGAATTTTTAAAGCCATTAGATCATAAGTTATAAAGTTGTTTTTGTTATGAGCATCTGTAATTTAGGGGAATTTCAAGGGTGCTATTGTCACTGTTGTGTCACTATTGACTTTTTGAAAAATAGTCATTGAGGAGCGTCTGGGTGGCTCAGTTGGGTAAGTGTCCCACTTTGGCTCAGGTCATGTTCTCATAGTTCATGAGTTTGAGACCTGCGTTGGGCCTGCACTGACAGCTCAGAGCCTGGAGACTGCTTCAGATTCTGTGCATTTCTGTCTCTCTGTCTCTCTCTCTCTCTCTGTCCCTCCCCTGCTTGTGCTCTCTCTCTCTTTCTCTCTCTCTCTCTCAAAAAAAAAAAAAATTAGTCATCGTATTTGAGAAGTAAAATAGTGGAAGATCCATGACAAAATATGAATTAAGGTAGAGTATATTCAACTGCACTGTGTTTTGTAAGTTTGATTTATTTCTACTTGTGCATTGTGCCAGAAGTTAAGATCACAGACTTCTATAGAGCAAGAGTACCTGGGTTGAAATCTTGGCTGCATAACTTGATCTCTCTTTTATCTCAGTTTTCTCTTTATAGAATGAGGGTAACAGTAGTGTCTGACTCAGGATTATTGTGAATGTGAAGTACACCAACGCACCAGTATCTATAAAGTCTTAGTACAGCGCTTGGCACAAAAGTAAGTGCTCATAAAATGTAGCTGTTATTTTAAAACATGTTTTTTCCTTTTATTGATCTTGCTTAGCAAAATCTCTAGCATCCCAAGGTTGTTTTTTTTAACTTTTATATATTTTATTTGAAATTTTTTTCATATTTAGTTCCTTTAGTTTGAGTGGAATTTACTTTTGTGTGTGGTGTGAGGTAGGGATCTAACTTTTTTCTAAGTTGATAGACTTATGCCTAACTCCAATTTATTGACTTGACCATATTTGAAATGCCACAAGAATTTCCTTTTATTCTATAAGGCCTCTTGCTGGATTCTCAGCTCTGTTATAGTGACATGTTGTCTGTGTTTCTACAGATTTTCATTACTACAGTCCCCCTCTGCCCTGGGGCTTTAAATAGTAATTTGATATCTGATAGGGCAGATATGCTCATTTTGAAAAATGTCTTGGCTATTCTCATGTATTTACCATTTCAGGTGAATTTTAGAATTTATTTTGATGAGCTCTAAAAAACATCCCAATAAGATTTTGATTAGAATTGTACTTAATTTTTAGACAAATTTGGGAGTCAACCTTTACTCAAATCTTCCCGCAAAGAACATATTGTATCTATTTATTCTGGAGTTACTAATCTGTTATCATTTTAACCTAGATGCCCAATGTGGTCTTGTTTTGTATGTGATTTATGTGGTGCTGTAAACTGAGAAATTTTATGATGGTATTCTGGTCAGGGATCCCAGGAACAATTTTCTCTAGTCTGTATCTACTCTTTTCAAGTCTATAGGCTCCCCAAAGAAATTTATATTAATTATTTGTACTTACAAATGAAAACTTTGCATTTATTCTTAACCAAGGCTTGGGTATCAAACTCCTAAGACCAAAGAATGTAATGAGCCCAGCTGGGTTCAAGCGGAAATGCTTTTTAAAAAAAAATCCAGTTAAGCTTAAATTGTTTCAAACTAAAACAGGCTGTGAGATGGACCCCTTTCATCTCCCCTGTTCTCAAACATGACTAGATTTTTCCTTTGTGAGGTGAGCAAAGCCTGCTCTAACTCATTCCTATCAGTGCTCAGGGTCATGTAACCAGAGTGCACATTTGCTTTGGCTGACTGCTGATCTGGCCTTGGCCACACGCCTCAGGCCTTTTCTGCCCAAGTAGTAGGTTTGGCCCTGGCTCTCACTTAGAGAAGGGAAACCTCTTGAGGGCTTTCTCATAACACTTGAGTCACGTGGACGAAGCAGAAAAGTGAGCCTGTACTCGTGTGCTGACCTTTTAATGGCGATTCTACCCAGTATCACACAGACCCTGAATCAGTGCTCTCAAATCTGTCCTCTTCCTTCTTGAGAATCAGGGACAAAGAAGAGTGAGAGGGGCCTTGATTGCTCACTTCTAAAGATAACACAGAAACTTTCAGCCATTCTCAGAAGCATTGGTTTTTCTCTTGGGTTGTTGCTTGTCTCAAATCAACCAGAAAGAGGTGGAGTAAAAACTGGCTTGCTGAGTATTGCACATAAGCTATATTCTCTCTCAAGTATGCATCGACCTGCAGTGGGTGACTTATTACTCATGAGACGTTCTCTTCCCTTGCTTAATGGTTCATGACATGTTCTTGATTTTCCTCCTACCACTTGGTTCCTTCTCAGCTTTGTTTACTGGCTTATCTTCCTGTAATTGCCCATTGAATGTTGGTTTGCCAGGAATCAGCCCTACCCTCTTGTTAGTCTTCTTTCTCTAAACAGTCATGTCCATGTTCGTGGCATCACTCACAGATGAACTTAAAATTTATATCTCTAGCCTGGAAAGTTACTTCCATAGCCTCAAAATTTATCGCTCTCCTTCGAACTCTAGATCTGCCTATCTAATTGCCTGCTGGACATCTCTACTTAGAGGTCTCCAAAGTACTATAAATTTAACATGTCCAAGATTTTATTAATATTCTTACCCTGAAAATGCTGTTTCTGATCCCAGTGAAAGGCATCACCACCTGAGCAGTTGTGCAAGTCAGAAACCTGGGAGTTATCCTTGGTGGTTTCTCTACCCTCCCCTTCCCCACCAAATACAATCAATCACCAGGTCCCACTGATTTTTTTTAACCTTTTTTGTTTCTGATTTGTAATATACCTGTGGAAGAGTCATCGAGCTGTGCCTCTTTTTTGATGTAAAAATCAACAAAGCATAACCCTTGTAACCAACATTTGGGTCATCAAATAGACTACTGTCTTCAGAAAGCCCTCCTTTAACCCCCTCCTTATCAAATATATACTCTTCCTCCTTCTCAAGAGTAACTAACTTCTGTCCTGACTTTTATGATAACTCACTTTCTTTTCTACCTAAGGTTGCATCTAAACTTCGTTTAGTTTTTCCTGCGTTTTGAACTTTGTAAGTGGTTCCATTTAAACGGAACCGCTTAGTTTGTCTTCTTTATTCTGGCTGCTTTCACTATATGTTATTTTGTGAGATTCATCCTTGTTTTATGGAGCTAGAGTTTATGTGTCATTGCTGACGATTCTGGTATACAGATAAATCACAATTGACTTATTTACTCTTTTTTTTTGGATGGACATTTAAATTGTTTTCACTTTGCAGCAATTACAAATAATGCTTCTATGAACACTTTTGTGTATCTTCAATTTCAGTTGGCAATGCGAAACTGTTTTCCAAAGTGATTGCAATAATTTAGATTCCTACCAACAATATATGAGATTTCCTGTTATTCCACCTGTTTGTCAGGTATTGGAATTGTCAGTCTATTAAATTTTATTAATCATTCTGGTATATATGTAATGGATTTTTGTGGGTTTATTGAGGTGTATTTCATATACAGTAAAATGCAAAAATCTTAAATGTACAGCTTGAAAAATTTTTTACATATGCATGTGCATTACTCAGAAGAACATTCCTACACATCTCAGGAAGTTCTCTCATGCTCCTTTTCAGTCAGAAGCTGTTATTATGACAATACTGTTCTGATTTCTATCACTGTAAATTTGCTTTTCCTATTCTTGAACTTCATGTAAATGGACTCATAACAGTATGCAGTCTCTTGTGTCTGGCTTCTTTTGTCCAGCATAGTAATTTTTTTTTTTTTGGCAGTTCATCCAAGTTTTTGGTTTTATCAGTTATTCTTTTTTTATTGCTTAGTGCCATTGTATGATTTTACACACACACGCGAGCGCACACACACGCGAGCGCACACACACATGCACACATACTCATTTCTCTGGGTATATATTGAGGAATGGATTTTTGGGTCATAGGATTGGTATTTAATTTTGTTAGAAACTATAGAACAGTTTCCCAAAGTGGTTGTTCCATTTAACACTGCGATTTGGTTTTAATTTGCATTTTCCTAGTTATTAATGGGGTTGAGCAGCCTTTCCTACGTTTATTGGCCATTTAGAGATCGTCTCTTTGAAAGGCTCATTAAAGTCTTTTGCCCATTTTTCTACCTGGTGTTCTTTCTTTGTCTTACTCATTTTAAGACATTGTTAAGATATATACGTATATATATGTATGTGTGTCTATATATGTAAGTATATGCATGCATATTATAAGATATGTATACATATATATTTTTCAGATAATCTGTGTTGCAGATATTCTCTTCCACTCTGTGGCTTGCTTTGCCTTTTTATTTTCTTAAAAGTATGTTTTGATTGACAGAAATTATTAATTTTAACATAGTTAACGTCCTTTATAATCAGCTTTTTATATCCTGATGTTGAAGATATTCTCTATGAAGATATTTTCTCTTACATTTTGCCTTTCACATTTAGATCAATCTATGTGGAATTTTTTTTTAATGGTCTGATATGGGGGTCAGTTTAATTTTTTTTCTGTATGACTATTCAGTTAATGTTATTGTGGCATCAGTTTAAGATCATTCTCCCTTGCTCTATAGAGTCATTTTTTTCATAAATCAGGTAACTGTGTATATAAGGATTTGTCTGGGCTCTTCTGTTCCATTCTTCTGTTTGTCTACCCTTGCACCAGTGTGCCACTATCTTAACTACTCTATTTCAGTGGTTCTCCTGGGGCCATGTGGGTCCCTTTCAGTTCTCCTGGGCTGATAGGGTCTTTGAGGTCAAAACTTTTTTCAGTAATAATAAGATATTATTTGCCCTCATTGTCTCATGAGTGTACAGTAGGTTTTCTAGAGGCTGTGTGACATGTGATATTGAAACAGATTGAATACAAAAGCAGGTATGAGAATCCACCTGTCTCCTTTTAAGCCAGATATGACTCTTCACTAAGTTTTTGTTTTGGAAAACAGTGATTTTTCATAAAGAATTTATTTCTGTTAATATGTAATGGGTTTCTTGTTATTTTTAAATGAACAAATATTTCAGTTTTCTGTTTTAATTTCAAATGTGATACATATAGTAGATAAAATCACATAAACTGAAGCTCTCTAGAATCTCAAGTTTGAGAGTTACTGCGTAGTTTTACAAATCCTGATAAACGGTAGATAATAAGTCTTGGCTATTTTTGGTCCTTTGCATTTGTATATACATTTTAGAATCCACTTGTAAGGTTCCACAGGAATATTTGTTAGGATTTTGATTGGAATTGGCATTGAATAAGTTTAGGGATAATTGAAATGTTTACACAGTTGAGTCTTGCAGGTCTTGAACATTGTCTCTCCCTGTGTTTTGGTCTTCAACTTTTTCTCAATAATGTTTTGCAGATTTCTAAACAGAGGTTTTGGGCATCTTCCTAACAGAATTTTTAAACTAAAAAAGTCTATATCAGAATACATTAAAAAAATTTAACAAGAAGACAGAGGATATCTCTGAAAAATGTGAAACTTTACTGAGGGACATAAAATTGAATAAATGTTGAACAACTTGTTCTTGGATAGGGTAACTGTCATATTGGAAGGATGTCATTTTCCCCTCTAGACTGTCATATTGCATATTGCTAAATACACTTTTGCGTTTTGTCATTTCTAAAATTGAGATAGGCCTTGGAGTACTGGGTGGCTCAGTTGGTTAAGCGTCTGACTTTGGGTCGGGTCATGATCTCACCGCTGGTGGGTTCCAGCCCTGCGTTGGGCTCTGGACTGACAGCTCAGAGCCTGGAGCCTGCTTTGGATTCTGTGTCTCCCTCTCTGTCTCTGCCCCTCCCCCACTTGTGTGTGCTCTCCCTGCCTCTCTGTCTCTTTCTCTCTCTCTCTCAAAAATAAATATTAAAAAATTTTTAAAATTGAGATATGCCTTGAGGCGCCTGAGTGGCTCACTCGGTTAAGTGTCTGACTTCCGCTCAGGTCTTGAAGATCTCACAATTTGTGGGTTTGAGCCCAGCGTCGGGCTCTGTGCTGAATGCTTGCTCAGAGCCTGGAGCCTGCTTCGTATTCTGTGTCTCCCACTCTCTCTCTGCCCCTCCCCTGCTCGTGCTCTGTCTCACTCTGTCTCTCAAAAATAAATACATGTAATAAAAAAAAAATGGAGATATGCCTTAAAATTCCAGTCACTTCTGGCCATGTGGTAGTGTTGAAGAAGTTTTATTTATGAACATCTTGACCAATTTATCTTACTTATTTTCCTTTCATTATAAGCACAACTCATATGCATATGCTAAAAGAGCTGTTTTAATAGGCCTAAAAGAAAAATCCTCAGTCACAAGGCAGCATTATGTCAGGGTGGCAATGTCATTTTTTTAGGGCTACGTAAAATTGTATATCTTACATTGAAGGTATTTTGGAGTTGATCAAACATAATTTGTAAATTCAATGTAATCTCAGTTAATAGTTCCACAGGCTTTTAAAAACATGATTCTAAAGTTTATATGAAAGAACAAAAATGGAATTTTTCATAAAAAATATGGAAATCAATAATTACGAAGGGGAATTAGTGCTGTGAAAGTCAGTGTTAAAGCTACAGTGATTAAGAGTGCCGGAGTAGGTAGGTTATCCCCCGAACAGAGCTGAGAGTGGTGCCATGACCTCATTTATGGAAATGTTATAGGTAATGAAGATGAAAACAGTGAATTCTTCAATAAGTAGTATTGGGTCAGCCATTTGAGAAAAAAGAGAGGTAGTTTGCCATCTCAGTTCAAAAAAGAAAAACTTTTATTGAGCTACAACTCACAGATAGGAAAGTACACATGTTTTAAAGGGCCAATAATTTTTATGTATCTGTACACACAGGATCTATCCCCTAGATCAGGAAATAGACTCTGGCACCCCCAGAATTTCCCTGGTATTTGCCTCCTAGTCAATACCACCCCCCTTAGTGGTAACCACTTTTCGGGCCTCTATCCATCGATTAGTTTTGCCTTGTTTTGATCTTTAAATAAATCAATATATTAACTCTTCTTTTGTGTCTGGCTTCTTTTGCTTAACATTAGATCCATGAGATTTATTTATGTTGCATGTAGCAGTTCTTTTTTATTGTTGTGTAGTAGTGTGTTAATATGGCACACTTTATCGATAGAAACAAAACTTTTTTTTTTCTAAAATGAATAAAACTGCTTAGAACATACTTGTATGTATTTGGTGGGTGTTAAGTACTCATTTGTTCTTGGAACTGAGTGGAACTGATGGGTCATAGGTTACATATATGTTTAATTTTAGTATATATTGCCAAACTGTTTTCCATAGTGAGTGTACCAGATTACATTCCCACCAGCAACATATGAGAGTTCCAGTTGCTCTAAGTTTTATAAAATCTCAGAAACCATAAAGAAAACAAGTTGATGAATTTGCATAAAGACAGACAAAACCTATGCATGGCAAAAACTAGCATAAATGAAGTTGGAACACCAAAGATAAACTGGGAAAAAAACATTTGCCACACATCATTTTTAAGGAGCTAATTTCCTTTAAGTAAAAGGAAAAGACAGGAGTCCTTTAATTAATTAATTAATTATTATTATTATTATTATTAACGTTTTTATTTATTTTTGAGAGAGAGAGCACCAGCAGGGGAGAGGCAGAGTGAGAGGGAGACACAGAATCCGAAGGAAGCTCCAGGCCCTGAGCTGTCAGCACAGAGCCCAACACGGGGCTTGAACCTACAAATTGTGAGATCATGACCTGAGCTGAAGTCAGAAGCCCAACCGACTGAGCCACCCAGGTGCCCCAAGAGTCCTTTTAAATAAATACAGGAAAGACCAACAACTCAATAGGACAAGTGGGCACAGGACATTCAAAGACAGTTGAAAATAGGGTCACCTGGGTGGCTCAGTCAGTTAAGCATCCAACTCTTGATTTCAGCTCAGGTCGTGATCTCATGGTTCTTGAGTTTGAGCCCTGCATTGGGCTCTGCGCTGACAGTGTGGAACCTGCTTCGGTTCTCTCTCTCCTTCTCTTCTCTCTCAAAATAAATAAATAAACTTAAAAAAAAAAAGACAGTTGATAAAGTAAACACAAATAGTTCTTAAGCAGGAAATTTCAGCCATAATAAGAGAAGAGCAAATTGAAACTATATTGAAAACATATTTAATGTTTTAATGATTGGCTAAGATAAAAAATTTTGATTAACTTGGCTAAGATGTAGAGAAGTATCAAGTTCCATATAGTAATGGTAGGATTCTAAACTCTGAAGAGCCGTTTGATAATATCCATTAAAATTAAAAATGTATGTACTTCAGTAGTAGTCAGGATAAATAAATTATGATGTGTTTACACAATAGAATATTACAGAGAACAAGAATGAATGAGTTACAGTTTACACACAAAAATAGATGGTTCTTACAACCATAATGGTGAGTGAAAGAGCCAGACACAAAAATACAAAATTAATCTATGATGTTAGAAGTCAGGGTAGTGTTACCTCACTGAAAAGGAACTCAAGACAAGTTTTGGAAGCTTGTAGTATTCTATATCTTAATGTGGGTCCTGGTTACACAGTTGTGCTTACATTGGGAAAATTCATCAAACTATAAACTTAGGATTTGTGTACTTTTCTGAATGTATGCTATAATTCAGTAACAAATTTTAAATAAAATAACATGTATATACACAGTCATAAAGAATGTACATACCTTTTTTTTTTTTAGCAGTTCTTTTCTGTGCTTGTAAACATACATATATATAAACTCCTATATGTGATGGTTAAATAGTATGAAGACATTCATTGCCATGCTTATAATAATAAAAATTTGGACAAAACCTAATTACCTGTCAGTGGGAAACTGGTAAAATAATTAATGGTATTGTCGTATAGTGAATTAGTAGCAGCTCTTAGAAAGTGCAAGGAAGTTCTTTGTGAACTAATTTAGAAACAGCTCTTAAGATATTTTAAAAAGACCAAGCAAGGTGTGTGAATGATATATGTAGTATGCTTATACAGTTGACCCTTGAACAACACGGAGTTTGGGAACACTGACCACCTGTATAGTACAATTTGCATTTTTTAAAATTGAAGTATAGTTGACATGCAGTGTTATATTTCAGGTGTACCAAATAATGAATCCACAATTCTATACATGCAGTTACACTCTGTCACCATACAACATTGTTGTAATATTATGGACTGCATTCCTTTTGCTATACTTTTCATCCGTTTGTGACTTTTTTTTTTTATAACTGAAAGTTTTTACCTTTTAATTTCCTTCACCTGTTTTGCCTATTCCCCTTCGCTCTGGCGCAACCACACGTTTGTTCTCTGTATTTGTGAGAATTTTTCTGTTTTTGTTTGTTCATTTGTTTTGCTTTTTAGATTCCACCTTTAAGTGAAATCTTGTGATGTTTGTCTTTCACTGATTTCACTTAGCATGATACCCTCTAGGTCCATCCATGTTGTCACTAACAGCAAGATTTGGTTCTTTTTTATGGCTGAGTCATATTTCATTGTGCATATATGCCTCTTTTTTTATCCATCCATCTATGGGCACTTAAATTGCCTTCAGTTCTTAGCTATTGTAAATAATACTGCAGTAAGTAGGAGTGCATATATCTTGAAACTAGTGTTTTCATTGGGTAAATACCTGGCAGTGGAATTAGTGGATCATACAGAATTTATAATTTTTTGAGGAAAACTACTGTTGTCCATAGCAGCTGCACTGATTTACATTCCCACCAGTAGTGCGTGAGGTGAGGATTCCCTTTTCTCCACAGCCTTGCCAACACTTGTTATTTCTTGCATTTTCCATACTAGCCATTCTGACTAGTATGAGGTCATTGTAGTTTTGATTTGCATATCCAGTGTGTAACTCTTGACTCCCCCAAAACTTGGCTGCTAATAGCCTACTGTTAACTGGAAGACTTACTGATAATATAAACAGTGAATTAACAAATATTTTGTATATTATGTGTTCTGTACTGTATTCTTAGAATAAATTAAGCTAGAGAAAAAATGTTTAAGAGGAAGAGAAAATACATTTACAGTAATATACTATATTCATCAAAAAATTTTTTACTGTAACTAAACCTGCAAAGTTCAAACCTATGTTGTTCAAGGATGAGCTATATTTCTGTGTGGGTATATTTTTAAGTCATTTACATAAAGAGTATATAAGTAGAATATTTCTGGAAGTATAGAAAAATATATTAATGCTGGGTCTCTGAGGAGAAGTTGGTGGCTGGGGGACAAAATGGGAGATACTTTCCTTGAATACTCTTACTTTTAAATTAAAATTTTTATAATGCCAAAATGCGCATAATATAAAATGTCCTGTATTAGGCATTTCGGGTGTACTGAATTCAGTACTGTTAACGTTTATTCACATCATTGTATAATCAATCTCAAGAATTAAAAAAAAAATGTTTTTTTAGTTAATTATTTTGAGAAAGAGAGAGAATCCCAAGCAGGCTCCACACTATCAGCACAGAGCTCAATGTGGGGCTTGAACTCACAAACCGTAAGATCATGACCTGAGCCAAAACCAAGAGTCAGATGCTTAACCAACTGAGCTACCCAGGTGCCCCCAGAACTTTTTCATACCCATTAAACAACTCTTGGATTTCCTCCTCCCCTTTTACTTGTGGCAATCACCCATTTTGAATTTGACTACCCTAGATACTTCATAAAAGTGGACTCATACAATATTCATATGTATTTTTGTGACCGACTTATTTCACTTAACATAATCTCCTCAAGGCTCATACATCGTATTTTGTGATCTTTGAATTCTGTACCTGGTTCATTTATTACTAATTTTTATTATTTTTTTAAAGTTTATTTTTGAGAGAGTGTGAACAGGGGAGGTGCAGAGAGAGTTGAGGGCCAGAGGATCTGAAGTGGGTTCCACATTGACAGCAGAAAGCCTGATGCAGGCCTCAAACTCACGAACCATGAGATCATGACCTGAGCCGAAGTCGGGCGCTCAACCAACTAAAGCACCAGGCATCCCTATTACCTATTTTTAAAAGAGCATTAAAATAAAAAAGGTATGACCTTATCATTCAGAGCTGGTTGATTATATGTAAAAAGTTGGTATTGTGTATTATTCACGTCAACCATCATTTAATGCCAGTTTTGTCAGCAAAACAAATTTACACCATGGTGCCATTTAAAGTTTTATTTTACTACATATTTTTCCTTGTTTTCGTGTATAGGTACCAACCAGAATAGAGGGTTGTTAAGTCCCCAGCCTCTTGACTCTCAGTCTGTTCAGTAGTTTTACCCCTGGGCGTATTGTCCAACTTTGGCCCACTCCTAAAAGTCTGCCTCTTTACCTCTGGCACAATCTGGTTCTATGCCAAGGGCATTGCTTCCTCTTTGCAAATATCTCTTATATCTTTGACCTGGAAAAAAAGGATTTTTCATTCTCTAGCTATTCAGTGCTGCTTGAGATCATTATTCTAGAGTGTTCTGCAGTAATATTGTTTCCCATGAATTGAAACTCATTTCCATCAGGATTGTTGATTGGATGTGGAGACAGAGGAACAATTTGAAATGACTGAATTTATGAGAGGACTTTGTACCATTAAATAGAACAGAGAAGGACAGGCAGGCTCTAGGTGGACGATATATGACTAGTCTTTGAATATATTGGTTTGAGAGGCGCCTGGGTGGCTCAGTCAGTTAAGCGTCTGACTTCGACTCAGGGCGGGCATGATCTCATGGTTTGTGGGTTCAAGCCCCGCGTCGGGCTCTGTGCTGACAGCTCAGAGCCTGGAGCCTGCTTCAGATTCTGTGTCTCCCTCTCTCTGCTCCTCCCCCATTCATGCTCTGTTTCTCTCTGTCTCAATAATAAACATCAAAAAAAATTTTTTGGGGGGGCACCTGGGTGGCTCACTCAGTCGATTGAGCGTCTGGCTTCGGCTCAGGTCATGAGCTCACGGTTCGTGGGTTCGAGCCCCGCATCGCGCTCTGTGCTGACAGCTAGCTCAGAGCCTGGAGCCTGTCTTCGGATTCTGTGTCTCCCTCTCTCTCTGACCCTCCTGTGCTCATGCTGTCTCTCTCTCTCTCAAAAATAAATTAAAAAAAAAAAACTTAAAAAAATTTTTTTAAATGCATATATTGTTTGAGATGCTGGCCTATGAAACAGCCTAAGCTGTGAGGTGGAAGTGGGGATTTAGAAAATAATTTCTCATAATTTTAGTGTATGCCTATGTGTGTGTGTTTATGTGTGCCTTTGTAGAAAATACAGAAAAGTATATTGGAGAAAAAATTATCCATAAAACAGATAATCACTCTTAACATTTTAATTAACTTCTGGATTTGTTTGTTTTGGTTACATGTTATGAAAGTATACATATAAACTCTCAAATTTTAAAATGGAGTTGAGATTTTACATTTTGTATTCTGCTTTTTTTCTTTGTATTCTATTCATGAATGAAAAAGTCCACGACCAGTTACATATGATGCTTCTGTTGTGTTAAGAGTCAGCAGCAAAAGAGGTCATAAATGAAATTGTAAGGCTTGTTGAAATCACACATGGTGAGATCCTGCACAGATGGAGAAGAAAATGTGGCAAGGACAGAACTTTGGAAATTTACCTATATTTGGGGATTCAAGAATAAGAAATCATAGAAGCAGGAGAATTAAGAGTTCAGTGTCAAACTAAGAGTGGAGTAAATTCCAAGAAAAAAAGGAGTAGTTAGCATTGTTAGATATTAAAAAAGAGAGTGCTGGATGAATACTTTAGATAAGAAATTGTGAAATCACTAGTCAATTACACAATTGATTCTGTCCAGCAACAATGGACTATCAGGGACTGAATTTACCTTGCTATTTTAAACAACTGGAAAATTAGTATATGAAATGATAATTTAGAGATATTGGATAACAGGCAACACAAGACTGTGATCACTGAAAGAAGAGAAACGAACCTACTGAGCTCTATGATTGGCCCAATTTCTTGTTGGGAGGTGGTTTTCAGGCTGCGGAGCAGAGAGGGGAACCCAGATAGAGCCCAGTGGTTTCACTGAGGTAAGAAGACAGAGATGGGAGCTTGATGGGGCAAAGGCAGCTATCATTTGTGGGGCACAATGTAAGAGAGGAGAAGTTGCCCAGAGAACTCCAGATATATATGCAGGTGTGTATCCTTGATTCTGGTTGAGTACTGATCTTCACATGCATAAGAGGAAACCACCTGAAGCCAGAGAAAGAACTCCACTGAAAAATAGTAGGCTGAAACTCAGACAAGGCTGGGAATAGTCTGTGTTCTCACTAGCCAAAGTATATGCAGGGCATCAAAAAGATATTTGCCTTGGTAATAGGGCTAAATTAGCCCTAAAATAAAGGCTGCTTTGGACCTGTCCTACCAAAGCATAAAAGCAAGCCTTGGAGGATCCAGATGATTCCAAGGAACTTAATTGTATGCTGGAACAAAAACAAGCACTATTTAAAGGAATATAGCAGAATCCAGTACCCCAGACATAAAATTCACAATGTCCCTGCCATCCAATTAAAAAATGACCAGCCATGCAAAGAATAAGGAAAATATAACCTATAATTAGAAAATAATCAGAAAAATAAAAAATGGAAACAAACCCAGAAATGGTGGAATTAACAAACAAAGTCATTAAAGCAACTCTTCATAGCTCTATTTTTTTAAAAATGTTTATTCATTTTTTGAGAGACAGACAGTGTGAGTAGGGGAGGGGCAGAGAATGAGGGAGACACAGAATCTGAAGCAGGCTCTAGGCTCTGAGCTGTCAGCACAGAGCCTGGTGCAGGGCGTGAACCCACCGACTGTGAGATTATGACCTGAGCTGAAGTCAGAGGCTTAACCAACTGAGCCACCCAGGCACCCCTAAAATAGCTCTTTTAAATATGCTTTATATGTTCAGGTAGGTAGCTTTGCGCAGTGACAGTATCATAGCCAGTGAGGTTTATCCGAGGTGTGATTATTGCTAACATGTTCAGGTAGGTAGAGGAAATGGTTAACATAATGGGGAGAAATGGAAGATATTAAAAAGACCTCAATATAACTTCCAGAGATAGAAATGGAGTGAAAATACTCAAGGGATTAATAGCAGATGAGACACCAGCAGATCAGTGAACTTGAAGATGTAACAATAGAAACTGTTCAAAATGTGACAGAAAATGTGAGTAAAATTAATAGATCATCAACGATCAATTCCTGAACAGGAACAGTAGTCAGGAACAAGGACCGTCTAATGTATGTGTATTGGAGCCCAGAAAAGAGGCAGAGAGGAGAGCAAAAGACATTTTTAATAATGACCAGAAATTTTCCAAATTTGATGAAAATTCCAAACCCACGGATTCAAGACGCACAACAAATCTCAAGGAGAATATATATAAAGGAAACCACATCAAGATATATCATAATCAAATTGGTGATCACCAATGGTAGAGCAAAATCTCAAAAGCAGAGAAAAAAGACATTATGTAGGGTAACAAGAATATCAGCGGATTTCTTATCAGAAATTTAGCAAATCAAAAAACAATGGAGAGACATCCTTACAATGCTTTAAAAAAATGTCGGCCTAATATTGCTTATCTTGGAAAATACTTTACAGAAATAGGAGTGAAATAAAGACATTTTGAACAAATTCATGCTGAGAGTATTTGTTGCCAGCAGACCTGAACAAGAAATGTGAAAAGAAGTTATTCAGGCAAAAGGCAAATTATTTAAGATGGAAATGTGGATCTTTACAAAGGATTGAAAAGTACTGGAAGTGGTAAATGTGGGGGTAAATATAATGATTTTTATTATTTCTTAATTCCTTTAAAAGATAATTGAGTGACTACTGACAGGTATGGTGTTTATGTTTGGAGTGATGGAAATGTTCTGGAATTAGTAGCTTAAAAAAGATACTCGAGGGGCACCTGGGTGGCTCAATCAGTTAAATGTCCAACTCTTGATTTTGGCTCAGGTCTGATCTCATGGTTCGTGGATTTGAGCCCCTCCTGGGCCCTGCGCTGGTGTGGAGCCTGCTTGGGGTTCTCTGTCCCTCCACTGCTTGTGCTCTCTCTCAAAATAAACATACATTTTGGGAAAAAAAAAAGATACTTGGTTTTTAAAACAAAAATAATTATTGTGGATTTTATAACATGTAGAAGTAAAATGTATGACCACAGCAAAAAGATGGGAGGAAAATGGAAATACATGATTATAAAGTTCTTACATAATATATGAGGTGCTCTTTATCTGCTATAGGAAAGCATACTGAGTTAAAGGTAATGTAAAGATACAATGTAAAACCTAGAGTAACTACTAGGAAAATTAAACAGAATTATAGCTAATCAAATAATTGTAGAGGTGGAATCCTAAAAAAATTTTCCGTTAATCCAAAATAAGGCAGGTAATGAGGAGAAAGGGAACAAAGTACAGTTTGGACAAATAGGAAACAGCAAGATGCTAGACTTAAACACAGCTATATCAATCTGTCATTACATTAAATGTAAATGGTCTTGAAAATCTCATTCTGGGGGCGCCTTGGTGGCTCAGTCAGTTGAGCGTCCGGCTTCAGCTCAGGTCATGATCTCACGGTTTGTGGGTTCGAGCCCATGTCAGGCTCTGTGCTGACGGCTAGCTCAGAACCTGGAGCCTGTCTTTGGATTCTGTGTCTCCCTCCCTCTCTGACCCTCCCCTGCTCAGCTAGCTGTCTGTCTGTCTGTCTGTCTCTTTCTCACTCTCAAAAATGAATAAAATATTAAAAAATTAAGAAAAAGAAAATCTCATTCTGGTTTTTATAAAAAACTTTGCAAAGTAAAAGAGGAGATAAATATTAGCTCTATTAACATTTTAGTGCACTCCCAGTTTATTTTTGTTTATAAATATGTGTGTGTACACATGTATATTCATCCAAATGTATACACATAAATATGTGCTGTGGTTTTTTTTTAAGAAAAAAAAATTGAGGCCATGCTGTTTCCATTTAAGTTTGAAGCACAAGCATTTTGACATGACAAAATATTTGAAAAGAGCTTTTAATGTCTGTATGGTATTCCACTGAACAGCCAAACTATAATTTGCTTCATCCTAGATAATTTGCCATTTTGGTTGTTTTTCGATTTGCCATTTTAAATAATACTGTGTTGAACACCCTTGTACACATTTATGTAAATCTTTACATCATTGATTACTTTCTTAAGCTAGATTCCTAGAAGTGGAATTGTTAAATTAATCTCTAGAAAATTTTACCAATTTATGCTCCCCCTACATGGTGTAGGAGTGCCAATTTAACCTTATCCTTGTCCACATGCAGTATTAAACATTTTCAATTGGATTGTTTTTTAAACTGTAACTTGATCTCCCCACCACCAATGCTTATAGGATACTTCTTTATCTTTGAAGTTTGGAAATTCTATCAGAATCTCTGCATTAAATTTAGCTAGAACACAAGATGTGTACATTTATTTTCCTTTCAACTCCCTTCTCTCCTTCATTTTCGCTTTTTTTCTTTTTTCCTTCCCTCCTTCCCTCTCTCCCTCCTTCCTTCTTCCTACTTTAATAGTGTAGTTTTCATTTCTAACATTTTTTCTTTCACCTTATTAATCTGTTTTGTCCTTTATATTGTTCTATTATTGTGGGATAATTTATCCATTTATTGTTTGATGTCACTTCTTGTTTGGTAGTAGTTCATCTGCTACTCAACTGCTTCTGTTGCTGTTTTAAATTTGGCAAATCATGTTTTTCATCTCTGAAGATCTTTTCATCTCTATTAATCCTTTCCTCATATGCAGAATTCTCTGAGATTCTTTAAAAACATGAAGTACTATGCATTTTATTACCTTCCTCTCAATTTATACCAGCTATTTGAGACTGTCAGGTTTTATATCTGTTTTTCAGCTTTAGGGTATATAAATTTTACTGTGTAGTACATTTTAAAACACTTTAGGCCTGGGAAATAAAATGGAGTGTCCATTTGTTTATTGTTATGTGGAATCACAGTTTTTAGTAGTACAAAGTTAGAGCTCAAGAGTTTTTATTTGCAAAGATTGTTACATGGGAGTATTCTGGACAGGATCTACTTTTTTTTTTTTTTAAGTTATTTTGTGTGTGTGAGAGAGAGAACAAGAGCAGGGGAAGGGCAGATAGAGAAGGAGAGAGAGAATCTCAAGCAGACTCCACACTGTCAGCACAGAGCCTGATGCAGGGCTCGAACTCCCAAACCATGAGATCATGACCTGAGCCGAAATCAAGATTTGGACGGTTAACTGACTGAGCCACCCAGGTGCCCATAGACAGCATCTACCTCTTGAACTACTTTTTGAGACCCCAAAAGGTAGAGAACTGGATCAAAGAAAAAGTAGTCAAAGAAAGTTTGAATACAAAATGCCTACTCTTTAGATGATGGCAATTGGGAACTTGAAAAAATTGGTTATTCCTTTCCTTAATTACTTATACTTTGGAATTTTGACCTGGGAACCCAAAGGCAAATGAGAGTTCCTGTTCTCCCGAAGTCCAGTTTAATGCCAGACACAGACAATATAAACAAAATAAGTAAAACAATAGTGGTGGTGGTGTACCAGAAAATGAAGGAAATCCATAAATTGTGGTTTACATTTTCTACTGAGAGGCCAGCAGAGATTTTTGCAGAATGAAAGAGATTTGACATTGCATTTTAGAGTAGCATTTAACCTGTGATGAATAAAAAAATTACGAAGCAATGCTTAAGTTTTTTTCTAGTTGTAAGAATCCTCGTATAGGGATGGAAAAACAAATCTTAATGTATTGACTCAAGATAGGTGATTTGAAGGGAATGGGACTGAACCTCAGTTTTGTGCATGTAGCTGCTAGAGTTCTATTTCTTGTCACATTATTATGAAATTAATCATTAAAACCTTAAGTTAAAATGGAGGTTTAAAAAGTTTTCCCCACATACTTGAAAACTATTTATGGTAGCAGTAATTCTGATGGCCTCAGGCATCCTCTTCCCAGCACTGGTTTCTGTCTTGAAAGAGTGGCTTAGGGGTACCTGGGCCGCTCAGTCTCACAGGTTCGTGAGTTTGAGCCCCACGTTGGGCTTTGTACTGGCAGCGCAGAGCTTGGGAGTGTCTCTCTCTCTGTCCCTTCCCTGCTTGTGCTTTCTCTCTCCTTCTCAAAATAAATAAAACATTTAAAAAAAAAAAAGAGTGGCTTAGGTTTGCTTTCATATTCCTGAATGACCCACAGTACATCTCCCAGTGCCCAGTTTTGATTACTGGCAATATATGCCACTGTGAATACTATTATTTTTAAATCATGGGGGGAAGGTCTAATATTTTCATTGATATTAGCTAGCCTAATGATCTGCAGATCTCTGAGCCAGGTGTTTAATTATTTTTCAAGTTCAAATTTACTTAAACTTCAGGAAGTCTAAGATTACCATCAGAACATTTTGATATTTACAAAGACAATTTTGTTTGGTTTGTTAATCTCTGCCGGGTAGGTTTTGCTTTTAAGAGAATCTTCATCAGTTTCTTTTTTCCATCAGAGACAATAGTTTCAATGGCTAAAATGCTGGATTAAATATGAAAATATGCTCTAATCCAGGTTCTCTTCATTTACTGTGAAAAAAAGAAAGCAATGTGCCAGACCTGTGAACTCCTCTGATAAATGGAGGCCACAACAACTCTGCATATGAATACCAACAATCAGTTAAGACATATTTCTGTACCCTTCAAATTTCCAAATACTTAAGCATTTAAGTTTACTTAAAGTGTTTGCAAAATTTCAATTAATAGAGATTTATTCAGGATTTATGTGGATTTACTCTTGACAGAAACTCAAGATACAAGTAGCTACTTAGGCTAGCTCAGTGTTTTTCAAACTGTAGTGAAAGATGAGTTTTAAAATTTCCCGTCTATTATGGACTGATATGTTTGCAAAAGCCACTTATCAAAAAATAAGTGACAACAACACATGCTAAATAAAAAAGCTCAAGTAGTTTATTCAATTGACAAAATTTCATTTTAATAATATCAGTAAAATAATATGAAGAATATTAAAAACTGTGCATGTATAGTCAATTACTATGGTAAATTTCTCTGTAACATTCTTAACTTTATGTTATTTGGTAATTGTATCTAAAGTTATGAAATAGAAGGGCGCCTGGCTGGCTCAGTCAGTGGGGCATGCAACTCTTGATTTCAGGATTGTGAGTTTGAACCCCATGTTAGGTGTAGAGATAAATAATAAAAATAAAGTTATGAAATATCAGTTGGGTATTTTATTTATTTTAAAGTTTATTTACTTATTTTGAGAGAGAGAGAGAGAGCGCGTGCGCGCATGAGCAGGGAAGGGGCAGAGGGAGAGAGAGAATCCCAAGAATGCTTTGCACTGTCCGCGCAAAGCCCAATGTGGGGCTTAATCTCATGACTGTGAGATCATGACCTGAGCCAAAATCAAGAGTCAGACACTTAACTGACTGAGCCACCTAGGCACCCTGGCAGTTGGGCATTTTAAACACCTAACATATACCTTGAACAAACATTGTCTTATCTATACTTAAAGTCTAAATGTGACAAATGAGCTTATATCTTGTTTGTTAACTTACCTAGGTTGGATTGAAGGTAGCACTACTTTCAGAAGATGACATATGGTTAAACTGTTGCTATGCCTTTCTTTAATAATACTCTAAAGTAGAGATTTGGGGGGTGGCTGGGTGGCTCAGTTGGTTGAGTGTCTGACTCTTCATTTCAGCTCAGGTCATGATCCCAGGGTCATGGGATCAAGCCCTGCATCAGGCTTCACAGTAAGTGTGGATCCTGCTTAAGATTCTCACTGTCTCTCCCTCTGTCCCTCTCCTTCACCTTCTCTCTTTGTTTCTCTCTCCAAAATAAAAATAAGGGGTGCCTGAGTGGCTCAGTAGATTGAGTGTCCAACTTTGGTTCAGGTCATGATCTTGCGGTTTGTGGGTTCAGGCCCTGCATTGGGCTGTGTGCTGACAGCTTGGAACCTGGAGCCTGCTTCAGATTCTGTGTCTCCCTCTCTCTCTGCCCCTCCCTCACTCATGTTCTCTCTCTCTCTCTCAAAAATGAAATGTTTAAATGAAAATAAAAAATAAAATGTGTATTCTATTAAAAAAATAAAGGAGAGAAAATGCTAATTGAGTTATGTTGGTTGGGATTAGAAGAAGTGTTCTTAAAAAGTTTCATCAAGCTCAGGATATTCATTTAGAATTTAACCAAAAACAGGTGATTCTGTAGTCCCAAATGTATCCTTTATCTTTCAACAGTAGTGAATTCCAGCACTTCATGCTATAAATGGTTAAATTATTTTTAAATGAAAGACATGGATTCAGTTCTATTACATTTCCTATCTGTGGATCTCATTTGAATGGAAAATTAAATTTCAGAGGGTTCTGTTAACATTTATAAATCATATGGGTGATGATCTATAGAAAATCATATGGATGATGATCTATAGAAACTTCTTCTAAGGGAACTTTTGTTTTTCCCTTTATCTTACCTGCCATTGAAAAGCATGTTGCATTTCTTCCTTGTAAGGAAGCCTTGAGATCATTAAAAGTACTGAAGATATTACACAACTTGGTTATCCAGTTCACATCTTTGAAAAGTTAGAACCAAACTTGTTTTTTATCTTGCAGAAAACAGAGTTTGTAATTTCAACTTCCCCGTAGGAGCCATTGTTTTAACATTAATCCATTAGTAATCATTTATAAGCTATATCTTTATTACATAGTAAAATAATCTTTAATGCTTTACATTTTAATGATTTTTATTGGACACTAAACCTGCTGTTGAGTTAAACTGACTTTTTGTGTAAAAAGATTTTGTCAAGGAAAGAAGCAAATGTGTTGATTTATTTTTTGATGGTTCTTCATCTGGGAAATTATTCCAGAATGTTTTCTTGTCATATTACTTGTGCCATCAGGACATTTTCTCTGCAAAACTCCAGATCACTTTTGTTGACAGTGTAATTCTTCATAGTTTTATCCAGTTCAAACCTCTGATTGTGTTTTCTGGCTATACTGCTGAGAACAAGAATTCCTCCTTCATATCACCATTATATTTAACATATTAGCAATATCTGTGCACTTGTCTAGGTACAATGAAAAATACTTTGCAAGTATTGTTTTGTAAATTGGTTTCTCCAGATCATTAATTTCTAAATGTAGTAAGCTGTGCTAGCTTTGAAAACTGCAGATTTGCCCCGTATTTCCAAGCATGTATTTTTGATTTAATTATTCTCTTGTTTCTTAACAGTCGTATTTACCATTTTAGTTTTAGCAGTCCAAAATGCTAGGACAGGAATCCTGTAAAACAAACATTTATGGGTGAAATCCTGAATATCTGCTTCTGTTAGCCTTTTAAATTCAGTACTCTTTCTTTCAAGTAATTATTTTGGTTTTGAACTCATTTTTGTGTACATTTTATATAGAAACACTCCTTAAATGTAGATGGTTTTGTTGCTCCATTAGCCAGTATATCTCTGCAGTTAACATACTGTGATGTTAGCACTTCACCATCAATTATGGCTACAAAACTGATCCTTATACAAGGGATCATACTCCTGAGTGAAAGTAGGCCTCTGCTAGTCTTCATCTGTTCAGAATCCCTTCCTTCATCTTCATTTGGTTTACTGTCACTGGTGCATTCAGAAAAGATGTGTCTTTTCGACTAAAAAGACACTGAAAAAACTCCACTGAAGCTTGTCTGTCCAGTAAATTAGGTTACAGTAATCTAAATTTCACTTCTCTAATTTAGCTAATTATGGGGGCGCCTGGGTGGCTCAGTCGGTTAAGCGTCCGACTTCGGCTCAGGTCATGATCTCACCGCTTGTGGGTTTGAGGCCCCTGTCGGGCTCTGTGCTGACAGCTCAGAGCCTGAAGCCTGCTTCGGATTCTGTTTCCCTCTCTCTTTACCCCTCTCCCACTTGCACTCTATCTCTCTCTCAAAAATGAAAAAATGTTAAAAATTTTTTAAAATTTAGCTAATTATGTTAAATAATAAAATAAAATGCAGGCTTGATTAAGATGAAAATGTTCATAAAATTAACTAGTTATGAAAATGAATAAGCCTGTACATTTTCTCAGGTTTTTATACACCTGACAAGATTACCTTAAAATATCACATGTAACTTGATTCTATGCTTGACTAGCACATGTAATGCCATATGCAACTCTTCATGTGAGTGTGTCCACAGTTGGATCTGTCGAAGTTCAACAAGACAGTCCACGAATGCACTTTGATGTCATGTAATGTCACACTTCTATAAACGTTTCCAAGTGCTTACTTTAAGTTTCTGAACTGATCTCAACTTGGATCCATAAGAGATCTGTAGGTTACTGTAACCTGATTTACTGGACAGAGTTCATAGACCACCACTGGTTTGTGACCCACGCTTTGAAGGTCAGTGGACTAGATGATTGCATTGCCCCCCAGTAAAGCTGTAGGTTTTATAGGCACTGGTACTTAAGTCTATAGGAAATAACCAGTTTCACTGCATCTTTTAAAAGGATTTGATGCCTAGTGTATGACACAACAGAGCACATTACACACTATTGGAATATAATTACATAATAAGATAATATGACGGCAAAAATGCCTTATTAGAAACAAATACAACTTACATTTAGTCATTATTAAAATTTTTTCAAATATTTTACAATGCATTCACGAACTGTGTGCAGGCATTTACAGGGTTTTTTTTTTCATGTATATTTATATATTTTGAGAGAGAGTGCGAGCAGGGGAGGGGCAGAGAGAGGAGAGAGAATCCCACACTCAGGACAGATCATAACCTGAGCTGAAATCAAGAGTCTGATGCTTAACCGACGGAGCCACCCAGGCGCCCTGGCATTTATAGTTTTAACTGAAATTTCAGAATATTTAAGGTGTTCTTAAGTGTTTATGAAGTGTGAGCTTGCTGATGTAACTTATTAGTGATGGTGGAACTGTAGAGCATTGTTTGTTCAGGGAGCCGTCAAAAACAACGTACTGTGTAGACTAACTTGTGACTTCCTAATATCACAGTGCTTACAGCCGGTCCTTTCCAGTGGACACGTATCCCCATGCTTCCGAACTGGCTCCACTGGGTACTTGATTTATGTAATGGATCGGTGACAATAACACAGCGTCTTATGAAAATTTTCAAGCCTGCAGAAAAGTTTAAAGAGCTTCGTATTACAGAGTGCCTGTATATTCACCACGTAGACTCGTACCATTAACGTGTTACTGTGCCTGCGCTATACGTTCTGCATGACTACAGATACCCACCTTTCCATCCGGCCATCACTGAACAAAACCTAAACACGTAACATGTGTATCATTAGCTAGAGTTCGCTGTGTGTTTGTAGTTGGTTTTCCTTTGAGCTGTAGCATACAGTGCAGCACACCAATAGCAAGTATGTGTTCTCTGAGTTTTGGCACAAATGCACCCAGCTGTGTCAGCCAGAACTGTGAAGGTCGACGGCAGTGGTACCCCGCGAGTGGCGGTTTAGCCTCCTCGGGGACATCTGACCATGTGGAGATATTTTTAGCTGTTCCAACTGGGTACACGACGGGGAGGGTAGTACTGACATCTAGTGGGTAGAGTCTGGTCACAGTTGTCAGTAGAGCCGCTTTTAAGAAATCCTGATATAGAACATTACTGTAACCCCAGGAAGTTTCATTCTGCCTCTCACTCTTGGTTAAAAATTATTATATTACTGTATATTATAATTAATTATAAAAGAAACTTCCTGTAGGATTACACATAAAATTCACAGATAGAGACAGTGTTTTCAGCAACATTCCTACAGCAAACAAAGTAAAGGAGTCATCATATGACTGTTTCCTTTAGAAATTACCATAATGTAGTGCCACCATGAAACTAAGTGCAAGCTGTTTTACACAGGATACACAATGTTGTCCAAAGGCATAGATTTCTTTGTTTTTTAATTTTTAAAATTTATTTTTGAAAGACAGCACAAGCAGGGGAGGGACAGAGAGAGAGGGAGACACCGAATCCGAAGCAGGTTCCAGGCTCTGAGCTGTCAGCGCAGACCCCGATCTGGGGCCCGAACCCACAAACAGTGAGATCACAACCTGAGCCGAAGTTGGACGCTTAACGAACAACCCAGGTACCCCCAAAGGCATAGATTTCTGATGGCTCAGGTTGATTTCCAATCAATACCCATCAGAATGAATGGTTGGGATGATCTTTAAGCACTCAACAAAGGTTCCTTTTACCCCTAGGATTTGATAAGATACGTACAGCATCCATTTCAAGGTACGTATAGAATGTATGTTAGGATGCTGGTAATATGGTGCCAAATAGGAAATCTCCCAACTTTGGAGAAAAGTAAGAGGAAACTGAGGAAACTTGCCTTGCCCTAATGTTGGCTATACATTTTTTTCCCTTGGAGGTGGTATTTGAGAAGATTCTTCTTTAAAAAAAAAAAACCCACAACAAGCAGCATAGTTGTGCTTTCACTCCAACTGAAGTTCAGGTCCCCAAAGTTCAACAAAACATTTTGATCCTCAACAGCTCAGATGACCAAGAACCATTTGTTTATTAGTCATTGATTGATGAATTGATTCATTTGTCAAAGGGTACTTGGTGATGTCATTCAGTCTCATGACTTTAAATACCACCCATATGCGGACAACTCTCAAATTTTTATCTCTCGTTTAAACTGTAAACTCCTAATTGCCTACGTGACATCTCGACTTGAATACATAAAGGACAGTTTAAACTCGATGTCCAAAACTGAATTCTCCCTGAATTCTCTGTCTCCCCCAAGCCTTCTCTTTACCAGCTCAGAAAATAGAGCATTTCGGTGGTCTCACACTGCACATCCAATTGGTGAGCAAGTCCTGTGTGGCTGTCTCTACTTTCAAAATTTATGCTACGTCTAGCCATTTCTCATCATGTCCACTTTTATCTTCTGGTCCAAGCCACCATAATCTTTTTTTGGGATTATTGTAGTAGCTTCATAACTGGACTCCTGATTTGTAACTTTGTCCCTCATAGACTGTTTTCAACATTGCAGCCAGAGTGATCCTTTTAAAATATAAACAGTGGCGGGGCACCTCGGCGGTTCAGTTGGTTAAGTGTCTGACTTCAGCACAGGTCATGATGTCACGGCTCATGAGTTCAAGTCCCGCATCAGGGTCTGTGATCACAGCTCAGAGCCTGGAGCCTGCTTCAGATTCTGTGTCTCCCTCTCTCTCTGCCCCTCCCCTACTCACTCTGTCTCTCCTCCCTCTCTCTCTCTCTCTCTCTCTCAAAAATAAACATTAAAAAGAATTTTTTAAATATAAACAGTGGCCACACTCACAAATTTCATTAAGAATAAAAGCTGAAGTCATAATAATGGCCTGAACATCCTGTATGATCTGCTGCTACCCTTGCCCCGATGTTTTTTGACTTTGTCACCTATTGCTCTCCCCTTCAGTTTGTTCCATCCATGCTTTCTGACTGTTCTTCAAACCTGCCAGGTGGGTGTAGTTTGCTTTCTCACCTCAGTGACTTTAAATTTTAAATGAGTTTTTTCAGTCCCACACTCCCCTTTTCCTGCCTTGTTTCTGTTTCTCCCCATCTGACATGTATATTTTACTTACCTGGTTGCCACTCCTTCCATGAGAATGTAAACTTCATGAAGGCATAGAATTTTGTCTGTTTTGTTTGTTGTATCTGAGCGCCTAAAATAGTACCAGGCACACGGTGGGCACTCAGTATTTGTTGAATAAGTGACTTGAGTCACTACCCTACTGCACGCTGTACACTGCTAGACTGTGGGTAGTCACAGTGAGGGATCCCTCTCATGGAGTGTAGACTTGTATGGGAGACACAGTAGAGCATGTAAATGTATGTACAGAATCAAAGAAAAGCTCTCAAGGAAGGAGCTTGGTTGTATGAGAGTAAAAAACCTAGGAAGCTGATAGGGGTGGGGAGCCTTTTCCTCCATCAAGGGTCAAAAGCTGGGATCTAAAAATGAACATTAGTAGCTGCTGTAAGTGCTGTGCCTTTTTTCATTCTTGAAATTTTCTCTTTTTTAAATTAAAGATGGGTCTTTCAAGGCATTGATTCCTTTTATTAATCTTTGATTTGTGCCATTGTACTTGTTACTATTTCGTTGACTATATTAGTTTCTTTTACTTTGAGGAGGTTTAATTGGCTATTATTTTTCTAACTTGTTGAGATTGATATTTAGATCACTAATGCATTTATAGTTATAAATTCCCTCTATACATAGTGTTAGCTAAATCCCACAAGTTTTGATAATAGTCTTTATAGTAGACCTTTCACATGGTTAATTTAATTACTGATATATTTGCATTTAAACATAGTATCTCACAATTTCTATTTCCCCCACTAGTTCTGCATTCATTTTTCTCTCTCCTTGGATTAATCAATTCTGGTTTTTGGTTTTGGAGTTTTTTGGGGATAGTCTATGTTATAAAGCCTCCATTAAAAATCAAGAAGGACTGGGTTCAGAGAGCAACTGGGGCTGGCAGCTGGCCTCTCAAGTTGGGGGTGGAGGCTGTCTAGTAGCACTGAGCCCTTAACCTATGGAATCTGATGCTATCTCCACGAAGTGATGGAATTGAGTTGAATTCTCAGACAGCTTGCTTGTGTCCAAGAATTGCTTGGTTTTGTGGGGGATGAGAAGCCCCCTGCCCCATGTTGGAATCGGGCATACCAACATTAAAATGATGTTGCGCCTGGGTGGCTCAGTCGGTTAAGCATCTGACTTTAGCTCAGGTCATGATCTCAGGGTTTATGAGTTCGAGCCCCGCTTTGGGCTCTGTGCTGACAGCTCAGAGCCTGGAGCCTTCTTCAAATTCTGTGTCTCCCTCTCTCTGTCCTTCCCTCCCTGCCCCCCAAACCCCGCTTGTGCTCTTTCTCTCAAAAATAAATATTAAAGGGGTGCCTGGGTGGCTCAGTCGGTTGAGCGTCCGACTTCAGCTCAGGTCATGATCTCACAGTCTGTGGGTTCGAGCCCCGCGTCGGGCTCTGTGCTGACAGCTCGGAGCCTGGAGCCTGCTTCTGATTCTGTGTCTCCCTCTCTCTCTGCCCCTCCCCTGCTCACTCTCTGTCTCTGTCTCTCAAAATAAAGACATAAAAAATTTAAAAAAATATATTAAAAAAAAAAAGACCTGCCCATTCTTTTTTGGGGGGTGGGGGGAGGGCAGAGGGGAGAGAGAGAGAGAGAGAAAGAGAGAGAGAGAGAGAGAGAGAGAGAGAGAGAGAGAATCTTAGGCAGGCTCCACACTCCGCACGGAGCCAGATGTGAGGCTTGATCTCATGATCATGACTTAAGCCAAAATCAGGAGTCAGACACTTACCGGACAAAGCCATCCAGGCACCTCTAAGACCTGCCCATCCTTTTAATTCATGATTAATCACTAGTTTAACTGCAAAATCTAGGAGGTACTTTTCACTTTGTATTTTACTAATCTTTTCCTTGGGGTTTGATATTGAATACTGTTTTCTTCTTTAAATTCTCTCTCATTCACTCCTCTTATACTCTCTCCTGGTTCTCCTATTGCATAGCCAGTTCTCAGTCACCCTCATGGACTCCTTCTTTATATAATCTTCGTCTAAATACCCTCCCCGGGCACCTGGGTGGCTCAGTTGGGTAAGCATCCAACTTTGGCTCAGGCCATGATCTCACAGTTTGTGGGTTAGAGCCCCGTGTCGGGCTCTGCACTGACAGCTCAGCCTGGAGCCTGCTTCGGATACTGTGTCTGTCCCTCTGCTTGTACACGCATGCTCTCTCTCTCTTCTCGCTCGCTCTCTCGCTCTCTCTCTCTCAAAAATAAATAAACATTTGGGGCGCGTGGGTGGCTTAGTTGATTGAGTGTCCGACTTGGCTAAGGTCTTGAGGTCTGTGAGTTCAAGCCCGGCATTGGGCTGTCTGTGTCTCCCTCTCTCTTTCTGTCCCTCCCCTACTCAAAAATAAATAAATGTTAAAAAAAATTTTTTTTAGGGGTACCTGGGTGGCTCAGTCAGTTAAACGTCTGACTTCGGCTCAGGTCATGTTCTCAGTTCGTGAGTTCGAGCCCTGCGTCGAGCTCTGTGCTGACAGCTTGGAGCCTGCTTTGGAGTCTGTGTCTCTCTCTCTCTGTCTGCCCCTCCCCCGCTTGTGTTCTGTCTTTTTCTCAAAAATAAATAAACATTAAAAAATAAAAAATATTTTAATATTAAAAAATAATAAACATTTAAAAAACTACTCTCCCTGAGCTTTTTCATGGCTATTGTTTTTAGAACCACACTAAATCCACATTTTAAATCCATTTATAAATATTTAGATTTTTATTTTAGGCTTCTTATTAAACACAACTATCTCTGTGGCTCAGAGATATGTATAAACTCAACATGTCAAAAGTAACTCAGGGGCGCCTGGGTGGCTCATTGGGTTAAGTGACCAACTCTTGATTTCCGCTCAGGTTATAATCTCACATTTGGTGAGTTTGAGCCCTGTGTTGGGCTCTGCACTGACGGTGAGGAGCCTGCTTGGGATTCTCTCTCTCTTCCTCTCTCTGCCCATCCTCTGCTTTCTCTCTCTCTCTCTCTCAACATAAATAAATAAACATTAAAAAAAAAACAAAAACCTAACTCAGTCATCCACTGTTCTTCCTCCTTTGTTGTCTCATGAGTAGCCTCACCATCTCCCCAGTGGTTGCTCCCTCACAATTCTGTTGTCAAATCTGTCCATTTTTCTTTCTGAATTTCTTTGGAGTTCATCTTTTGTGCTCTTAGTCCTAGTTCAGACCTTCACATTTCATGGAGACTATGTAGCAGTCTCCTAACTGGTCTTACCTTTCAGTTCCGATACCCACCCACCCCGATCTGTACTTACTGTGTACCAATTACCCTCTTAAGCAGAGTTAAGTTCTCTTCACTTAGATACATAGGTACTTGACAGTATTTTTTGTGTTTCTGAATATGACTTTTCCCCAGTCTTTAAAGACTAAGCTTCTTGAGGGTAAATACTCTGATTGATGTGTTCTCCGTCCAACTTCCCAACTCCTACCTACTGCTTCAGATAACCACCTCCTTGGCACATATGTATTTGATAAAATTTGAGTAATTTCCAGGTAAACATAATGGCTTTTATGCATATGTTTATCTCTGAACCCCCAGGGACCCCCAAGGAAATGAGAATAAAGGAATTAAAAAATTGTATAAAACTGCAAGGACAGAAAGAATAGGAAAGCAGACACAGCTGTAAGAACACTAGGCATCTTCATCCCTATCCCTACCTCTAGCAGTAGGTGGAATTTTTATTTTTAGAAAATTTTTTTTCTAGAAAAAACATGTACAGATACTGACATTCAGGGACCCTAAATGATACAATTGATAGCTCTTTGCCTAATTATCTACCTATGTTAACATATAATGTTGACAAAACATATCCAATAATAGAAATTCCATTCTGCGTTTTGAATTGAATTAAACTTACATACAGTGAAATTCTCTATTTGGCTTACAGTTTGTTGAGTTTAAACAAATGCACACAGCCAGGTGCCCACCAATCCCATCAGCCTCAGAACAGTTCCCTATTGTGGTCCACACTCCTCCATCCCTAATCCCTGGCAGACCTTTATCTGTTCTCTGTCTTTATAGTTTTGCCTTTTCCAGGATATCATTTAAATGAATTTTACAGTATCCAGTATTTAAGTCTGGTTTTGTTAACTTATTTGTATTTGCAGTTTCATTATGTAAGTAACTTACAGTTATTTGCAGTTTCATCCAGGCTGCATATACAACATGGACATATGTTGCATATATCCTTTCATTTTATTACTGAGTAATATTCCATGGTATGTGCCAGTTTGTTCAACCATTTATCTGTTGAAGGACAATTGCGTTGTTTCTAATTTTTGGCAATTATAAAGTTACCATAAACATTTGCAAACAAATTTTCGAGTGAGCATAAGTGTTCATTTCTCATGGATAAACAGAATTCCTGGGTTATAGGATACATGTATGTTTAACTTCATAAGAAATGAATCATTTGTTTTCCAAAACAGCTGTACAATTTTATATGACCATCAACAAGTATATGAGTTCCAGTTGCTTCACATCCTCACCAGCACTTAGATGTGTATATTTGGTTTTGTTATATTTTGTTTATTTGCCATTCTGGTAGGTATGTATGTAGTAGTGTGTCATTAGATTTTTAATTTGCATTTCTTTAAAAAAATTTTTTTATCTTTATTGTTGAGAGAGAGAGAGACAGACAGACAGAGACAGAGCATAAGCAGGGCAAGAACAGAGAGAGGGAGACACAGAACCCGAAGCAGTCTCCAGGCTCTGAGTTATCAGCACAGAGCCTGTCACGGGGCTTGAACTCAGGAACCACAAGATCATGACCTGAGCTGAAGTTGGACCCTTAGCCGACTGAGCCACCCAGGTGCCCCTAATTTACATTTCTTTAATGACTGAAGATGCTGAGTATCTTTCCATGTGTTTATGTGCCATCTCTATATATCTGGTGACTTTTTTCCCACGCAGGCTCCATGCTCAGCACAGAGCCCGATGCGGGGCTTGATCCCACAATCCTGGGATCACGACCTGAGGTAAATCAAGAGTCAGACGTTCAACCAACTGAGCCACCCAGGAGCCCCTCTGGTGACATTTTTATTTAAATCTTTTGCTTTTTCTTTTTTAATTGAGTTGTTTTCTCATGGTTGACTTTTTAGTGATCTTTATATATTCTGGATAAAAGTTCTTTACCTGATATGTAATTTTCAAATATCTTCTTCCCGTCTCTAGCTTATTTTTTCATTTTCTTAATAGTAGCTTCAAGAGTAAATGTTTTACGTTTTGAAGTCCACTTTGGTAATTTTCTCTGTTGTGAACTGTGCTTGAGGTATCAGATATGGGTTAAAGTTCTTTCTTCCTTCCTCTCTTTTCTTTCTTTTCTTTCTTTTCCTTTCTTCCTTCCTTCGTTTCTTTGCATATCCATGTTTAATAATCCCAGAACCATTTGTTGAAGATTTAAGTTGTTTTTGTACTTTAGTTAAAAACATCACTGTGTTTGTTTCTGAGCTCTGTATTTTGCTCTGTTGATCTGTATCTGTCCTTTTGCCAATACCGTCTTGATTACTGTAGCTTTAGAATATCTTGAAATTAAATGTATTCTCCAGCTATACTCTTTTTCTAAATTGGAAGTGGGGGCAAAAATTAGAGAAGCTGGCAGTTATTGGTCAAGTCCTGGCTGTTTGGAATCAATCAGTTGCTATAGAAGTTGTGGTTTGGCTTCCTGAACTAGTTGCTGCAGAGGTCAGAGGTTGTAGGTCAGACTTCTGTTTTTGTATTTGGTCTTTTTGGTTATTTATCTTCTCGCTTAGGATTCCATGTCAACAGTCATGTGGCCTGCAGATAGAATTTTATGTCTAACTTTCTAATCTGCATGACTTTTATTTTCTTCCATAATTGTATTGGCTAGGACTTCTGCACAATGCTGAATAGGAGTGGTGAGAGCAGACTTTGCTTTTGTTCCTGATCTTAGAAGGAATTTAGTCTATCCCTGCTGAATGTGATGTTAGCTGTAGGAATTTTTTTTTTGTAAATAACCTTTATCAGGTCAAAGAAAATCCCTTCTCAGTTGCTGAGCATTTTAAAAATCATGAATGGATGTTATATTTTAGCAAATGCATGATCTGCATCTATTGAAATCATCATGTGGTTTTTCTTCTTTAGTCTGTTAATATGATGAAACACATTGATAGATTTTTCAATGTTGAACCAATCTTGCAATTTCAGAATTAATCCCATTTGGTCATGGTACATTATCCCTTTTTATTTTATTGTTATTATTTTAATATAATTTATTGTCAAGTTGGCTAACATACAGTGGATAGAGTGTGCTCTTGGTTTTGGGGGTAGATTTCCTGTGATTCATTATTATTATTATTATTTTTAAGTAGGCTCCACATCCAACATGGGGCTTGAACTCACAACCCTGAGATCAAGAGTCACACGCTCTACCAACTGAACCAGCCAAGTGCCCCTGTTATCCCTTCTGTGTATTGCTGGATTTGATTTATAATATTTTGTTGAGATGTTTGTGTCTGTTTTCATGCGTGATTCACGTCTATAGCAGTGTTTGTTTCTTTTAATTTTTCTTGTAGCGTTTTTGTCTGGTTTTGATGTCAAGGTAATGCTTGCCTCACAAATTAGTGAAGTTAAGAAGTGTCCCATTCTCTTCTGTTTTCTGGAAGAGATTGTATAGTGTTTGATATTATTCCTTCATTCTGTATTTTCTAGAATTTTCCAATGAAACCATCTAGACCTGGAGTTTTTGTTTTGAGGAAAGATTTTAAACTATAAGTAGGACTATTCAGATTCTCTGTTTCTTCTTGAGTGAGTTTCAGGATTTGTGAATTTCAAAGTATTGATCTGTTAGTAAATTGTCAGATTTATGGGCATAGAGTAGTATTCCCTTATCCTTTTAATGTCTTTTTTTTTAACCTGTTTGTAATGATACTCTCTCTTTCATATCTGATACATTGTGTCTGTGTATATATCTCTCTCTCCCTGTCTCTTTTTCCCTTTATCAACCTTAGCTAGTGGTTTGTAAGTTTTTTGTTTGTTTTTTAGTTTTTTTTCTATCAGAGAATCAGCTTTTGATTTCATTCAGCCTTCCTGTTTTTCTGTCTTTAATTTCATTGATTTTTGCCCTACTCGTAGTTTTTTTCCTTCCTTCTTTTAATCCTATAAATTTCTCTCTAAGCACTATTTTAGCTGTATACCACCACTTTTGATATGTTATACTTTCATTGGGTTCAAAATATTTTCAATTTCCTTAAGACTTTTTTGATCTGTGGATTTTTTTTTTTAGAAGTGTGTTAGTTTTCAAATAATTGGTGGGATTTTTCAGGTATATTTCTGTACTGATTTCTAGTTTAATTCGCACTATGGTCAGAGGATATACTTTCTATGGATTCAGTTATTTTAAATTTATTAAGGTTTGTTACAATGTTTATGTTTTGTTTATAGTATGATTTACCTTGGTGAATGTTTCTTTCCTGTTTTCATATTATTTTTGCTTCCCTTCCCTTATGTTCATCTGTTCTATGTCTTAAAGTCCTTATATGAATGAAGTCATATGATACTGTCTTTCTCTAATTTCACTTAGCAAAATACCCTTTAGTTCCATCCACGTAGTTGCAAATGGCAAGATTTCATTCTTTTTGATTGCCGAGTAATACTCCACTGTGTGTGTATAGGTTGGTTGATTTTCTGTTCAGGTCTTCTATATCCTTTCTGATTTTCTGTTTGTTCAGTCATTTACTGAGACATTTGTTGAAGTGTCTAAGTATGATTATGGATTTATTTATTATCTATCACTGTTTTTTTTGGAGTTCTCTTATTAGATGCTTACATATTTAGGATTGTTTTATCATCTTGGTTAAATTGACATTTTCAACATTCTATAATGTCTCCTTTTATACCCTGATAAGTTCCCTTGTTCTGAAGACTTTTTTTTTAATGTTAATACAGCTGCTCTAGGTATTTTTTTTCCTTCATGGTAAAATATACATAACACAAACTTTACCACTTTAACCATTTTAATCTAGCTTTCTAGATTTTTCTAGATTTGTTTGTATGACATATCTTTTTTCATCTTTTTACTTTTAACCTGTGTTATATTTAAGTGGTTTTCTTGTAGGCAGCATATACTTAGTCCTTTTTTGTTCTTAAGTTCACTTTGACAATGCCTGTCTTTTGATTTGGTGGGGGGATGATATTTTTTATTGAGGTATAATTGACATATATAACATTATATTAGTATCAGGTGTACAACATAATGATCTTTTAATTGGTGTGTTCAGACTGTTTAGATTTTTTTCTTTTATAGTTTATTGTCAAGTTGGTTTCCATATAACACCCAGTGCTCATCCCAACAAGTGCTCTTCTCCATGCCCATCACCCCCCTTCCCCTTTCCCCCTCCCCCATCAGCCCTCAGTTTGTTCTCAGGATTTAGGAGTCTCATGGTTTGCCTCCCCCCACCAACTATTTTTCCCCTTCCCCTCCCTCGTGGTCCTCTGTTAAGTTTCTCCTGTTACACCTATAAGTGAAAACATGGTATCTGTCCTTCTCTGCCTGACTTTTTTCACTTAGCATGACACCCTCGAGTTCCATCCACGTTGCTAC
>CM053564.1:22896666-22934067 GCA_028646485.1 Cryptoprocta ferox
GGCCATCTGGATGTCCTCTTTGTAGAAATGTCTATTCATGTCTTCTGCCCATTTCTTCACTGGATTATTTGTTTTTCAGGTGTGGAGTTTGGTGAGTTCCTTATAGATTTTGGATACTAGCCCTTTATCCGATATGTCATTTGCAACTATCTTTTCCCATTCCGTCATTTTTATTGATTGTTTCCTTTGTAGTGCAGAAGCTTTTTATCTTGATGAGGTCCCAATAGTTCATTTTTGCTCTTGATTCCCTTGCCTTTGGGCATGTGTCGAGTAAGAAATTGCTGTGGTTGAGGTCAAGGAAGTTGTTTCATGCTTTCTCCTCTAGGGTTTTGATGGTTACCTGTCTTACATTCAGGTCCTTTATCCATTTTGAGCTTATTTTTGTGTATGGTGTAAGAAAGTGGTCTAGTTTCATTCTTTTGCATATTGCTGTCCAGTTCTCCCAGCACCACCTATTAAAGAGGCTGTCTTTTTTCCATTGGATACTCTTTCCTCCTTTGTCAAAGATTAATTAGCCATACATTTGTGGGTCCAGTTCTGGGTTCTCTATTCTATTCCATTGGTCTGTCTATTTTTGTGCCAGTACCACACTGTCTTGATGATTACAGCTTTGTAGTAGAGGCTAAAGTCTGGGATTGTGATGCCCCCCGTTTTGGTTTTATTCCTCAGTATTACTTTGGCTATTCAGGGTGTTTGTGGTTCCATACAAATTTTAGGATTGTTTGTTCAAGCTTTGAGAAGAATGCTGGTGCAATTTGATTGGGATTTCATTGAATGTGTAGATTGCTTTGGGTAATAATGACATTTTAACAATATTCTTCTGATCCGTGAGCATGGAATGTTTTTCCATTTGTGTCTTCAGTTTCCTTCATAAGTTTTCTATAGTTTTCATCACACAGATCTTTTACATCTTTGGTTAGGTTTATTCCTAGATATTTTATGTTTTTTTGTGCAATTGTGAATGGGATCAGTTTCTTGATTTCTCTTTCTGTTGCTTCATTATTGGTGTACAAAAATGCAACCGATTTCTATACGTTGATTTGTACCATGCGACCTTGCTGAATTCATGAATCAGTTCTAGCAGACTTTTGGTGGAGTCTGTCAGGTTTTCCATGTAGAGTATCATGTCATCTGCGAAAAGTGAAAGTTTGACTTCATCTTTGCCAATTCTGATGCGTTTTATTTGCTCTTATTGTCTGATTACTGATGCTAGGACTTCCAGCACTATGTTAAACAACAGTGGTGAGAGTGGACATCCCTGTCGTGTTCCTGATCTCAGGGGGAAAGCTCTCAGTTTTTCCCCATTGAGGATGATACTAGCTGTGGGCTTTTCATAAATGGCTTTTATGATGTTTAAGTAAGTTTTTTCTATCCTGACTTTCTCAAGGGTTTTTGTTAAGAAAGGATGCTGTATTTTGTCAAATGCTTTTTCTGCATCTGTCGACAGGATCATATGGTTTTTATTTTGTTGTTGTTGTTAATGTGATGTATCACATTGATGGATTTGCGAATATTGAACCAGCCCTGTAACCCAGGAATGAATCCCACTTGCTCATGGTGGATAATTCTTTTTTTATGCTGTTGAATTCGATTTGCTAGTATCTTGTTGAGTATTTTTGCATCTGTATTTATCAAGGATATTGGCCTGTAGTTCTCTTTTTTTCTGGGTCTCTCTGGTTTGGGAATCAAAGCGATGCTGGCTTCGTAGAATGAGTCTGGAAGTTTTCCTTCCATTTCTGTTTTTTGGAATAGCTTGAGAAGAATGGGTATTAACTCTGATTTAAATGTCTGGTAGAATTCCCCAGGGAAGACATCTGGCCCAGGGCTCTTATTCGTTGGGAAATTTTTAATAACTGATTCAGTTTGTTTACTAGTTATGGGTCTGTTCAGATTTTCTGTCTCTTCCCATTTGAATTTTGGTAGTGCATGTGTGTTTAGGAATTTATTTGTCCATATCTTCTAGGTTGTCCAGTTTGTTGGCGTATAATTTTTCATAGTATTTCCTGATGATTGCTTGTATTTTTGAGGGATTGGTTGCAATAGATCCATTTTCATTTGTGATTTTGTCTATTTGGGTTCCCTCTCTTTTCTTTTTGAGAAGCCTGGTGAGAGGTTTATCAATTTTGTTAATTTTTTCAGAAAACCAACTCTTGTTTTCATTGATCTGTTCAACTGTTTTTTTTTTTTTAATTCTATATCGTTTATTTCTGCCCTGAAGTTTATTATTTCACTTCTTCTGCTGTGTTTGGGGTGTCTTTGCTGTTCTGCTTCTAGTTCCTTTAGGTGTGCTGTTAGGTTTTGTATTTGGGATTTTTCTTGTTTCTTGAGAAAGGTCAGGATTGCAATGTATTTTCCTCTTAGGACTACCTTTGCTGCATCCCAAAGAGTTTGGATTGTTGTATTTTCATTTTCATTTGATTGCATATATTTCTTAATTTCTTCTCTAATTGCTTGATTGGCCCATTTGTTCTTTAGTAGGGTGGTCTTTAACCTACTAAACAGACTTTTTCCTGTGATTGATTTCAAGTTTCATAGCATTGTGATCTGAAAGTGTGCATGGTATGATCTCAATTCTCTTATATTTAATGAGGGCTGCTTTGTGACCCAGTGTGTGATCTGTCTTGGAGAATGTACCATGCGCACTCAAGAAGAAAATGAATTCCATAGCCTCAGGATGTAGAATTCTAAATATATCTGTCAAATCCATCTGGTCTAATGTGTCATTCAGGTCCATTGTTTCTTTAGTGATTTTCTGTCTAGTTGATCTCTCCATTGCTGTAAGTGGAATATTAATGTCCCCTGCAATTAGCACATTCTTATCAATAAGATTATTTCTGTTTGTGATTAATTGTTTTATGTATTTGGGTGCCTCCAAATTCGGTGCATAGACGTTTATAATTGTTAGTTCTTCCTGATGGATAGACCCTGTAATTATTATATAATGTCCTTCTTCATCTTTTGTTACTGCCTTTACTTTAAAGTCCAGTTTGTCCAATATAAGTATGGCAGTATACTCCAGCTTTCTTTTGACTTACAGTACAGTATGATAGATATTTCTCCATCCCTTTACTTTCAATCTCAAGTTGTCCTAAGGTCTAAAATGAGTCTCTTGTAGATAGCAAATAGATGGATTTTGTTTTTTTATCCATTCTGCTACCCTATGTCTTTTGATTGGAGCATTTAGTCCATTTACATTCAGTGTTATTATTGAAAAATATGGGTTTAGAGCCATCGTGTTCTCTGTAGGATTCATGCTGGTAGTGGTGTCTCTGGTACTTCATGTCCTTGCAACATTTCCCTCATAGAGTCCTTAGGATTTCTTGTAGGGCTGGTTTAGTGGTGATGAATTCCTTCAGTTTTTGTTTGTTTAGGAAAACCTTTATCTCTCCTTCTATTCTGAATGACAGGCTTGCTGGATAAAGGATTCTTGGCTGCATATTTTTTCTGTTCATCACATTGAAGATTTCCTGCCATTCTTTCTGGCCTGCCAAGTTTCAGTAGATAGGTCTGTAACTACTCCGATAGGTTTCCCTTTGTATGTTAGGGCCCTTTTATCCCTAGCTGCTTTCAGAATTCTCTCTTTATCCTTATTTTTTGCCAATTTCACTATGATATGTCGTGCAGAAGGTCGATTCAAGTTACGTCTGAGGGGCGTTCTCTGTGCTTCTTAGATTTCAATGTCTGTTTCCTTCCCCAGATTGGGGAAGTTCTCGGCTATAATTTGTTCAAGTACCCCTTCAGCACCTTTCTCTCTCTCTTCTTCTTGAGGAATTCCTATGATACAGATATTGTTCCGTTTGATTGCATCACTCTGTTCTCGAATTCTCCTTTAGTGCTCTTGGATCAATTTATCTCTCTTTTTCTCGGCTTCCTCTTCTTCTATAATTGTGTCTTTTAATTCACTTATTCGCCTCTCTGCTTCTTCAATCCATGCCATGGCCACTTCCATTTTATTATGCATCTCATTTATAGCTTTTTTTAATTCATCACAACTTTTTTAAGGTCCATAATCTTTGTAGCAGTAGCTTCTCTGATGTTTTCCATGCCTTTTTCAAGCCTAGTGATTAATTTTATGACTATTGTTCTAAATTCTTGGTCAGTTATGTTGCTCATATCTGTTTTGACCAATTCTTTAGCTGTGACTTCTTCCTGGAATTTCCTTAGAGGAGAGTTCTTCCATTTTGTCATTTTGGCCAGCTTTCTGTCTCTTGTCAGTTTTAAAAGCTTGTTATGCACTCTGCACCTGCGAGTACTGCTATATTAACGGAGGCTCATTGACTGTCCAGGGCCTGTCCATTCAGGAAGTGTTCTTTTAGTGGTGTCCCTTGGTCTCTCTTCTTGTGCCTTTGGTTATTTGATTTCCCTACTCTTAGTAATATTTGGGACTCTCCACCATGTGTACTTTGGCTTGTTTCTTGAGTACGGGAAAGGAAAATAGACACACAAACAGGGAACAAAAGCACATAAATGCACAAATTAAACAAGCAAACCAAAAGGAAAAAAAACAAATACCAAAACAACAAAAGACAAAGGGTAGTCTAAAAGCATCAAACCAGAAATCCCAGCTACAAATAAAGAGCAGGGTGGAGGCAGTGCTGATGGAAGAGCATATACAAAGAGAGAAATGACAAGGGTGGGGAGAAAGAGAAATTGAACATTGACCAGGCAGATAGACTGAAAGGTTAACTCAAATAGAGAAAAAGGAGAATATGGCAGGAGGTGAGGAGAAAAAAAGAAACGAAGATAATGTTACCCTGAGAAACTATATAGTCTGAATATTTCCGAGAGAGAAAGGAAGGTAACGATGGAGGTGTAGAATATGCAAAGGGAATGGATTAAATATGACTGTTTAGCAAACCTATAACCAAAATACCCAGTCTAGCAGAGGGGAGAGATACGAATGAGATAAGGGAAAATATATCTGAATAGCAAGAATTGATCTAGAGTTAATCACGGCAATGCATCAGTGCTGATCTTGGGAGAGGGGCTGTCTGTTTCCACAGCATCTATCCAGCTCTGGTTAAAAAAAAAAAAAAGCTACCCAGCGCCGATGGGCGTGGTTTGCTGTAGGCGGGTCTCGCCTCCACTGTGGGTCTGTGGCAGCTCCCTGAGGCCCCGCCTTGGTGGTTGTTTCTTGAAACAAGCGTTGCAAATCACTCTTTTGGGTCCGATCTCACTGCCTCGGGTGCAGCCAAAATGGGCCGTGTTCTATGTCCGTCCCCCAGCCTCGTTTCTAGCTCTTACTCCGTGTGCGGTAATGATACTGCCCCGCAGTGTAATCCCGCAGGCTGGGGTGCTTCCTAGCCGGGGATCGAGTAGGGGAGCAGTTTCTCCTGATGCCGATGGAATTTCTGGGACTGGGGCACCCAGCTCAAATAAAGCTCCACAGTTAGAGATAGTGTCTCTCTCCGAACGCCCTGTGGTTAGAGATGGGATCATAGGATCCCTCCCCGTCCTGGGCCGAGGTTTTTCTCTTCTCCAGGGATAGTTGTACGAGCAGTTTCAGCCTCTCTTTTCCCTTTGTCTCCCCTTCGAGCCTCCGTGTCCGGCCGTTTTTATCTTCCTCATTTCGCAGTCACACACCAATGAGGCTGTCTTCTCAGTGGACTCTGTCTCTCTGTCTCTTTTCCTGCTAGACTCTTGCGGTTCAGAGTCCTTTGGCTTCAGCCCTTCTTTATTTGAGAGATGCAGGCGGGAAGTACAGAACTCCCTGCTTCTCCGCCATCTTGCCTCTTCTCCCAGACTGTTTAGTTTTAATGTAATTATTGATATGTTTAGATTTAGGTCTACCATTTTTTTTTTTCCTGTTTGTACCCTCTCTGTTGTGCTCATGCATTCCCCATTTCATATCTTTTTTTGGATATCTGGATGTTTTATATTTCAGTTTTACTTAAAAATAGGCTTTTTGTTTATATCTCTGAATTCTTTTTTAGTTGAATTCTTTTTTAGTAGTTGTAGATATTATGATATACATAACCTTTCATATTCTATTTAGATTTAGTATTTAATAACCAAGGAGAATATGGAAATCTTACACCTATAAAGGCCCTGTATCCTCCCATTTGTTATAGTTGTCATGTGTGTTTCACTTACATATGTTGAACCCTCCCCCCAACAATGTTATAACATTTGCTTTCAACAGTCTTACATATTTTAAAGAACACAGGAGGAGACTAATAGTCTATTATGTTTACCCAGATATATACCATTTCTGTTCTCCCCTCCTTCATTTCTGAAGTTCCCATGTTTCCCTCTGGTATCATTGTCTCTCAGTGTAAAGAACTGCCTTTAGCATTTCTCTTAGTACAAGTGTGTGGTTAGTAAGTTCTTTTAGTTTCTTGCTTCTGAAATGTCTTTAATTATCCTTGATCCCTGAAGGATATTCTTGCTGGATATAGAATTATTGGTTGATAGTTCTTTTTGTTTCAGTACTTTACAGATGCTTTGGTATTAGGGGCTTTTGGCTGACTCAGTGGGTGGCACTTGTGACTTGATCTCGTGGTTGTCAGTTCGAGGCCCACGTTGGGTGTAGGGATTGCTTAAAAATAAAATCTTAAAAAAAAAGATGCCTTTAGTGTCTTCTGAATTATTGTTCCATTAAGGTAAGGTATCATTTTTCTGTGGATGTTTTCAGGAATTTTTTCCCTCCACCTTTGGTTTTTAGCAGTTTATGATGTGCCTGGGTATGGTGTTTATTGAGTTTATCAACTCTTTCATGTGCACTGAGTTTTTCAAATCTATAAATGTTTATATTTGGCTAAATTTGTGGAGTTTTTACCAGTATTTCTTTGTGTGTGTGTGTGTGTGTGTGTGTGTGTGTGTGTGCACCTCAGTCTCTTCTAGACCCCCATGACATGACTGTTAGACCTTTTCTAGTTATTTTTTGTCTGCTGAGAACTTTTACCTTTACAGTCATTTCTGGTTACCTTCCACTTGTGGAGCATAGATGTAAGTGTTTTAAATCTTACACTGGTTAATATCTGTGTCATTTTAGGATTGACATCTGTTAATTATTTTTTCTCCTTGAGAGTTAGTCACTTTTTTTTTTGGTTCTTTGTATGTTATATAATTTTGGTGTGTATTTTTAATGTATTTTAAATATTTTGTTACACTTTGGGCCTATTAAAGATCTTCTGAGATGTTGATGTTTGTTTTGGCAATTAACTCAGTTAGAGTAAGACCACAGGTTCTGTGTCTCCCACTGTAGGTGATACTTCCAGTGTTCTCCTGGTTGAGTTTGCCGTCACACGCCACATTCAGTAGTTAGTCTGCAACTCGAGTGGTGGTTTATACAGTAGTTTAGTTCTCAAAGACTTTGCTATGCTTCTTTGGATCTGTTCCATGCTGCAGTTCAGGGATGAATCTGGAACATCTGTTAATTCCTAGTCAGAATGAGGGGTCCCTCCTTTGACTTGCTCCTTGCTGGGATTTGCTTCCTAATCTCTGGCTCCCAGGGTCCCCTTTCACGATTCCTCTTGCTAAAAAGACAGGTTTCTCACAGAGAGTTTTAGCCCTCCTTACTGTTAAACAGTTCTATGCAACTGACTTCACCCTTGGGGTAAAGCCATGAGAGAAAAGAGAAAAATTACAGGATTCCTCCCACATGCTTAAGACCACAGGGCCTCTTTTCTTATTTTTTCCAGGCAGAGAAAGGCTTTTCTCTCAGAGGTCAAGGTACCTGGGTCACCATGCTTGAGGTACAGTTCTCTTGCTTCCCTTTAGGCAAGACCAGGAGAGAAAAATTAAATGTGAAAACAAACTTGGTAGCTCCCACATTCTCCAGCTCACATGGGTCCCTTTTACTCATACTCTGGCCAGAAATTGGGGCTTTTTTTTTTTTAATCTCTTCCTCCTGGGCAGTTCCACAACTTATACCACCCTCGGTTCAAAAGAAGAAAATAAAGGAGGAAAAAACCTTTCTCTTCTATCCCTCTATCCACTGGCTATTTTTACTTTTTAGGGTCCTCAGGTAATTGTTTTCTGTATTCTGTTCAAGTTTTAGTTGTAATCAGTAGGGAGGAGAGAGAGGCTGGAGTGGCCATATTCTGTTTTGTCCAGTGCTAGAATTGGCATTCATATTTTTAATGCCTTGGTCTTACAAGTGAATTAACAGTTAAGGATCCTCCAACATTTGAGAAAAGTCTCCAGTATGAGCAGTGACACCAAGGAAATCAGAAGAAACTAAATGAAGCTGCCAGAAGGAAACCTAAAATAAACACCGATGATTTTATCTCCTTAGATCTAAGAAATAAGTGGTATCCTTAAACAAAGTAAGATTCTATTTATGTAAATGAATAATCATAGGATAGGAGAGAACACTTTGAAATTAAACATATGGTAGCAGTAAGTTTAATAAATGAATTTAATAGAAGACTTACATCATGTTAATCTCCAAGAAAATGGAGCAAAAGGAAAAAGAGATGGAAAATAGAAAAAAGGGGTTAAAAAACCCCTAGAGGTTCAGTGTAAGAAGTGCAAAATCTGGCTAAGTGGTAGTATGTGTGAAAAATTTCTGCCATTGAAAATCATGAATTTGTACATTCAAAGGGCCTGCCAAGGACCCTTCACAGTGAACAACTTAAGACCTATATCAAGGCACATCCTTTGTGAAATTTTAGATCAGTAGAATTAGGGGCGCCTGGGTGACTCGGTTAAGCGTCCACTGTAGATTTTGGCTCAGGCCTCGTGTCAGGCTCTGAGGCTGACAGTGCAGAGCAGGGGGCCTGCTTAGAATTCTGTGTCTCCCTCTCTCTCTCTGCCCCTCCCCCGTTTGCACTTCGTCTCTATCAAAAATAAACATAAAAAAACTTTTTTTAGATCAGTATGATTAAAAAGCTTAAAGTCTCATAAAGGAACAAAAACAGGTCATATTCAAGGGTCAGAATGGCAGCAGGTTTTTTAAGGACAGTGGCTTTAAAAATCTTGAGGGAAAATTATTTTTAATTTATAATTATATATCCCCAAAACTACCAATCCACTCTGATGGTAAAGAAGGATATTTTGAGACTCTCAACATCTCAGAAATGTTACCTCTAATCTATATTTTCTCAGGGAAGCTGCTAAAAGATTGTTTCACCGAAACAAGTGATTAATCAAGGGCAAAAGGAAGATCTAAGAAAAGAAGGTTTGATGTAGGGGAGAGATTGGAAGTTAGGATGACAGTCAGCATGTGTGTGAGTGTGCGCGCGCAGAGAGAGGGAGAGGGAGATGGAATAAATGATAAAGCAAACGGGGTAAAATGACAAAAATAGGTGAATCTAAAGAATATATGGATGTTCTTTGTTTTGTTTTTTGTGACTTCTTACAAGTTTGAAAATATTTCCAAATAAGTTTTTAAATTTTTTTTATGTTTATTTATTATTGAGGCACAGAGAAACAGAGCATGAGTGGGGGAGGGGCAGAGAGAGAGGGAGACACAGAATCTGAAGCAGGCTCCAGGCTCTGAGCTGTCAGTACAGAGCCTGACGCGGGGCTCGAACCCATGAACCGTGAGATCATGACCGGAGCCGAAGTCGGACGCTTAACTGACTGAGCCACCCAGGTGCCCCTCCAAATAAGTTTTTAAAAACTTAAAAAATAAAAAACATGTTAGGTGTCCAAAAAAAAGGTTAATATTGCTTAGAAGGATTTTTGAAAATTAATGATGGTGGTATAGAACAAAACAAGAGTGAATTATTAACTCCAGGAAAAGCAATTTGTGCACAAAAAGAAATGTAGCTTTTATAGAATTTCTGATATAATATATTCCTGAAAAAGCACATTTCCTATGGAATTGAACCTTAAAAATACCAGGACTAGGAATTTATTGCTTAAAAATGACTTCACATCAAGTAAAAGAAAATGGGAGTGGAGACAGGATTAAATTATAGCATCTAGGAATGTTCACTTTTGATAAATCGACATAGAAACTCAAGGATAAAAGTTGGGATAGTTGCAGCTTTGTTTTCGATATATATTATTTAATATACTTAAATTATAATTTAATATAATGTAATAATTGTATATATTTAAATATCAGGATAATGATTTTCCCACGGTAGAAGGACTAACATTATAAGAGAAGCATAGGAGAGCTTCTGAGGCACTGGTATTAATCTGTTTCTTCATCTAGGTGCTGGTGCACAAGTATTTAAATACTCCTGGAAACTAAGTTTTATATACTGATGTGTAGTTTTCTATATGTAAATGGTACTTTGATCAAAAGTACATTTAAAAATACCAAGGCTTATGGGAAAACAAGGGATGGGGTGGACCATTCAAAACCTGTGTAAATATAACCAGATGATGAAGAGAAAGCAACAATGATGATCCTAATTAAAATACTGACCGAGTTAAACCGAGTTGTTAAATTTTACGTAAATAAATAATACGGTCACCGTAAGACTTCACCGTGGGGATGGAGGGAGAAACGTGAAGGACTTGCTGGCTGAGGATGTAAGGAAGCGCTGAAGCAGCTGAATGACGGAGACAACAGTAAAACAAAGATTGTGGAGAACCATACACTAAGCAATGTCATGAAAGCCAGAGGCCAAACCGTGGTATGGACTGTATTTCTCTGTGGCCTGCTGCATCATTGAATAGATGATCTGAAAATGATAAAGAATTTGTGTAAAAAGAAATTTCTGGGTAAATACCAAAGAAACCACTAAAATGAGTTGAAAGTGCTTGCCTCTGAGAAGGGTGACTCCAAGATCAGAGAACTAATACCATGAAAACAAACAAATCTTACCAAATGAGAATACAAGTCTTCCACCAAGTTCCTCAGAAATGTTTATAGTAGTAATCATAAGTATTTTTTTCCACATATGCTATTACCAGATATCATGCTAGGCCAATAAACAAGGATTATCCCACTGTTGTGCATTTTTCGGGATCCATTCTTCCTTTTTAGTGGTTTTTGACCCTTTTGGTTTCTTGATATAACGTGAAGAAACAGACCTTTCATCATGAAAACATTTTAAGTTTTATTCAACACCTAGTGTCCACAGTGGCCTGGGAATGAGGCCCTTTCCTGATATAAGCTGGTCATTCCCTCAAAAGATACTTTGACAAAGATTTTATAAACCCAGACATTAACTTCTTTGTTTCTATGATTTTTGTGTCTGTTGTTTTAACTTTAACATCTGGATCAATGTAGGTATTTATATGGTAATTTTTTTCTCTGAAAAATTGTTACTAAGTTGATGGTGTACCATAACCTATGATTTTAGAATGAGAGAAATATCTTTTTTTTTTTTTTTTTTTTTTTTAAATCTTCACCCGGGGCCATCTTCCTCCCATGAACCATGCTGTTAACTCTCACAACAAAATGGTAGGAAAGAATGTGCTAGCTCTTGTGAAGGACCTCATCTTGCTTGGACATTGGGCTTTACCTGAAACTTTACTGTCAAGGGGGCTTGTTTCTATCAGAGGAATGGGTGAAAAATTATCAGAGCAGTTGTGATTGTTTGGAGCACCAGGAAAAAGAAAAAAAAAATATATATATATAGCAAACAAGCTTTGTATGGCAAGAGGTGGAAGCAACCCAGTGTCCATGAGTGGATGAATGGATAAACAAAATTTAGTATCTACATAAAATGGCATATTAGTCAGCCTTTTATTTAAAAAGGAAAGAAATCCTGTCACATGCTACATTATGAACCTTGAAGGCCCTGTACTAAATGAAATAAGCAGTCACATAAAGCCAGGTACTGTGGGATTTCACTTACAGGAGGTATCTAAAGTAAGGTAGTCAAATTCATAGAATCAAAATAAAAAGGTGGTTGCCAGGGTCTGGGAGGAAAGAGAAAAGCAGAGTTGTTTAAGATATAGACTTTCAGTTTTGCAAGATAAAAAGGTTCTGGAGATGTTTCACAACAATGCAAACATATTTAACATTCCTGAACTGTACACTTAAAAATGCTTAAGATGGTAAATTTTGTGTGTGTGTGTGTGTGTGTGTGTGTGTTACCAGTTAAAAAAAAAATTTAGTCTTGGATGCAGCTTTGTTCAGATAGATCCCAAAGAAGGAATCCAGAAGGGTCTGATCCACAGATGCCCAGTTCCTTCTTATAAACTGATCAGTCAAGCAAGTTTTTGCTACCAGTCTAGCAAGGGATAAGTGAAGGGATGGGTCAAGAGGCAGGAAGCATTGCTGAAATGGTGGTCTCTCTATGTGGAAATTTGGGGATTAAATTTACTACACATACACACATATAACTCAAATATCTACGTTGTATAAAGAGAAATTTTCAATTGGTGTTATTGTATTGTTAAAATATAATGGTAAAAGCAAAATCATCACATATTACAAAATTTAAATACCAAAGAAAAAAGCAAATGATTTCCAATATATAAATAAGCAAATAAATAAGTCATCAGAAGTTTAAACTTGTGAATATAATCCTAAAATTGGTATGGGACCACAGAAGACCAGGGTCTGACCTGGGTGGCTCAGTTGGTTAAAGCACCTGACTTCGGCTGAGGTCATGATCTTCCTGTTCGTGAGTTTGAGCCCCTCATTGGGCTCTCTGCTTTTAGCACAGAGTCCACTTCAGATCCTCTGTCTCCCTCTCTGCCCCCCAAATAAATAAACATTTAAAAAATTATTTAAAAAAGAGACCCCAAATAGCCAAAGCAACCTTGAAAAAGAAAAAAAAAACTGAAAGTATCACAATTCCAGACTTTAAGTTACATTACAAAGCTGTAGTGATCAAAACAGTATGGTACTGGATTAAAATAGACACATAGATTAGTAGAACAGAAGATCCAGAAATAAATCCACAATTACATGGTCAATCTTTGACAAAGGAGGCAAGAATATACAATGGGGAAAAGACAGGTTCTTCAACAGATGGTGTTGGGAAAACTGGACAGCTACATGCAAAAGAATGAAACTGGACCACTTTCTTACATCATACACAAAAGTCAACTCAAAATGGATCAAAGACCTAAATGTGAGACCTGAAACCATAAAATTCTAGAAGAGAGCACAGGCAGTGATGTCTCTGACATAAGCTGTGACAACATTTTTCTAGATAGGTCTCCTAAGGCAAGATAAATAAAAGCAAAAATAAACTATTAGGTCTTCATCAAAATAAAAATCTTCTGCACAGCAAAGGAAACAGCCAATGAAACTAAAAGTCAACCTAAGGAATGGGAGAAGATATTTGCAAATGACATATCTGCTAAAGGGTTAGTATCCAAAATAAATAAAGCATTTATACAACTCACCACCCAAGAAATAAATAATCCAATTAAAAAAAAAAAAAAAGGACAGAAGACATGAACAGACATTTCTCCAAAGAAGACCTACAGATGGCCCACAGACACATGAAAAGATGCTCAACATCACTCATCGGGAAGTGCAAATCAAAACTACAGTGAGATATCGCGTCAGAATGGCTAAAATAAAAAAACACAAGAACCAACTTTTGGCCAGGATGTTGGGGAAAAGGAACCCTTTTGCACAGCCGGTGGGAATGCAAACTGGTGCAGCCACTGTGGAAAACAGTATGGCGGCTCCTCAAAAAATTTAAAATAGAACTGCTCTGTGGTCCAGCAACTGCACTACTGGGTATTTACCCAAAGAATACAAAAACAGTGATCAAAGGGATACATGTACCTCTATGTTTATAGCAGTATTATTTACAATAACCAAGATACGGAAGCAGCCCAAGTGTCCATCGATAGATGAATGGATAAGGAAGATGTGTGTATATATAATGGAATATTATTCAGCCATAAAAAATAATGAAACCTTGCCATTTGCAGCAACATGAGTGGAGCTTGAGAGTATAATGCTAAGCGAAATAGGCCAGAGAAAGACAAATATTACATGATTTCATTCATATGTGGAATTTAAGAAACAAAACAAACGAGCATAGTGAAAAAGACAGACCAAGAAACAGACTCTTAACTATTACAGAGAACAAACTGATGTTTACCAGAGGGAAGGTGGGGGGTGGGAGGAATGGGTGAACTAGGTGATGGGGATTAAGAGTACAGTTGTCGTGATGAGCACTGAGTGATGTATGGAAGTCTTAATCACTATATTGCACACCTGAAACTAATATAACACTGTATGTTAACTACACTGGAATTAAAATTAAAAACTTAATAAAAAATGACCAACAAGGGGCACCTGGGTGGCTCAGTCACTTAAGTGTTTGACTTCAGGCTCAGGTCATGATCTTGAGGTCTGTGAGTTTGAGCCCCGCCTCAGGCTCTGTGCTGACAGCTCGGAACCTGGAGCCTGCTGCAGATTTTGTCTCCCCCTGTCTCTGTCCCTCCCCTGCTCATGCTCTGGTGTCTCTGACTCTCTGTCTCTCTCTGTCTCTCTCTCTCTCTCCTCTCAAAAATAAACATTAAAAAATTTTTTTAAATGACCAACAAAAATTATTTAAAATAAAACAACATTTTTTTTTTTTTTTTTTTTTGCTCAATTGGTTAATATCCTGCCTCCTTCCATAAATTACTTGGGGCAGGTCTGGGATAAGTAAGATAATAGAATTGTGATTATAAACAGGGAGAAAACGGTTAGAAACTAAGATAAAACCAGGAACAAAGTTAGCACATAAAATATATTTCATATAGTTCTGTATAGCTTTTAGAAGTGGAGGAAAACTACACTATTTTCAAATGTTCCAACTTGAAATAAATTCACTAAAAGGTTTTTAAATTGCAACTACCCTTAGCAGTTTTAAGTGTCATTTATGAAAATCTATTCTTACTGACCTTTCCAAGGAAAATAATCTTATGTAATGTCAGTCTACTTTGTGAGTTGACTTGCTAACTAACACTCCATCAAGTTCATCAGAGTTTATTAAACTTTATTAGTTATATTCATCAAGTAGTTAAGTGATTGTTCTGTTTGGTTGAAAATGCTGGAATGGTAATTGTACTTTTATAACTTAATGTGATGTAAAGGAAATGGCATAGCACTGTGATCAGGAAGACCAGAGATCGAACTTTGGTTTTGAGGTTGGATTCCTACAAGCCTAGATAGCCAGGTGCTTATTGCTTGTGGTAAAGAGGAGTATGGATGACAGGAAGGAACTAACAGAATTTAACTGGGGAGATGGAAACACTCTCTGGTGTTGGAATTTTTGGTTTTTTGTTTGTTTGTTTATTGAAGGCACTTAAATTCTCCTTTCCCACTATTAGTAAGTATTCCAGAATTAGTATACCAGGACTACTCAGATGTATCCAGGATTAGCCAGGTGTTCCATTCATCAAAATTATAGAAAAGGTAAGATTTGTGCATTAAAATAAAAAAATATAATGAAAAATCATCATTGAGTGGTGTATGGGTAGAGGTGGAAATGAAACAAAAGAGATATAATTTCGAAGCTGAGTGAATAGGTACATGCGGTTACTAGATGTACTGTTAACTTTGTGTCTGTACATTTAAAGCTTTCCACAATAAAATGTTTTTTTAAAGCAACATTCTGGTCTACCATGTTAGAAAATCAGAAGATATTTAGAATCCAGAAATCAAGAAATAGCTATGTAAGCATATTATTTAGAAACGTGGAATTAAACAAGGAAAAAAGGTTAAAAGATATCAAAATGGCTGTCTCTGAGGGTCAGAACTGTGTGTGGAGAGGGCTGGAGTCTGGGGTGTCTATTTTGTAAGACTTTCAGTGTTACTTGATTTTTAAACCTTATATATATATAACTTTGATAAGCCAATATATTCTGTGGATTTCTTCATTGTTTTCAGGAAAAACATCGACATGATCCTATGTGAATAATTAGAGACCAGTGTTTGGAATATATAAAAATTCTGTTTGCCGGTTATAATTTTGGTAGTATGCCCAGTTATTTCCATTGCCAAAGGTGGTGATTTCCATTTGAATTCCTACTTCAGATGAGTGGGCCTAAGAATTTGATTGGATATAGTTTCTTCCTGTCTGCTCTTGCCCTCCTGCAGTTTGTTTTTTACACAATAGTCAAGAGCGATCATAAATCAGCTTATATTACTCTCCTATTTAAAAGCCACTGAATGCCTTCCCGTTGCAATCAGAATAAAATTCAAATGCTTCATCGTGGCCTACAAACAAGGCCATAAATGATGTAAATGATTGGGTGCCTCATTCTCTTGCCATTCTTCCCTCATCACTGTGTCAGCCTTGATGGCCTTAGCACACTCATCGCTCATTCCTGCCTCAAGGCCTTTGTGCTTGCTGTTCCTCATGAGATTGGCTGCTTTTCATCATTCAGGATTTATTTCATTCAGGATTTAATTTAGTTCCCGGAAAAGGCCATCTCTGACCATCTAGCTCCCTCCACCCCTTCATCTAGAGTGGGGTGGTGCTGAGCGTGGTCCTCAGATTAGAAGCTTGAGCTGGGAGTTGTTTGGTTTGGTTTGGTTTGAAAACGCAGAGTCCTAGGCCCTAACACAGACCTGCTAAAGGAAAACCTGCATTTTAATGAGACCCCAAGGTGATTATATGCACTTTTAAAGTTTGAGAAGTTCTGGTCTCTAATAATCTCCCCGCTCACTTTTCCCACATATCTGTTAATAGTTTCATCAATTTTGGAAGGTAACTTTGTCATTTGTTCACCTGTTCACTACTTCTCCCTAAATGGAATAAGACTTCCACAAGGGCACTGCCCCTTCTGACTTGTTCTCTCCTGGATTCCAGCACCTGAATCTGCACCTAGAACATGCGCAATGAGTATTTGATGTGTGGAAGAATACATGAATGTGGAGATTATTTTGTGTTCCTCAAAGTGTATAACTCTGTAAAATAAAAGTCAGGGCTCTCGCTTGTAAAAAAAAAAAAAAAAAAAATGTTTTCAAGATAGTGTGACAGGGGCGCCTGGGTGGCTCAGTAGGTTAAGCGTCTGACTTCAGCTCAGGTCATGATCTTGCGGTTCGTAAGTTCGTGTCGTGTGCTGACAGCTCAGAGCCTGGAGCCTGCTTCGGATTCTGTGTCTCCCTCTCTTTCTGCCCTTTGCCACTCACGCTCCGTCTGTCTCTCTCTCTCAAAAATAAACATTAAAAAATGTAAAATAGTGTGACAAAGAATCACTTATTTATCCTTGTCTTCAGGTAGTTTTTCAAACCAAAGTTTAGGTTTTTTAAGTGCTTCGCTGTGGACTTAAAACCATGACTAGTGTTTTCTTTCTGGTATTTTAAAAAGCACGCTGTTTATCTAACGTTAAAGTTATCTTCAGAGGTTTTCATCCAAAGTAAATGTTAGTTTGTTATTTGAATCAAATTTTATTAGATCAGAAATAATCTTTTAAAAATAGGATAATATGATTCTGAAAATGTGAGTGAAATGCAAAACTTGATGTTAAACTGCAAATAAAAACTGATGGAACAAATAGTGTATCAATTTTTTACTCGAGGTAGTTTCTGCTATTGTTCTACATTTAAAGAATGTTCCCAAGATACGTTTCCTATTGCATATCTTGGTGAAATTTGTCGGGAAGCAACATTGCAATCTACAAACTTTGAATGAAGAAATAGGGCAGCTTAAGTTAGTGGCTTTCAACGGGGGTGGTTTTGTCCCCCCACCCCCTTCCAGGAACATTTGGCAGTAGCTGAAGACATTTTTGGTTGTCATAACTGGTGGGGAGTACTACTAGCATCTAGTGGGTAGAGCCCAGGGATACTGCTAAATACCGTCATGCACTGAACAGCCCCCGACTGTAAAGAATTTAGCCCAAAATGTTAGTGCTGCTGCTGCTAGGAGACTCTGGCTTAAATTGAGAGAGCCCTTCCTCTGCAAATACTAATGCCACCAGGGAAAGAGTACTTTGGGGGCGCCTGGGTGGCTCAGTCAGTTAAGCATCTGACTTTGGCTCAGGTCATGATCTCGCAGTTTGTGAGTTTGAGCCCTTTGTTGGGCTCTGTGCTGACACCGTGGAGCCTGCTTGGGATTTCCTCTCTCTCTCTGTTCTTCCTTGCTCGTGTGCGTGTGCGCTCTCTCTCAAAATAAATATTTAAAAAGAGAGTACTTTGTCCTACCTTTTGCATAAGAGAATATATAGAAATAGGCAACTTAGAGATTCAGATGGGTATATTGGCATGGCATTCTCAGGTAATTTTATATTTTTAAAAGTAGGAAGACTCAAAACAGGGTTATTGGTTTTCCTTATTTTACAGATGGGGTCGAGGATTTGGTCTTTTGGGTTCCATTTTTGGAAAGGATGGTGTATTAAACCAGCCAAACAGTGTCTTTGGACTTATATTTTATATACTACAATTATTACTTGGTAAGTATACAGCAATACAAAAATAAGTTTGTTTTGTTGTATTCCATTTAGTACTTTGTGTCTTTTCCCTGAAATGTCTTTGTAGTAAATAAAAGCATGTTAATGCTAGAACCACTAGTTTGCAGCACATTTTTCTGTTGCGAAAATTTGGTTCACTAAGGTTTTGATGATGCTAATGCTGACTTTGGTATCTGTTGGCGTTTAATTAAGGATGGCAACATCCCATAGCGTCCAGAAAAGCCATTCCCAATCAGGGAACTTATTACTCCAAACAGTCTTCCCTGGAAACGTTTTTCTTATTATTTTATATACTGTGCAGTTACTTAAAAATATTATGCATTGAGATATTTACATTAACAGTAAACAATGTGCATAATTCCATCACCTTTACACCTCCACTATCCCCATTGCTTTGTGTTCGTTTTACTTAATTTTATGTGAACCCTTATGTTGTTTCTCCTCTTCAGTTTTTTGTTGTTGATCTCAAGGTTTTGATTTTTTTATGCTCAGTAACACTGTGATCAACATTGTTTAAAGTCCCCTTCACACAAACCTCCCTCGTTGAATTAGTTCTGCAAAATCAGTTTCCAAACATGGGATGAATGAGTCAAAACACAGATTTTTTTAATGTTTAAATTTCTAATTCAATAGTTAACAAATTATAGCCATTATTACATTTTAATTTCCTTACATTGTCACTTTTATTATTGGGATCCTGATAATAGTCTGTTTTCATATTTGTTAGAAACATTTTACCCATTCTTTATCCTTTTCTATGTTAGTTTGGTGAATTTTGATCATACGAAATGTTTTATGCTTTTAGAGTTAAATCCATCCATTTTTGTCTTTGGGTTTTAATTGTTAATATTCTGCCCTGTTATCTGCCAGCTCTTTTGTGCTCTTCTGTCTAGCTGAAGTTGATTCGTTAGAGGCAAATTGTGAATCTAAGGTTTCCTAAATATTCCTTATCAAAAATATAGGATATTCATAGCAGTACAGTTTAAAATAGCAAAATATTGGAAGCATTCAAGTGTAATGGCTGAATTAATTGGGTTACTGCCATACTAGAAAATAATATAAAGCCATTAAAGGAAAAAGTAGGTCTACATGTATATTCTAGAAGGATCAAGAAATAGGTTAGTGAAAAAAGCACTTGTCGTATAATAGATATGTTTATGTTATATATATGCATGTCAATGCATAGAAAAGGGTCTGGTGGTTGGAGGCCAGGAGTGAAATTTTTATTTTTTTATTCCATTTATTTGTTCTGTTTGGATTTCTAAAAAAGAAATATAAGCCAAAATTAAAATAGCCCAAGAAATGCTTTTGACTATGTTAATTTTTGGAGATAGGGATGGAACAAATTTCTATTTATAATATTTGATTTGTGAATTTTCTTATATATGTATTTTTAAATCATGTGTATCCTATGTATTTTTTCTGTTCACATTTTGTGCATTCACATGCACTTTAATGTCTGGAGGCACATTGAAGGCACATGTGAACTCATTTAACACAGTTTTCCAGAGCACATCATCTTCACTCCCTTCTAAGTTATTTGAGAGACAGCATTTTTAATTTGATTTTTCTATAGGTAATACATTCACGAGTTCAAAAGTAAAAATTAATAAATAAAATGCTGTCCGGCGAAAGGCCTGCCCCACCCTGGTCCCCCTCTGCCCACTTCCTACTGCCTTTCATCCCCAACAGGTATGTTTGTTGTTGCTGCAGAGTTTCTTTAGGCATATCCAAGAAAATACAAATATATCATCTTAATTTTCCTGCTTTTTAAAATGTAAAAGGCAGATGCTATACATACTGTTCTATATACTGTTTTCTTTTTTGCTTGACTAATACATTGTGGTGATATTTCCATAGCAGTCCACTAAGTGTCTTCATCTTACCTTACAGCTGCAAAATATTCCATTGCTTGATAGTACTGTCATTTATTTAGAGTTACAGCACATTGTAAATTCCACTGGGAATTGCATCCCGAGCCACCGGCTACATTACATTACATTAGGACAGGTTTGGTACAATAGTACTTAACCAATAACTAGTATTTATGGAGCACTCGAAGCGCTTTATACCTTTTAGCTCTTTTATTTATCTTTTTTAATCTTTTTTTTTTTTTTAAAGTAAGCTCTAAGCCCAACGTGGGGCTTGAACTCAAAACACTGAGATCAAGAGTTGCACTCTCTACCGGCTGAGCCCACCCAGGAGCCCCATCTATTAGTTCTTTTAAATCCACACATCAGTATTAGGTAAAAAAATGATTAGGTTAAAAAATCTCAAGGCAAAGAGTGACATGGAGAAAGTAAATAACAGCTCATATCATTTGGAAACTAACTTTCTTTTTAAAGTTAACGTGGCAACATTAATTTTTGAAGTTTTAGACATTTAAGTAAAGGGCCAGACAAAACCATTTAGGCTTTGCTGGCTGTCGCAGCTACTCAGCTCTTCCACAGTGTTACATAAATGAGCGCGTGTGGCTGGGTTCCAGTTAAGTCTTTATTTACAAAAGCAGGTGGCCAGTGAGATTGGCTGGTCCCTGCCTGTAAGTAATCCAACAGTATCTTCGTCTTGAAGAGCTTTATGAGAGGTCATACTTTAGTACTGACCAGTCCTATGGGCAAGTCAGGCCTTTATGGGTGAGGCTGTAGCCTCCAGGCAGCTTCTCATTCAACGGGAGGTGGGGATTTCAGCTCCTTAATTAATTTCTTCAAACCTCCTACCGCCAATTATTTTTTCCTATTTGTGTTTTCCTTGTCTGTTAGTTGTTGGGTGGGAAGGTAGTTTAATGCTCTAACTCCTCTGTCCTTGAGAATAAGCGCATACGTTCTCACTACTGTTGCCTGCCGGAAATTACAAAACAGCACACGTGAAGATGTTAGCACCCAGCGCGCGCTGGTTTAGCGCACATAACTGCCTTTTTTCTTGATCTGGTTTGACCCACATGTGGCCAACTGGCCAAACGTGGTTTCCGTTATCTTCCAGGCTGAGCCCTTTCTGAAATGTTTACTACAATTTTTTTCCCCTTCTTCAGTGGCATACTGGTATGATCATCTCCCATTATGGATTTTTGATAAATTTGATCTAAACGTGGAAAGCAAATTTTACCTCCACAGACAGGGAGCCTCCAGTGAAAAAACCAGGGGAAGTGCGTCCTGCTTGGGAGAGAAGGTTGTGGTCCTCACGTTCCCTTATCCAGTAGGAGGGATGAGTCTGTCAATTTTACAGATGTGTCAATGTGTCAGTTTTACACATCATTGCATAATGTGATTACGAGACTGCGTATTTTCTTTGCATGACTTAAGCTAGTTTATGATAGAAGTAATATTTCACCTAGAATACTGACAAACCAAAAACACTACAGCTATAAAACTGGTATTCTGTGTGCAAAAGTCAACCTGCATAATCTTAACAAAATAGAGGAGTAACTTTTGTTCTCAAATTCCATAGCATTTTGCAGTAAAATCAGTATTCCAAAACTGCAGCAAATCACAGAATGCTAGCTTTTAACTCCGAAACTTTCTCTCCATCGTCAAGGCCTGACGGAGCCACATGTCTATCTTTCTCTTGCAGGCATGACAGCAAGTGCAGTCGCAGCTTTAATCCTCATGACGTCCTCCATTGTGTCTGTAGTGGGGTCATTGTACCTGGCCTACATTCTGTACTTTGTGCTGAAGGAGTTTTGCATCATCTGCGTCATCACATATGTGCTGAACTTCATTCTTCTTATCATCAACTACAAACGACTAGTTTATTTGAATGAGGCCTGGAAACGGCAGCTGCAGCCTAAACAGGACTGACAGCCTGACCAGCTCCGGACTGACGGCCTGAAGTCCCCTTTTCCATTAAGTTTATTTTGCAGCAGGTTTTTTTTTGTTTTTAATTCTTCACAACAGACACTTTCCCTAAGAATCTTAAACTGATTTTTTAAAATCCTGTAAATTAGAAGGGGCCCTAGCTATTTTGTGTCAATCTTCATTTTAAATATGGATACAAAAAAAAAGGATATGCCGAGCCAATCAAAGACAAGCTTTAACTTTACTTTGAAGATGTTTCTGAAATAATAAAATGTAGCCCTAGCCCTCTTCCCTTGATTGTAAAGTGAGCAACCATTGCTAGTAATTCTCTAATGTGTATAAACTCAATTTCAGGTATAACAAATGTGATCATGACATGAAAATATTTTAGAATAGATACTGTATTAAATATTGCCATGTTTACAATATGTAATGTTTTTAGCCGATGGATTTAAACATGTAGATTCAACTAGAATCCATTTATGTGATATTTGTAAATAAAGGTAGAAATATTGGATCCATCCCTGCAGAACTTACTGTACAGTTTAGTTGAAGTGTAGCAATGAAGAATTGTCAGCTCAACGTTGACCGAAGAAATAGTGAAAATATTAAGTCCGTACAGAGCATCTTGAAAAAAGTACTGACAGCTGTGGGTCCAGCACTGACAGCAAAAATAGGGTAGTTGGTTCCCTTTCATCTCCTTCCTCGGAAAGGAAGAAACTAAATTTGGACATTCAAGTCAAGCCTGTGTCTAGTCATAAAACTGGATCGATTATAATCTTACCAAATGAGTCACGTGACCAGACTTTCACGCCCAAGGCCTTCAGGACACTAAAAATGGGGAAAATGGGTAGATTTCTTAGGAGAAAAGCTGGAAATATTAATATGGCATTTTTAGGTATAGTCTCTTACAGCAGTTGAATTTTCATGCAGATATTTTTCCTTAACATCGGTGCCAGTCGACCAAACAGTATTAGGACCTTGAAATAACCAGGTATAAACTCAGTTGCTCCAGAGTAGGATTGCTCTTGGGTAGCTCTGTAGTATCTCCTGTTTCATTCTGCACTAATTGAATGTCTAGTTTTTAATTGTTGTTAGAGTCAATATTAGATTTGTAAATTTTAGGGCTGACACGCTGCTCAGTTTGCTTAATTGGAAGTGGTACAGGGAGAAATATCTGAAGGTGAAGTACACTAATGGTGTCACTACTCTTCTAGTAACTACGCAATGCATAGGTTTTAAAGGTGGTTGAATAAACCCAAATGAAATTGTGACAGTATGTTTCTCTGGCTAACACCTTCTATCAGAATGTTAAAAGTGCCTTCTGTCTTAAATCTCAAACCAAATATTTTGTGTGTTGAACTTGGGCAGAAGTGTCCTTCCTTCCTCTTACCATGAAGTAGAAAACCTGCATCAGTCTATAGAAAGGTTCTGTACAATCATTTTGTTCCTTAGATTGAGAAGTAGTAGCAATGTTTTTGCTTCCAATTAGATTAATCATTATGTTAAAAATAGACCGGTAACTTTCGAGTACTTTGATAAGCCGCCTTTTTGAAGGGAGGGGACAGGCTCTGCTCTGTAAACTGTACTGTGTAGAGTCAGCAACTGTTCAGCAGTTTCCAACTAACTGTCCTAAGTGACGCAATGTATTTTTCTGGCCCAAGGCAGGTATAAAATCTGAATTGTAATGAACTTTCAACGGGTTTCAACCAGTTTTGTAATAGTTGAATTCAGATTTCAAGGCTGTTTTCCCATGAATGTGAATATTTCAATGCCTGTTTTATTATGTATGTATTGTTCTTGTTTCTAGTTAAAGAACTCTAGAAAGCATTGATTGGATGTCTGGTGTTTATGGAGAAACAAGTCATAATGTTGAAGAATGTGTACAATGAGGTCATCTTCTAGCAGTGCTTCCAGGTCTACCAAGCAGTTTACTGGTTCATTCTTCCAGGCTCGAGTGGAAAAGGTTAACAGTGAAGACTTCTGTGGTATATATAACACTGGTTGTGCTAAATAAGTTCCTCGTGTCCCAATTTCAAATGGATTTTCATCATATTTTGTATCAATCAGCAGAGTATAGTTAAAGCTTGTCTTGATGTTGCGTTCTTGCAAATGTCTTCAACTCTCATATGATAAAATGTAAAAATGTTCAGCCAGACCCTTCAGGGTTTTCCTTTGCTTTCCGAATAAGCCTTGGGGAAAACACCACTGTTTCAGTTGTACAGAATTTTTTGCCACATTCCTAAGAGCCCAGTAGAATATTTTTTTTTTTCCCCTCTCACTGAGCGATGAAGGTGTGCTGCCTGAAATAACAGCATTGTAATGCCAGTATGTAAGAACCAGGACCCCAGTGGGTATTGGGTTATTTTTGCCCTGGAAGAATTTAGGCTCCCCTCTACATCCTCTCTTCCACTCCAAGGAGGAGAAGACACCATGCTATAAAATTTGAGGATCATTAAGACTGAATATTTAAAACACTGCAATATTACTAGCCACCAACATTGAAGAACATTGGCAGTGAGGGGTGGGGGGAGAATTGGATTTCTGTTTTTTGCAGTAATTCCATGCTTCTTGGTTTTGGGAATAAGTTGTATGTAACAAATGAAGCCTCTTATTTACTTGGCAGTCTTATCATTTGAAGAAATAAGCTGTGGTTAGATGATAAATTGTAGGCAATCTGGGTGGTTTGGAGGATTTCATTCCATTTTGCATTGCAGCTAGGTGCTTTCCATGAAGTTGAACTGGCGAAATAACTCAGGTTTAACTAGCTGTGTGCCAGGAATTGCTTTTACCTTATGTAGGTCACCTCTTTATTACTTTTAAAGATGTTGAAAGCATTGACTATTTTCATACAAAGATCTGTCATTTGGTACAAGAGATCTTTGGACCCTACTAGGTAGGATATAGGACCAAGACAACAGTGAAATTAAACCTATTTGTTGGCTTTTGTTTGCTTGTATTTCATTATATTTTTAAGATTATGAGCAAAAGTGCAAAGTAATCTTCAGCAATTACTTCCTAACAGATTAGAACCACTGCTTGACATGAATGAATGCTGACAGATCTTGTCTTGAAAATTCATATTGAACAAATGCCAACAAGAAATTCACTATCATTACTGGCCACCTAGTGGGAAGGAATACCTAACCTGCAACCTTTGTCCTCATGTATTGTCCCCCCAAGATATAGGCATTGGTGGAACATTTCTATTCAGACATTTTAGGCAGCACTAATGATTCCTCATCTGTGAGAACAACCCTTCAATCAAACAAAAGGGGCAGGGGTGGGAATCCAGGCTACTTCCCCGCCCCCCACAAATTAGCCCAGAAAAGGTGAAATGTTTTGTTTTAAAACTCTATTAAGCATGGCCTAAGTATTAGGTGTATGATCTGTATAGTATGTTCCATCAAAAATATTAATATAGTGCTTTCAGCTCCAGAGTAAACATTCATTTAAAGTGGAGTTCACTGGGCAGACTTCCCCTTTAATATAGATAAGAAATATTCTTTACCAGAGATTTAGGACACAGTTTTGCTAACTGGTAAAAACAAATTGTAAATATGTAAGAATGTTTATTTGTTGCACATAACTTTTTTGGTATAAAATAAATGTAGACGTTACCTGTGGAAGCTGTATGGCCATCCTTTTTATACTGCAGTATTACATTTCAAACAAGAAGCTGCAATGAATCCAGTCTTCCTATAAACTATTCTTGAAGCTGATACTGTAACTTCATTTCTACAGGTGTCCTAAGTTGATTCTTTTTCCCTTAAATTAGATGTAATTTATAGAAGACACAGGCAGAACTCTTAAGAGATTCCAGTACTGGAATGTGGATGGGCTTATGATGTATATAGTTTCAAGAATTAATGAAAAAGGAGTTACTGCTTAGAGTTCTGTAGGTACATGGCACGTGCTGATCAGATCTTGCCGATCAGATCTTGCCCACAGCTTTACTTCTGCTCCCCCTGAATGTTCTACCCAGTGTCCTAAAAAGGTAACATCTGCAAGGAAGATGAATCCATTTAAAATGCAATTCAGCCATATTTTATTGAATACAACAAATGCGTGCTCTAGAAACTTAGGATTTAGGAAATGGACCTTACCACTCCTAACTTGTAAAACCTTTAAGTGTGTCTAATTTTTTTAATGTTAAATGTGTCTGTTTAATTTTTTTTTAATGTTAAGAGTTCTGTGTTATTCCCAGACATTAAATGGAACACAAGACTTGATTCCTTCAAGGAACTTAAAGTTCAGTGCTAACAAAAGAAACTTGTAATCCCTAGAATCCCTAACTTAATATCTGAACCAACACCACCTGCATTTCTTAAAAGTGGTCTAAAAGATGGCCACTAAAAGGTTAAATTATCTTTATATCTTTCTTGGAATTTGGAAAGGGTAAAAATGGGTACACATTGAGACATGTGGAATCAACCACAAGTGAACTGAATCAAGTTCTGGATTAAGAACTGCACAGGTTCATGAGACTCTCTTTGGTATCCAAATGGAGGACTTTTCCACACCACTGAGCTTTATTTATTTATTTATTTTTTTAAGACAGCACAAGCAGGAGAGGGTCAGAGCAAGAGGGAGACAGTCTGAAGCAGGCTCCAGGCTCCATGGTGACATCACAGAGCCTAACACGGGGCCCAAACCCATGAACTGTGAGATTGTGACCTGACCCGAAGTTGGACACTCACCCAACTGAGCCACCCAGGTGCCCCTTTTAAAAAAATCTTTTAAGTGTTTATTTCTATTAGAGCAAGAGAGGGACAAAGGGAGGTGGGAGACAGGAACTGAAGCAGGCCCTGTGCTGACAGCAGAGAGCCTGATACGGGGCTTGAACTCACAAACCATGAGATGACTTGAGCCACCCAGGTGCCCCAAAGGCATTGAGCTTTAAACCAGGACTGATACTGATATCTTAGGACTAGTGTACCTTACTTGCCTTAATGGAAGCTATGGAAGAGGAGGTGGTGTGATTCCATAAGGAAAGACCATCCTCGGGGCGCCTGGGTGGCTCAGTTGGTTAAGCGGCTGACTTCGGCTCAGGTCATGATCTCGCGGTTCGGGAGTTTGAGCCCCGCATCGGGCTCTGGGCTGACGGCTCAGTGCCTGAGAGCCTGCTTCGGATTCTGTGTCTCCCTCTCTCTCTCAAAAATAAATTAAAAAAAAAAAAATTTTTTTTTCCCCCACATTTAAGAAAAAGGAAAGACCATCCTCTAGGAGCAGGAAAGACCATCCTCTAGGAGCAGGAAAGACCATCCTCTAGGAGCAGGAAAGACCATCCTCTAGGAGCAGGAAAGACCATCCTCTAGGAGCAGGAAAGACCATCCTCTAGGAGCAGGAAAGACCATCCTCTAGGAGCAGGAAAGACCATCCTCTAGGAGCAAGGCAGGTGGCATCACCCAGAGGTACAGAGCCATAGACTACTTGTCTGTAGGCCCAGCCTCTTTAAGAGGATCTGGTCACGTTCTGGCCTTTATACCCCTCTGTCCATTTCTGTCACGACTAGACTATGGCTGAGGTTGGAATAAGGTCCTGGAAGAACTAGTAAGGTCTGAGCTCCCTTCTGATTCAGACATTCTTCAACTCTTACCTTTCTTATGCTTGTCAGCTTAACGTTGTGGAAATTGGTACACAGACCTTGTTCATTATTCCAGTAACATCACTTTCTGTAAATTCACTTGGGACGTGAGCTCATCTGTGAAGCTGAAGCAGCAGTTGTCTTTTCCTCACGCGCCTGGTTTGCTGCACAGGCCCTGGGGGCCCGAGGGCTGCCAGGCTCGTCCTGTGGAAGTGCAGTCTGTACCCAGCAACTCTGGCCCTTGTGTGAGTGTGGAAGGTTTCACAAGAGTCTGTGTACACAAAGTTGTGAAAACAGCCTAACACCTAAAAAGAATTTCAGATACTTTTCGGCAAGACAGATCATTGAATTTATGGATGGTCACTTTTAAGACAAGTCTTTATTCCCATACTACAAGAGCCTTTATTTTCACCTCTAACATTCCCTTCTGGTAAATTAGTACAAACTCCGGGCCGGAAACTTCCCAGTCTGCCATGCACGGTCCAGGGCTGCTGTGGAAGTTGGCCCTTACTTGTGGAGGAGGGGCTGCGATCTGCTCGTCAGTAGAGGTAGTTCTTGCTTTAAAGAGTAAATGGGCTGTTTTCCAAACACTGTGACTTCACAGCTGACCAGACGTACCTGGTTTCATTGGCAAGTTTCCAGTATCTCTCTCGCAAAAGGAACGCTGCCCCTTTTGGTTGTCTCTGACGTGTGAAGATCCCCTTTTTATTCCCCATTACTCTCTGCGGTGCTAAAAAGAAGGCAAAAAGGTATTTCAGATGACTTCCGATGGGCCCAATGGAAGTGAAGCTGGGCACGAAACAGAAGTGTCCTTTTATATAAAGTTTAGGATTGCTTGGTTTCGAAGTGGCCACTTAATGGAAGGTTAAAGATTTAACCTGCTGCTCCCCCAAACACCTCAGCTCCCTGGTATGTTATTTTTGTTGTTGTTGTTGTTGTCGTCGTCTCTTGAGAAAAATAATTTTAGATTTTCATCTACAAAATAAGGTTTGAAACATGAGCACCCAGCTGCCCGGTAAATGGGAGTGGGGACTGAGACAGAGTTACCCTGAGAAAGGGTTGGGCTTTTCTGAAGCGACAGCTCTCCTAGTGGGAGCTGGAGTCCTGATGAGGGAAGATACCTTGAGGGGATCTACCAGATTCCAACGCTCTCCCAGGCACACTTCCACCTGGGTTCTCCCTACCAGTGGCTGGTCAGCTGCCCAGCAGCAGCTGACGCTGGGAAGGAAGCAAAGCTGCCCACAGGCTCCCAGCCCACCTTCTCTCTACCTCAGGTGAGACCACAGCTTCTGTTGAATGGGACGGTCTCTCCACGATAAGCAAATGCCGGGCGCTGCACCAAGCACTTTATCACCTTATCCCGTGAATTCCTACACCGAGCTGCAAGGTGGCTCAGCCCCGGCTTGCAAGCTTATGAACGGGTTAGATCATCTGTCCATAGCGACACAGCTAATTTCTTACTACACAGAGCCAGACTTCAGGAGCCGTCTATCTCCTCCTTTTCCAAACAGGACAGAAGCTTGAATTCTCGTTCTTTTTCGCTACCTCCCTCTTTCCATTCTAATTTTTAATTAAACTTTCACCTTCCAAAGATTTGTCCTTCCCTGTGAGTAATAAAGTTATAGTTCCCACTACTACCAGATCCTTCCTTACGTCCCTAAATTGCTATGCTAAGCTTATGGTAAATCAAGAAACCAGGAACACCTAAAGGCAGAGGAAGAAATGGGATACAGGATGAATGGCATTGAAGTGGCCCTCAGGGGTCCCTACTTGAGATAAGATGCAGATGGTACGCTCTGAAGACTTTCTGACCCTCCCGCATCCCAAACACTTTGACACTTACATTCGGTAAGCCTGCCTTCTACAAGTGAACTATATAAAACACACCAAAATATCCTAAGTTTCCCGGGCTTTGTACCATACTCTGGAATAAGCGTATCCCACATGTGACTCCAATGTTAGGTCCACTTTTCCCTACACACCGTTGTGAAATAAAGGCAAATTGGTCATTTTTGCCTCAAGATAATACATCCTCCGTTTGCTTTTTTAACCACAAAATGAGTTGGGAAGCAGGCAAGTGATTGCTGCTTGCTAAACACAAGTCACCTTTCCTAGGAAATCCTCACGTAGCCTACATGGATTAGAGCTTTTGCCCTCTTGGTTCCACTGCTCTTACAAGTGTCCCAAACTAAAAGGCCAACCTGAAAAAACGAGAAACGGTACATTCCATAAACCCAACTGCCACTTACACTGGTTAGTCATAAAATCGGCAAAATTCCAGATGAGCTCTCCAACCACGTATTCTTTGCGTTTTTGGTCCAGAACCAAATGATACTGCTCCAGCAGACCTTTCTGGTATTCCTCACTGAACATCAGAGGTGGGTCCTGGAATTCAAGGCAAAGAGAAGTTAAGAGGCAGAACTGGCAGAATTGTAAACGTTAGATAAAAATGAAGATCCATGTGACGTGACCAAAATATCCATCTCCACAGCGGGCTGGAGTGACTGCAGGACTGGCCGGTGCGCGTGGAGACACAGCCAGGGTGTGACGTAGCCCAGAGTAGAGAGATCAAGGAACCTTAGTAACTGCTTTGTTTATAAACAGAATTCGCTATTTTCTTTATCTTACTCTTCCATCTCCATTCACCGGTACAGCTTGAAGGCTGAGCTACACTGGAAGTAAAAAGGAGTCTTCAGATAAATTTAAAATTCGTTTTAGGTAGCTGCCAGTGCATAATTTGAGAAAGAGTGTGGCTCACGGAGCTTACCTCCCATCCCTCTGTATCTGGTCTGGGTGAGCGGCTGCTACTTAGCACATCCGTCCATTCGACAAGTAATCACTTAGTATGGATGGAGGCTTGGTGACCAAGTGATCAGCAAGAACGGTAAGTGTCCCTGCCCCTGCAGGCTTTATACGCTGACAAGAAAGACTCCAGCTTTAAGTGCAACGCGGGTGAACGAGGGTGACTGTGAGTGCAAAGCCAGAGCTGGGGCAGGGTTAGCAGTGGGGCTGAGAAGGGCCACGCAAAGCTCTCCTCCCTTGAGGAGACGTCAAGGACCTGACACGTGGGAAGCGTCCCGACGAAGGCAGAGGCCACATCTCTGGACTCGTTCGGTCCCTGGTGAAGAGCGCCTATGTGCTGTGTACTAAGATAAAACGATCTTTTAGAGGTTCTTGGAACACAGTCTCCGTTTTCATCCCATGGCAAGTTGGGGGGCAGTCAAATCTTAAATAGTCAAGGAGAGAGCATTTCAGTCACTTTATAAGAGAACAAAGCCCCACAGGCCTTGGCTTTCTTTTCCAAAGAGAAGGAAGGAGATGCTATCCAGGACACACTGATAATATAATGGTCCAACTGAGCCAGGTTTTGTTCCAGCTCCAAAGTTGAATTTGAGGGCAGAGCAATATGTAGATTTTCTTGCTTTGTTTTAATGGAAACAACCCTGCATTGTCTAATTCTTAAAACTGAATTAAACTAAATCAACTCAGTCACGACTAGTCACATATTCAAGTCCTCAAAAGTCACATGTGGCTAGTGGCTACCCTTTTGGACAATGCAGAAAAATTCCATCACTGCAAAGAGTCCTATCAGCACTAGATCTAGACAGTTTCTTCAATATTCAGAGTTAGTTACCTTTTCAAAAACAGAACTGATGTACATGTATATTATCTTCATAAGCTATTTTCCCCTACTTTACCAGTTTGTAGAGTGGCATTCTGTGCAAGCAAGATGAATTTAAAGGTATGAACTGAATAATACAGCACATAGAAGTAGCTGCTCAACATACCAAGGATAAGCATATTAAGAAAGGTGTGTTGGGCGCCTGGGTGGCTCAGTCAGTTAAGCGTCCCACTTCGGCTCAGGTCATGATCACACGGTTCATGGGTTCAAGTCCCGTGTCGGGCTCTGTGCTGACAGCTCAGAGCCTGGAGTCTGCTTCAGAGTCTATGTCTCCCTCTCTCAAAAACAAACATTAAAAAAAAAAAAATTAAAGAGAAAAGAAAGGTGTGTCAACAAAGAACGGGGTCCTTGTGACAGGTGAAAGTAACATAGCTGGGTAGAGATGAGGGGCTGGCTATGGTTCAAAAACCCACATGAATAAATCCCCACAAGATAAAGCATCATATCTTTGGTAAGGAAATGAAAGAGAGAGAGAGAGAGAGAGAGACAGAGACAGAGACAGAGAGAGAGAGAGACAGAGAGAGAGAGAGACAGAGAGAGAGAGAGACAGAGAGAGAGAGAGACAGAGAGAGAGAGAGACAGAGAGAGAGAGAGACAGAGAGAGAGAGAGACAGAGAGAGAGAGAAGCTTGTGATTAAATCTTGCTCTGGGACTCCCGGGTGGCTCTGTTGGTCAAGCATCCAACTTCAGCTCAGGTCACTATCTCATGGTTAGTAAGTTTAAGCCCTGTGTCCGGGCTCTCTGCTGTCAGTGCAGAGCCTGCTTTGGGCTCCTTTCTCTCTCTCCCTCTCTCTCAAAAATAATAAACAATAAAAAAACCTTGCTCCAAGATTTCATTCATTTCCTTAACAAATATTATTTAGCACCCACTGAGTGCCGGGGGGCTTGGGAAGCACTGATAAATAGGATTCAGTCTCTCTCTTGGAGCCCACAGTCTGGTCAAGGAGAAAGCCAAAGAAATGATCATGGCACCCAGTGAGAAATGCTGAGACAGAGACCAAGCAGAGGGAACAGTTTCCTCTGCCTGGGGCAGGCAGGGTAAACTTCACCAAAGAGGGGCCAGCTGAGCTGAGACTTGAACACTAAGAATCCCGTGGTCGGTGACTGTGGTGCTAACGTGGGCATTCCAGGCAAAAGGAATGGCCCACAAGAGAGCAGGAGCCAATGAGCACAGTGCAAACAGCCAGGAGTGAACGCAGAGGAGAATGAAAACCTGGGAGAGGGCAGAGAGCAAAGAACATCGACTGCCCTGGCCAGGGACTGGGGCTTTGGCCCGGGGGGTCAGGGGAAGCCAATGATGAGACTCCCAAGGTTTGGATTTGCTCAGGAGACCACTCGGGCAGCTAGGGGGAGGCTCTCTGGAAACAAGGCCAGTAAGGAGGACCAAGCAAGCGAGGCCAGCAGCTGTGAGTGTGGAGGACAGGCTGGCGTGAGCCGGCGCTGCATGGAGATCATCAGGACAAGTGAGGGAGAGGAGAGGAGCACATGTCCAGCTTGTGGAAATGTTCAAGAGTGAAAAAAAATTAACACTGTTCGACACCACTTACCTGGTGAAACCCTGCAATGCTGTCTGCTCCATACTCGCTCTGGATTATGGGTTTCTGATAGGTCCTATACCAGTTCTCAAACTGGGTTGCCAGCTGCAGCTGGATCACCTCCATGTGGCCATAGTCATGATACCAAGAGTAGTAACTATTCACGCAGATGACGTCCACATACGGCGCCTAGGACGAGAGCGTTAAACTTGTTCAGGAACCAGAAGACTGTAAAAGAGCCTTAGGGCTCACAAACTCGGGGGGCTCTTCCGGCAGAGGAGGCAACAGGGGGAGGCAGAAAATGATCTCAGTGCTCCCACGCATAGCAGACCTAGAAGGAACCTGAATAAGGCAGGTCTATCATCCTGGGCTGATGCGCTTCACTTGGCTGTAGGTGGGCTCTGGAGAGACCGAGCGGCAGAGCAGATGCCCCCCGAGCCGGCCAAGGTGCGAGCCCGGGGCGGTGGCACTGCTGTCATTGGTCTTCCCTTACCTGGGAAATGTTCCCAACTGAAGGGCAGAGGCGGTTTTTCTCCCCACAAAGGTCTATGGTAAACCAGGTCGTTCGTGAGCTGGTGCTAGGGCCAGAGTGGCTGAAAACTTCCCTCCTAGGAGGGCAGCAGAGACGATGCGCGGGACCGCCTTGTGTCTACACAGTGCGGAGCTCAGGACGCAGCGGCAAGGACGAGGCAGCCAACTGTCTGGCCTCTCTGATCACCGGAACAACATGTGCCAGTCTCGAAAGCCTGCACTGGGGCTGATGCGGTCCGACTTTCCCAAGTGACCGAGCCCCTTTCCAAAGTATGGCAGCAGGCAGGAAGAGGGAGCTAGCGAAGTGCCCGTGGGTGGACACTTGCACACAGATCACACATCCCACCGCATGTGGCAACTCTGGCAACCCTGTGGCCCAGGCCCTGGCTTCCCCATCCCCATAGAAGACCAGAACAAGGAGATGCTACTTGGGCTCCGAGGACGTCCACGCCTGCCTGTGCCATACCGGTGTTTGGCCACAGTCTTTATGCTTCTTTGAAGGGGGTATTCTCGAGAGATGGCAAGGGAAACACCAGGGCTACAAACCTTTGGTCATTCGTGTTCAAATGAGTGTTCCCAGTTCACTGTGTACATTGCGTTTCTCCTCCTTTCTGCAGATGTTTTCTCTTTCTGTAGCACTTTCCTCTTAAGTACTGGCCTTGGGTTATCTGGTAAGGACACATTCTCTTGCTGCCATTCTACAGCCTCAGGGCTAACAAGCACGCAGAGCTTCCAAGGGGCCACTGCACCAGGGGGTAGGGAGGGACGTGTGTGGTCCAGCAGCTAGGTGAGCCTGTCTGACCCTTCGATTCCGGTCGGTGGTTCCCTTTTTACAAACTCGGATTGCCAGCCTGGACTTACTAGATCAGAATTCCAGAATCCAGACATCTGTACTTTCAAAGAGCTTCCCTGGGTGGTCCTGAAACCAGGTAGGTTTGAGACACACTGGACAGTGACACCTTTAAGCTCCCTTAAACCTGTGCCATTTTGCAAGCATATTAAACTGCGGAGCATCGCACTGTGGCTCGGACCTGAGGATGCACGAAGCCTCCCCGTGCCCAGCCTCCTTGGGTTGAGAGGCCATAGTGCCGGGCAAACGAGCAGCTAGTTATCTTTAACCTGAAGACCATCCAGGGACGCGTTTGGACCGGCCGCTCAGGGCTCCTCCCAGCAGCCTGTGTTAGCAAGTGTCAGGGCAAGGCGAGAGGAACAGGCAGGGAAGAGAAGTGGCACGGAGACCCCCAGGCTCACCCCCAGGTCTTCTTCATAGTTGGAGTTGGTCACAAAGGTCACGGGCCGGGAGGGGTCCAAGGCTTTGGTGTGAGCAATCAGCGTCCTGTCCACAGAGGGCAGAAGACACAGGCTTGTGTCAATCTGGGAAGGGCCCTCATACAGCCCTCTCCGTCTCCCCCTCCCGCCTCCGCCTCCCCCTCCATCCTGTCTTACAGCCAAAACTAAAGACAAAACCCCTGCTCCCCTCCCGACCTTGAAGACTCCTTTAAGTAGGCAAACATGGTCTTCCAGCCTTAGATCATGTTCCTCGGCACCTTTCCTTCTCATTCCCCAAACCCCACCCCCACAGAGGGAAGGCCACCCTCACAGCTGGGGTCCTTGGGCTGGGTGCTGAATCTCTGAAAAAGCTCTTGAAAAAGCTCTTGAAAACAGGACTGGGTGGGGCGTGGACCAAGATGGATAATATTTAACGAGTAGGGGGTGTGTGCGAGGAGAGGAGGCAGGCAGGGTGCTCACTAGAGACTGGAATGAGAGCAGTGGGAGCAGACGATTGCAGGGGGAAATGCTACGCTGCCATTACAAGCTGGAGGTGCAGGGCTCTGGGGGACAACAGCAGGCCACTTAACTGACACTGGCGACTCACCCCCATACTCAGAAGAAACAGCATTTCGTCTCACCCACCAAGGAGGGGCTGCGGGAAGAGGCTCCCAACAGAAGGCCCAGCCTGGGGACCTGTCACAGGCCACCTCAGTGCACGTCACTCTGCTCACTGGTCAAGCCTGCTCCTCTGCTCCCTGTCCCCACAGCTGGCTTCCTTCTCCATGACACTCTCCCCACGCTGCTCTGCTCATACGAGGGCTGTGGTTTCCTCAAGCCAGCGCCGCACCCCTCACCTCGAGTCCCAAAGCCACACTCTGAAACAACCTGTGTGTCTCCGGGAAGCTCTGAAGCCTCGCTGAGCTCCTCACACCCAGCCAACTCCAGCCATTCCCTGGCCACCTCCCTGCTGCCCGAACAATCGCACATCACCCTCTCCCCACCTCCCAGGAGAGCGTGAAGAAACCTCAGGCACCCATTCCTGGACACCTGTGCTTTCTGCCCCACAACAATCTTCTGTCCCCTAGCCCTGGCTCACACACGCCTGTGCCCCAAGGCTCCGGGCTGCACGTTCAGAACTGTCCTTTGCCCAGTGGGGCTACTCAGAGCCCCGCATCTTGTACCCATGGCTCAGCTCACAGCACGCCGCGACCCTGGATGGCCTCTGCTGCCCCTATAGCCAAGTGAAGGGATTCCCCCCGGTGGGCCCAGTTACAACGGCAGGATTGTAAAAAAGACAAGGAACCAAGAACCGCCCCCCACCCTGAGGCAGTAAACCCTCCAGCTGCTGGAGACCCACCACTAGGTGTGGTTTCTGTCCACTGAAATGCCAGGGTCGGGGGGAACCTACTGGCATTGAATGAATGGGACGTGAACTTTAGATGGACTGATCCTGTCCAATAATGTAACTTAGAACAGTCAGAATATGCAGGTCATTGAAATACCTGTTTATAATCATGTGCCTAGAGAATCCAGTTTCACCAAGCCTACCTCCACTCTACAGAGATGAGCCCAAAGCATCACCAAGTGGTTTTTGGCAGCTGTAACATGCACTAAATTTCCCAGGAATGGAGACAACATAAAAATTGAGAGAAGACTATACCTGGTTTTGCTTGGAACTTTACCTAGAGTGAGTCACTGCTTCATAAATGCATAGTAGTGAAGGCAGCACTGCTGGTGGCATCGGTCACCAACAGGATGCCCCCCACCCCCACCCCCGTCAGCATCTATAGCTGTGTTCTCAAGCGATTCCACATCTAGGTGCAAGCATCTGACCCCTTCACTGGTTCTTCGGGGGAGACGGCCCACGCACTCAGGTAAAATTATATAAGTGACCCTCCCCTATGTCATAGTTAGGCCAGGCCACTGCTCTTTGCATAATGTGAAGTTACGTGTATAAGTCACTCTGTGTAGAGGTTAACTCCAGGGGTGCCCAGGGTGGCTCAGTCAGTTAAACGTGAGACTCTGTTTTGGCTCAAGTCATGATCTCACGATTTGGGAGTTCAAGCCTCTTATGTCAGGCTCTGTGGTGACAGTGCAGAGCTTGCTTGGGATTCTCTCTCTCCCCCTCTCCTCACCCCTTCCCCACTTGCCCACATGTGCGCACTCTCTCTTAATTTATGGCACAAAAACAGACACATAGACCAATGGAATAAAGAACCCAGAATTGGACCCACAAATGTATGGCCAATTAATCTTTGGCAAAGCAGGAAAGAGCATCCAGTGAAAGATGGTGCTGGGAGAACTGGACAGCAAATGCAGAAGAATGAAACCAGACCACTTTCTTATACCATACACAAAAATAAGCTCAAAACAGATAAAGGACCTCAATGTGAGACAGGAAACCATCAAAACCCTAGAGGAGAAAGCAGGAACCAACCTCCTTGACCTCAATCACAGCAATTTCCTACTCAACACATCCCCAAAGGCAAGGGAATCAAGAGCAAAAATGAACTATTGGGACCTCATCAAGATAAACAGCTTCTGCACTGCAAAGGAAACAATCGAAAAAACTAATAGGCAACAGACAGAATGGGAAAAGATGGTTGCAAATGACATATCGGATAAAGGGCTAGTATCCAAAATCTACAAAGTACTCACCAAACTCCACACCCGAAAAACAAACAATCCAGTGAAGAAATGGGCAGAAGACATGAACAGACACTTCTCCAAAGAGGACATCAAGATGGCCAAGAAACACATGAAACGATGCTGAGC
>CM053564.1:22934567-23041024 GCA_028646485.1 Cryptoprocta ferox
GGGGAGGGGCTGCGGTGGGGGAGGGGCTGCGGTGGGGGAGGGGCTGCGGTGGGGGAGGGGCTGCGGTGGGGGAGGGGCTGCGGTGGGGGAGGGGCTGCGGTGGGGGAGGGGCTGCGGTGGGGGAGGGCCAGCGAGGAGCCTAAGGTTAAGCCTTTGGGAGAGAGGGACCCCCCCGAGCTTCCAGCCCCAACCCTGAAAGGCAGAGGTCCCCAGCTCCATGCCCGCCCCGATACCCTGCCCTCACCGGTCCGACTGCCCCCCAGCCCGGGGCGGCTGGTCGAGGGCTACATCCAGAGCAGGACCCACGGAAATACCCAGACAGCCCGTGAACCCAGGGGAAGTCTCTGCGGTGCCTAGTGGCTTACACACCCCGCTGTCGTAGCCTTGACCGTGGGTGGGCCTCTATCAAAGTTCACCTGAGCCGCAAACTGTTACAGAATCTGGTCTGGATCACCCGTGGAAGAACCAAGCGGCACTCGGAGATCTTAGAAGGGAGGAGGTTTCTTTGACATCGGTGGGCTCAGAGGAGATCTCTCCAGAGGTCTGAGCCCAGAGCATTAGCAGAGGGAACAATTTATAGCCAGTTACTTCCGCATCCCTCATCCATCAGGGACAGGTGTCCCCTATTCGCCCTGTTGGCCATCTTAAGGTAGATTTTCCCTATCATTCCACCCCTTTGATGCCCCTTTAAACAGATCTAGTCTGTATTAGAGGGCATCATCTTTAGATTCTTCCACTGAAGTTGCCCTGCTCTTACTGGCTCCAAATGGGACCCAGATTAGAGGCAATCAATACCAATAGAACATCCTATTCGTAGGAGGAAGGTGAGTGAAAACAGGAACCTCTGTTTCCCAAGCTTTCTGGGGTAACCTCTGCCCACTTGATGGCACAGAGTAAGGATAGTCTGTCTTACCGGAATGGTGATTCCTCAAGCTTCTGCCATGTGTAGACCAGCCAGCCGCTGGGGTGTGGTTGGAGCAGGGCTGAAGATCTTAAGAATCTAGGACTCTCCAGAAGGTCACTTTGAGTGGGTTTGTCGGACTTGGGTCAGTCTTCCAAGTTTTGGGGCTCCTCAAGATTGGCCCTCTTGACTCCGGAGTGGTGAACCCATGATATTGGTGACCTTGAGGGCAGTAGGGGTGGTCAGAATAACAGTATGAGGCCCAGTCCACTGTGGTTTGAGACGGCGTCCCCTGGTGAGAAAGGATGTACAGGGGATCCTAAAGAGATTGGGGCCCTCTCTATGGTATATCGTTGTGACTTATTTAGGGTGGCCCCTAACACTTGAAGTTGCTCTCTTATTCCCTTCTCCCCTGTTTGGTGTAGGTTCCCTGGGAGACTCTCTAGACATGGAGGGGGCCTCCCATACATTAGTTCAAAGGGGGAGAAAGCTTGAGTTCCTGGTGTGCAACAGACATGCAGGAGGGCCAGGGGCAACAGGTGTGGCCATGGGAGGTCTTTTTCCTGGCAGAACTTGGCTAAGGTTCCCTTGAGGGTGCGATTCATTCACTCTACTCTCCCTGAGCTTTGAGGCCGGTAAGCAGGGTGAAGCTTCCAAGTGATATTGAGGGAGTTCGTATGATGTCAGCCACGAATGCAGGTCCACTATCACTGTGGATTGTGGCCGGCAGGCTGAACCAGGGGACAATCTTTTAGGAGGACTTCAGCTACCTCCCGGCTCTGTTCTGTCCTGGTAGGGAAAGCTTCAACCCATCCAGAGTATGTACAGACTATGACCAGGAGGTATCGAAACCCTCGACTTGGCTGGGCATCTGTAAAGTCTATTTCTACATCTTCAAAGGGGGCAGCTCCTACCCTTTGGACACCTGGCAGGGGTCGCAGCACGGAGCGGGCGTTATTCCTGGCGCAAGTCACACACCGTTCGCTTATTGCTCGACATAATGCTGGCTGATGTAGTATTGCTTTTTGAGGAGGGCCTCGAATGCAGTGTTTCCTAGATGGGTGAGTTGATGGTATTCGCCATCTAGATGCCCTCTGAGGGCTGTTGGGTGAAGATGCGCCCATTTAGCAGTTTTCACCATCCTTCCTTGGTCTGGGTGGCCCCCTAGATTTCAGCCAGTTTATAAAAGTCATAGTTTGGCCCCCTACTTCCATTTTGACCTTGGGCTCATGGGGGCCAAGAAGTGAGCCTAGTCCCTCTCAATCTGAATCCATTCCTGCTAGCCCTAGGAGGTCTTTTCCACAGGTTCTTTTACCTATCGGCTGGGTTTCTGAGCCTTTCCCCGTTTGGGCCGTTTATTTTTCCAGTGTCCTTTCTCCTTGCAGTAGTGCATTGATCCCTTGCTAAGGAGGTCCTGAGCTTCCCCCCTTTTGGTGGTGGGACCTTCTCCACCCTTTCATAGTCCTTTTCCTTTAAAGCAGCAGCGAGGAGGCTGACCTTTTCCCCATCTTTTTCTCAGCAGTGTCCTCCCTGTTCGTGTAGACCTTGTTAGGAACCTCGATCAACTGCGTGACGTTCATTCCACCAAAACCCTCAAGTTTTTGGACCTTCCTTCTGATATCTGGGGCAACTTGGGCCACGAAAGAAGTGTTTACCGCCTGTTAGCTTTCTTGTGCTTCAGGGTCAAATGGTGTGTAAATGCAGTAAGCCTCGCATAGCCTCGAATAATCCCCAGGGGATTCCCCTTGCTGCTGAGTGATTGAGGAGATCTTGGTCATATTCATGGGCTTCTTAGCCCCTGCTCGCATCCCCCGGAGGAGAGCCTCTTGGTACCGGCGGATGTGGACTTCTACTTCTCCTGTAGTGAAGTCCCACATAGCACGTTCTTCAGGTGCCGCAGTTCTAGCCCAGGTGCCAGGATCGACAACCCCAGCTGGTGCCTGTTCCTCAAGGTGTTGCCAAGCTCCTCTCCTAATTCTCCATCTCTCTTCAGTGTTAAAGTGCAGAACAGCTGTTGGCGGTCTTCCCAAGTTGGTCGGTGGGTCTGGAAGAGGGACTCCATTAGGTCTATCATTGCCTGTGGTTTTTCCAGAATATGATGGTGTTCTAGGTTTCCAATTGAGGAGATCAGTAGTGGAGAAAGGCTGGTGATACATCATGAAGTGGCCAAGCTGGAGGGTTCCATTGTCATCACGTCTCTCAGGTTTCCCTCGTTCCGGCGTCCCAGCCAGTGCACCTGTCTCTCCTACTGGCATCTGGAGAGCACCTGCACCTGTCCGAGGGCACAGTCTGGCCGCTGGTCCAGAGGAGAGAGGATCTATCGAGTCCGCAGGTGGCGGAGTATCAGGAGCCAGGGGGTCAGGTTCTGACAGTCTTGGGGCAGCATACAGCAATGGCAAAATTCGTTCTTCCTCCAGATCACTGGTGGGAATTTGCAGAGGTCGGGACCTCTGTACCCTAGCCTGTCTCTATTCTTTGCAGGTAAATCGCACCCAAGGGGGGAGGGTTTGGGCAGTCTCTAACCAGGAGTCTATATACGGAAACTGATCAGGGTAACCTGGGTCTCTGGTAACAACATGCCAGACGCAGCGGACCATTGGGACATTTAAGGTTCCCTCCGAGGGCCATCCTACCCCAAAAGTGGGCCATTCCAACTCACATAGGGTCCTTAATTTGCTGGGGGTCATCTTAATTCCATAGTCTCCCGAAAAACCCCTTCTCAGAGTTCTTAATCATAGTTTCGAGAACAGTGGGTTTGCTCTGTCCCAACCCCATAATGTTCCCATGAGGCGGTGTCGCCAAGACAGACAAAGGGGTAGGGGTGCCCCCTCTAATGAGGAGGCCAGTCAGATGTCCGTCTGGCCATGTCCCGAAGGAACTTAGGTGACTCTTAGCCATAGCGGTCTCAGCTTTGTGACTTATGATCGGAAACTATTCCGATGCCGCCATAGACTGTATGCTGTTCACCACGGAATTGTGGACGGGCCCACTCAGACTCCGTAGGCTTTTGGGGACCTTAAGGGTGCTCACCCCTGGAGCCACAGAATCGAACATGGCAGGCAAGCCGGACCGAGTCTCACATTCACACTCACATACACACCAGGGATTATTACATTCCCTCCCACAGAATTCCTGCAGATGAGACCACAGGGGTCTCCAGGGAGTGATCAGCTCCCCCCTCCACCGCTATGGGTGGGCAGGACAGGACAGATTTAGGGCCCAGGCCTTACCTGTTTCCGATGTCGGTTCCAGGTCCTCACTTGCCAAGTCTCCTGGAGTCCAGCGGGAACGGTGGAGCGGGGCCGGCCAGACACTACCGAGCTGGAGATGCCGACATGCAGGCAGGGCGCGCCTTCTCCTTCCTGATAGCTAGTCCCGTCACTGCCTCACCGTTTTTCCCAAACCAGTGGCAACAACGGGCCAGCATGGTTGGGTTTCCCAGTCAGGGAACCAAATGTTACGGATTCTGGTCTGGATCACCCGTGGAAGAACCAAGCGGCACTCGGAGATCTTAGAAGGGAGGAGGTTTCTTTGACACCGGTGGGCTCAGAGGAGATCGCTCTCCAGAGGTCTGAGCCCAGAGCATTAGCAGAGGGAACAATTTATAGCCAGTTACTTCCGCATCCCTCATCCATCAGGGACAGGTGTCCCCTATTAGTCCTGTCGACCATTTTACGGCAGATTTTCCCTATCAAAACCTCTAACCAGGGGCTTGGGGCTCCCAGTTGGTGTTGTGGGATCATGAAGATGCAAGGAGAGGGGACTTATGGCCCTGGTAACCTGGTCTGGATAAAATTGTTTGTACAGTTACCTGAGTTTTAAAATTACTATTTTTAATTTTTTTTTCTGATTTTGTACTCACCAAAGCATCCTGGTAATGGGCCTTCATACTGCCAACAGAGTCTCCAGGATAGTAAAAATAAAATATATTTTAGGAGCTGACAAGATTTAAAGGTTTTTTCCTCAAATGCATACAATATAAAAACAAGAAAAGTAGGATGCAAAAGTACATACAGTATGATCGCAATATTGTTAAACTATGTCCACAGAAATATAGAGAGATGTGAAGTGTTACTAGTGTTATGATTTCCATTTTGTTTCTCATACTTTTTTGATTTTTTGAAATTTTCTGTAATGAACATAACATTATTCCTATAATCAAACCAATAAATGCTTTCTAAAAACAAACAGGCAGAGGCACCTGGGTGACTCAGTTAAGTAGTCAGACTTCAGTTTAGGTCATAATCTGATTTGGTGAATTTGAGCCCTGCATCAGACTCCGAGATGTCAGTGCCAGTGTGGAGCCGGCTTGGGATTCTCTTTCTCCCTCACTCTCTGCCCCTCCTCCATGTTCTCTCTCTCAAAACATATAAATAGGGGCGCCTGCGTGGCAGTTGGTTCAGCGTGGGTCTTTGGCTCAGATCATGATCTCATGGTTCGTGCATTCCAGCCCCACATCCTACTCTGCGCTCACTGCTCAGAGCCTGGAGCCTACTTCAAATTCTGTCTTTCTCTCTGTCCCTCCCTTGTTTGTGCTTTCTCTCAAAAATCAGTAAATAGGAGTGCCTGGGTGGCTCAGTCAGTTACGTGGCTGCCTCTTCATCTGGGCTCAGGTCATGATCTCAAGCTTAGTGGGCTCAAGCCCCACATCTGGCTCTGTGCTGCCTTGAGATATTCTCTCTCTCTCTCCCTCCCTCTCTCAACTCTCTGCCCCTCCCAAGCTCGCTGTCTTTCTCTGTCTTTCTCTCAAAATAAATAAACTCTAAAACAAATCAATAAACATTTAAAATAAAATAAGGGGCACCTGGGTGGCTCAGTCAGTTGAGCGTCCAACTTTGGCTCAGGTCATGATCTCACAGTTTGTGGGTTCGAGCCCCACATCAGGCTCTGTGCTGACCACTAGCTCAGAGCCTGGAGCCTCTTTTGGATTCTGTGTCTCTTTCCCTCTCTGTCCCTCCCCTGTTCACGCTCTGTCTCTCTCTGTCTCTCAAGAATAAATAAATGTAAAAAAAATTTTTTTTAAATAAAATAAAATAAATGAGGGGTGCCTGGGTGGCTCAGTCAGTTAAGCATCCGACTTCGGCTCAGGTCATGATCTCACGGTTCGTGGGTTTGAGCCCTGCATCAGGTTCTGTGCTGACAGCTCAGAGCCTGGAGCCTCCTTCAGATTGTGTCTCCCTCTCTCTCTGCCCCTCCCCCACTCGTGCTCTGTCTCTGTCTCAAAAATAAACTATATAAAAAATTAAAAAATAAATAAATAAAATAAAATGAATTATCAAAACTATATTTTTAAAAAACAAGCAAAAAATAAAGTTGTATTGGCTCCTGAAATTAATAGATTTTTCATTTACCCTTCAGCTTTAATACAAATTGATTTTCTGCTGTCTAATGGGGAAGAGGACAGAGAACTAATGAAACGTGAACCTGAAAAACAGACCCTGGTGGATAAAGCCCATTGGCCAGTTTCCTCACCCCACCCCACCTCCACCCCTAAGTTTTCAGCCTTGTACAAACATATGGGCCTGAAGATGTAAACTTGGAAGTTGTCAGCTTTGAGAATTTATGTGGTCACCAAAGGAATGAAGGCAGGTAGAGAGCAGATCCAAAGATGAGTCTGGAGACATTCCAACATTATGAGTATAGGAGTAGGAGAAATGAGCAGGTTTGTCTCTTTGGGGATAAATCCAAACCCCATAGCTTGATTTGTTGACCATCTGACCTGTTCCTGGCCCCCAATAGTCCTGCACACACCACATTGTTGCATGACTCTGTGCCTTCGCTTATGCCCTTCCCTCTGCCTGGAAGCCCTTCATTCTCATTCTTTTGTTTGTTTGTTTGTTTTTGTAGGTTTTTAAAATTTATTTTTGAAGGAGAGAAACACAGAGTGTGAGCAGGGGAGGGGCAGAGAGACGGGGGGAGGGGCAGAGAGAGAGGGAGACCCAGAATCTGAGCAGGCTCCAGGCTCTGAGCTGTCAGCACAGAGCTCAATGTGGGGCTCAAACCCATGAACCGTGGGATCACGACCTAAGCTGAAGTTGGACGCTTAACAGACTGAACCACCCAGGCACCCCTCTCATTCTTTAATACTCCATTCAGACAGCTTTATCCTCATATCCCTTTGGTCTCCAAGACTCTCCCCAAACACACAAACACACTGTGCAATTTGGCCCGTGGCTCAGGCCCCTTCTCCATCCTACTTTTTGTCCCTGTGAGTAGCCTCCCCATCCTGGGCCTCAGTTCTGTGATCTACTTGACTGTAACAGTCCTTTCTTTTCTCATCGTTGCTCATATACTGGACCACACTCTAGAATCTTTATTTTCTGAAACCCCTCTGCCTCTGAGATTCCTCCCAGACCACAATCTCCTCCTACTGTCACCGTCCCCATTTATTATAAACGTGCTCCTTACCACATTGAAGATCTATCTCCTCTGCCCTCCCCATTTTTCTGGATCTAGCAATCCTCATCTCATTTTTTCTGGAAGCCATTCTTCCACTAACTCTCTGCCTCTCCCTGGCGTCACCCACCACTCCATAGCTTTTCTTTCGGAGCATCTCTACTCCTGCCTTCCCTTTTGTCTTCCTCACTTGCTGCCCCCACCCACCTCACCCTCAGGAAATCTTCTCCTCCCCAACCCCCAAGCCTGGGAATCTGGGAATGAGACCAGCTTCCTCTTTCATGTTCCCAAATACAGGTGCACAAACTCTTTCTATTCTAAGGATTCATCTGCCAGAAGGAGAACGTAAGCTAAACTAACAAATGTAGGCAAGTTATTGAGTTTCAGCTCTCTTGGGCTCTGGTTTCTAGTTCCTGCTCTTATTTTTGAGCCTTTCCTCCAGATGTCCGTCAGAGGACTTGTCTGACTTGGCCACCAGATGATGTAGTCCCTCAACCTCCAGTGAACAGTTTGAAAATCCAAAGTGGCTTTGAGGGGCTAATTCCTTCCTGACCTGGAATAAGCCCCACGAGGCATTTTTTTCCCATCTGCAAATTGCTAAATCTAGCCATTTTTGTCTTCATTCTAGTATATTTCAGTGAGGCAATTGACACTTGAACATGTCCTTCTTAAAATTTAGCAGCATCCCAGGGTGCCTGGGTGGCTCAGTTGGTTAAATGTCCGATTCTTGTTATCAGCTCAGGTCATGATCTCATTGTTCATGGGATCGAGCCCCATGTGGGGGCTCCACTCTGACATCACAGAGCCTGCTTAGTATTCTCTTGGTCTCCTTCTCTCTCTGCCCCTCCCTTGCTTGCCCTGGATAGGGAAGATTTACTAGCATAGGGCAGGGCAACTTTTCTGTGACTTGGAATTTCATGTCCTGGAAAAGATATCTGAAGTCAATCTTATTATACTCATGGCAAGGTCATTCAAATCTTGAAAACAACAGTGGCTAACTGTAAATGAGGTAACGATATTGGAATTGCCCTGATGGAGTATTGAGGAAGCCTGGCAAGTCCCCTCTACCCCAGGCCACCTGCTGAGATAGTAAAACAGAAGCAATACTTCAGTGGAACTGCAGAATGGAGCCACTCTCTACGATAGAATGTGCCACAATGGTGGCCCCATTTTATCGCTACCCAATTCACCTCTGTGGCCCCTACAAATACTGGATAGATCATGGGGGATAAAGGTCGGCTGCCACAAACTTCACCAATTGTTAACCAAAGCTCAGAAGCCTTGGTCACTTGATCTGTGTCCACTGATGTGGCGAATGTGTTCTCTTCAATCCCCATCAACAAATAAGATCAAAAGCAGGACATGGTCACATGAGAAAGACAGCACTAACACATTCACTGTCTAGCGCTAGGGCTCTGCTAACTCTCCTATACTCTCATGATATAATCTATAGAGACCTTGACATTCCACGAATTATCATACTTGCCCACTGTATTAATGCTAATATCATGCTAATTGGACCTGGTGGGCAGGAAGTAGCAAGTACTGTGGATGCCCCAATAAGGTATAAACATGCCAAAAAGTGACAAATCCCACAAAAATTCAGGGATCCACAAAATCAACAGTTTGCTGAGGCGCAATGGTCTAGGCCATGCCAGTATGTTCCCTCTAAGGTTAGGGTTAACCCTCTTAGGGTTCCCTCTAAGGCAAGTTATTATACTTGTCTTTCCCACCACTAAGAAAAAATAACACAGCACTTGGCATGACTCTTTAGATTCTGGAATCAGCATATTTCACACTGGGAACTCTGCTTCTTTCACCCAGGCTGGAACAGTAATTCCATTACTGATACCTACTCCAGATATGGGAATGCTTCTCTGCCTACAGGACCTCTACCAACATCACTTACTGAGGGCTTTCTGAGTCTGATTTACCAAAATAATATCTGGCATTAAATCACCTCAGATCAAAGGACCCATTTTACAATGAAAGACACATGACAACAGGCACATGACCACAGAATCCATTTGTCCCCTCCACACACAGCATCACCCAGAAGCGGCCAGCCTACTGGGAAGATGGAGTAGCCTTAGAACTTCAGCAAAGGCATCAGCTTGGGGACAACACTCTGCAGATTGGGGGTGCTGCCTTTCAGGACGTGATATATGCTGATATCTGGTATTCCCTAATAATGGGATTTCACAGTCCAGGAATCAAAAGGAGTAGAGCGTGAATGGCCCCTCTCATCATCTCTTCCAGTGACCCATTTTCAGAGTTTGTGTTTCCCATCTTCATAACAGTAGGGTCTCATGGATTTAGAGGTCCTGGTTCCCAGGATCAGAAGAAGGTGAATGCTTTCACCAAAAGACACATGAAGGCATGAAAGGTTCAATGAACTACAACCTTGGGCTCCTCAGCCAATGGACCATTAGGCAAAAAACAACAACAACAACAAAAAAACGGTTACTACACTAGCCAGAGCAATCAATCCTTTTTATCATGAAGTTGATGATAGGGGCAGTGGGGAAGCATGTCTGGAATTGTCCGGAACTCAGGGGACCTGGTAGGCCATTTCTTGGTGCTCCCAGTGATAGTGAGAAGCCAGTTATAGCGACCATGGCCTGACAAAGGCAAGACAATCAAGGGCTCGGAACAAGCAAGCAGCCTAGACCAGTGGAAGTGCCGGCCAAGAATGAAAGGAATCTAGAATGGGTGGTGGAGAAAGGTGATAACGAACATAGCTATGGGGCTCAGTAGCAGCCATAGCAACAGGAATCTTTGTTCCCCTAAGCCTCCCGTACTAAGTGATTTTTACAGATTGCAGATGGTATCACATTAAAGGTTCAGTTCCAGGGTGGATTTCATGTGGGCCACAAGTGGACCTGAGAGTCAAAGGGTTAGACTAAAATTGGCATCTTTGGTACCCCATGTCACATCCCTTTGGCCCTCCTTTGATTTCAGTTTCAGCTGTGAGGGGTGAATCCATAAAATTCAGACAGCTTGAACTGACAGTGTCCCAGAACTAAAATGGCACACACCACCTTCTCAACACCATGAAAGCGCACTTAGCCTGCATGAAAGCATAGATGGGAAGGGGAAGGGGAAAGGAAAAAAGAAATTAAATTAAAATAAAATAAATAAAAGAAACTTTCTTCTTTTTAATTTTTTTTTACATTTTATTTATTTTTGAGAGACAGAGAGACACAGAGCATGAAGAGGGGAAGGGCAGAGAGAGAAAGAGGCACAGAATCCGAAGTAGGCTCCAGGCTCTGAGCTAGCAGTCAGCACAGAGCCTGACGCGGGGCTTGAACCCACGAACTGTGAGATCATGACCTGAGCCGAAACCAAGAGTCAGACACTTAACCGACTGAGCCACCCAGGCACCCCAAAATATAACCTTTCTAAGACGGGAACCCTGTCACCTTCCTTCCACCACCACGTGTACCTACCACTTGCAGCTGCCCCCACATTTTTTGCCTGCCTTCCTATTACCCTGGATGAATTGTCTCTGTTCCCATCAAAGTCCAGCCCCTCTCTGTGGGCTCAGAATCCCATCTCCTTATGCCTTCTCAAGGACTTCCTCTCTGTGACCCCTCCTTCTCTGCCATTGACAGTGCTTGTACTGCTTTTGGATCATTTCTGTGTAGCATTAAAACATGTTCTAGTATCTCCTGTCATGAAAAGAGTTCTGCCTTGGTCCCAAATTCCTCTCAACCACAAAATTTATGAGAAGAGTTTTCTATGCTCAGTGTTGCCAGTTATTTCCATTCTCTTCACTCTCAACCTACTCTAATCAGGTTTTACACTCCATGGGAAACTGCTCTTGGCATGATCACCAGTTACTTCTGTGTTGTAAGATCCAAACTACTTTGCAATCTTCTTTCTTACTCTGGGTAACCTCTGACTTGGTTATTCAAATCAACACTAGGCTTCCATGAAGCAACCTGTTCTTGGTGTGCCTCCTGCCTCACTAACCACTTCTTCTCAGCCTCCCCTGCTGGCTCCTCTTCTTCTGATCTTCAAATGTTGGAGTGTCCCAGGGTTCTTTTATCTATATTCTCACCCCACCAAATTATCTCATCCATTCTCATGGTTTTATATCCTATTTATATGATGATAAAATCCCCTGCGATTCATGTCCTTCTGTGATCCCCTCCTATATCACATCAGGGTTGGTCTGTGAGATCAAGAAAAGGCAGCAGAAGTGATGAAATGTTGCTTCCAAGATTGTGTCAGAGTGCGGTTTCTGCCTCTTGCTCTCTCTTGGAGCTCTTCCCCTCTTGCTTTGTGGGAAGCTAGCTGCCAAGTCCTGAGGATATTTAAGCCCACTATGGAGTGGCATCTGCCTCTTGCCAATAGCCAGCAAGGAACTTAGGCCTCCTGCCAATAGCCGTGTGGGTTCAACAACTTGGAAGTGGATCCTACAGCCTCATCAAGCTTTCAGGTGACTGCAGCTTTATGAAAGACCCAGAGCCAGAATTACCCAGCTAAGCCACTCCCAAATTCCTGACCAACAGAAACTGTGAGATAATAAATATTTGTTGCTTTAGGCTCCTAGGTTTGGGGTAATTTGTTATGCATCAATAGGTAACTAATACAACCCCTAAGTTCCCATCTCCAGCCTTGTCCACTCTGCATATCTCTAAATTAATATATCAAAGCATACCTGATATCAACCCTTAAATACCCAAAAGCATCTCAAAATTAACATGGGAAAACCAAAAGTCAGAAAACCTGACCACTACCCACTTTATATTCTGGGGAAAATCTCCATCTCAATAACTATATGCTCGAGCATACATCAAGGCTTGAACTCATGAATGGTGAGATCATGACCTGAACCAAAATCAAGAGTCAGATGCTTAACTGACTGAGCCAGTTAGGCGCCCCCAGAAGATAATTTTAAACAAGAGAAATAAGGGGTAGGTTCTCCTCTGACACACCTAATACAAATTAGAAACCTCTCCAGTCACCTCCTCACATCTGCCTGATTTATCCCTGGCACTGGTTGTAGTCTGAAGTGACCTTGCTCCTCTCTTTCTCTGAATACCTGAGGTAGACTAAATAGCCATTCACTGACAGCAGCATCCTTCCTTGGAGGGGGGACGGGTCTACTTTCCCACCTCCAGGAAACCACGCATAGCGACATGACGTGCTTTGGCCAGAACTGTCCACGCTGATACACATAGTCCTAGTCCACCCATTTTAATTGCTGGAGAGGATTCCGCTGTGCAAATACACCACCACTGATATTGACCTTTTTTTTTTTCCTTGTTTATTTTGAGAGAGACAGAGACCATGAGCAGAGGAGGGGCAGAGTGAGGAGACCAGGCTCCTAAGCAGGACCCTGCTTTGTCAGCACAGAGTCCATCAAGGGGTTCGATCCCACGAACCTCGAGATCATGACCTGAGCCGAAACCAAGAGTCAGACACTTAACCGACTGAGCCACCCAGGCGCCCCTGCCCTTTTCCTATTCAGCAAATTAGGCTGTTTCCATTTCACACTTTCACGACCAACATCCCAACATCCCAACGTCCCAACATCCATTCCTCAGGCGGCTCCTGATCCTGTGCTCACATGCAAGACTTCCCAGCTGTGTTCTAGAAATGGTGCTGGGCGCGGAGGGTCTGCTCACCTTTCCCTTTACAGGGCATCTTGATTGCCCTCCATGGGGCTTGTACACATGGGTGCTTTCATTTCCTACTGCCCCATGGAAGGGAAGTGCTTGGCCACCAGCTCTGCCCTTGACCCAGGGCAGGTCCCTGTGGCTCGCCATTCATCACTTCTGCTTGTGTCTGGTTCACAAAGAGGCCTTGCTTACTTTAATCTTCACTAGATCTTTCTGGGTCTGTTTCTTTTTGTGCTTTATTCACCGATATTTTGTATCTGAAACATGGAGTCATTCTGCTATTTGACTGTAAGTCTGTCTTAAGCTACTTTTCTGGGCATTTCTCCCATCCCTCAGTGCACTTCTACTTATATACCTGCCTCTTGGGCCCAGAAATACTTTCCCAGGCTTGTCTTGGAGGCTGTAGCATTGTTTGGGCTGATCTCCGGGTCATCTTTCTAAGCGTGGTTCCAGCTCTTTTGTTTCCTCTCCCTTTTCCTTCTTCCTGGGATGGCAGCTGTCAGCACATTTGTACTCAGGGGCCTGCACTGGAGTCCTGGCTGTCTGGCTTTAGCCAGGCCATGACTTTCTGAGAACTGACCCTCCTCCTTGTTCCATGACCACCGTCACATGGTCCCTGACCCCCAAGTGAGAGCCTACAGAACATCACTGGGGCAAAGGTGAGGTGTGTGGGGGTGCCCACTGGGTTCCCATCGCTTGCTGACAATAATGATAGCAATCCTGTGAGCAGGCTTGCTGCTAAGGGATCCTTATGGCTTTGAAAGACTGTAAAATGGTTATTCTGTCTCTATCACAGATGACGAAATTAAGGCTCAGCGAGGTAAAACGACTTACTCAAGATAATACACCCAAAACTACCTTTACCATTGTTGGTGGCACATTCACTCCCTTTCCCAAATTACCCTACAGCCAAAGGACTCTCTGATGTCTAAGACAGAACATACTAATGCAGGATGCTTCCCCTTCGTGGTGGAGTGCAGCAACACAAAATGTCCTTGCAAAGATTGTATGCTCACAGCTTTGAATTTAACAAGCAAGTCACAGGATACTCAGCTGATCAAAGCACAAGTTTGAGACTTCCTATTTTTTCCCCCAAAATAAATTTTATTGCATTTAAACATTATCTCAAATAGGTCTTGGGACTCATTTGGCATCTTCTTATCTCTGTAGCCTGACAACCTCAGATCTTTTTCATCAGTTGCCAATTGTTTCCTTTATGAAAGACAGATGACATCTAAAAATTTTCTGATAGCCTTGTGATTGATTAACTGAATCAAAGAAGCTAAGTTTGGTACAAGTTCAATGGCAGTAACTTTCTGGGCTTGAGATACTGAACAAGTAATACCTGGCCTCACTTAAACCAGCAGATTGATTTTTTTTTCATTCAAGAAATTTCAGATTCCAACAAGAGATCCACCTTCCTGAATACAGACATAAATGGGGAAGTGAGCACACGCAGACCTCATCCTAATGGAAACCCAGTGGAACACCCTTGATCATGTGCTATATTTGACTACAGGCTGTATGAATTGTCACCAGTTCCTCTTTGTTTGTCAACCCAGAGTCTCTTGCTTTTCTTTCCAAGGAGGCTGGTTTCTAAAGTGATGAAGTCCCTCCTCAGGATTCCTCTGGGCTTTCACAGTACCAGGCCCTTCAGAGTAATGACATTTCTGGAATGTGGACAGTCTGGCTACTGATAAATGGTCCCCATTCTCGCAGTGGATTCAGCAAAGAGAGCTATCAGCACAGAGCCCAGTGTGGAGCTTGATCTCATGAACCATGAGATCATGACCTGAGCTGAAATCAAGAGTCTTAACCAAACCACCCATGCACCCCCGATGTTTATTTTTTTAACAGCTTTATTGAAATAGAATTCAAACACCACATAATTCATTCATTTGCAGTGTGCAATGCAATAATTTTTAGTATATTCATTCAGAGATATGCGTGACCATCATTGCAATGAAGTTTGGAGCATTTTCATCACCTCAAAAGGAAACTCTATGGTCTTTGCTTTCTATTCTTCCATCCCTCCCATCCAGTCCTAAGCAACCACTAGTCTATTTTTTGTCTAAATTTTGTATAGATTTGTCTATTCCAGATGTTTTAAGTAAACTGAATTATATAATATGTGGTCTTTTGCCTCTTCTTAAAAAAATGCTTATTTTTTAGAGAGAGAAGAAGAGAGAAGATCTGAGGCAGGCTATACCTGCCCAACAGAGAGCCCAACGTGGGGCTTGAATTCACAAACTGTGAGATCATGACCTGAGCCAAAGTCAGGTGCTTAACCAGTTGAGCCACAAAGATGCCCCTGGGCTTTTGCCTCTTAATGTTTGAAAATAAATGTGTCTATTGTAATTCTGCTTGTGATTTCTGAATATGAAATCAGTGTTTTTAGGTATGTCATTTTATACATTTTTTCAAGATTAGCAGTATGTTACAGAAAATATGGAATTATATTTTCTCCTCCCTTCCCTAAAAAAAAAAAAAAAAAAAAAGCCCAGAGGCTTTTTTTTCATTTTGTTTTGTTTCTTTTGTTTGCTTGTTTGCTTTTTCTTTAAGAATTCACTCCAGGGGAAACAGAAAGAAGAGAAGGAAAAAATACCAACCCAGGGAGTCAGGATGTTTTGAACTTGTATTGAAGTTCTCACTATCCAGGCCCTTGATCTCCAGGCCCTGCCTGCTCTGGGGTCGGAGTTCACCTTTGAGGAGCAAACATCCGGGAGATGGGTTAGGGCTGTCTCCTCTCCCATTTCCAGACTGCAGAGCTTCTCTGCCAGTAGGAAGGATGCTTGAGGACGTCCCAGAGATGGACTTCCAAAGGGGTAAGAGTAAAGAGACGAATGTCCCGTTGTCTGGAGGAGGGAGCATTTAGCAGAGCAAGGACTGAAGATGAGGCAGTTGCCAAAAGCCCAGGCCAGCTCTCAAGCCTGGCTAGGAGAACCATAGGGTACTTCAGGGTGCAGGGGGCATTCTTCAAGGTCAGCCATAAGACAGGCAGCTGCTAAGGCAGAGTATAAAAGCTCTGCTGGGGTCGTGACAAGGAGGGAGCTTGTCAGACTGATCCACTCCTTATGATTTCACCTTTAGGGAAGGTCAACCAGGTCCCTGCTCCCACAACAGTCCCTTTCCTTAGCAAAAATGACAATCCTTTGTCTCAAATATTGGGCAGGAATCTTACATCCCTAAGACATGACCTAGAAATGAGCAGCGGTTGCAGTGTCGACTCATGGAGTCAAGTAGAAGCTCTAAGGAGGAGAAGTGGCTCTGAAAACCTCAAAATCCAAATTCTACTGGGCAATGTCAAATGAGTGGGGGAGGGGAGAGTCATTCTGGCTGAGCTGGAGTAGATGGGAAACAGAAAACAAGGGAAAAATGTCCAGTGCCAAATGGAGACCTGGTTTACAATAAGAGGACAAGAGGGGGAAACCCAGAAACAGGCTAAAATGATAACAAGAGGCTTTGAACTTGTTTTTGGAACAAGAACACAGTGACTGGCGGCCTGCAGCTTATCTTATCTCCATCTCATCTGTCTGGGAAAATGATCTTCAGGTTAGAAATGGAAGAATAGGGGCACCTGAACGGCTCAATCAATTAAGCATCAGATTTCTGGTCTCAGCTCAGGTCATGATCTCACTCATGGTTTTGAGATTGAGCCCCATGTGAGGTTCTGCACTGACAGCGAGGAGCCTGCTTGGGAGTCTCTCTCTCTCTCTCTCTCTCTCTCTCTCTCTCTCTGCCCCTCCCCTGCTCACGTTCTCCAAAAAAAAAAAAAAAAAAAAAAAAAAAAGGGAATAGAAGAATAATTGTTGGTAAAGGAATCTGAAAGCCCAGTGTCGTGGGTTGAATGTGCCTCTCCCCACTTCAAATTCATGTCCACCCAGAACTTCAGAATGTAACTGTATTCATTTTCTAGGGTTGCTGTAACACACTATCACTGTAGCAGCTTTCTTGTGGATTCTTTGGTATTTTCTAAATATCGAATACTGCCATCCATGAACAGACATAGTTTTTATCTCTTTCCAATTTGAAGGTCTTTTATTTCTTTCTCTTGTCTAATTGCGCTGGCTAGAACTTTCTTTACGATATCAAATAGCAGCAGTAAAAGCAAGCATTCTTGTCTTGTTCCTTATCTTGACGGGAAGGCTTTCAGTCTGTGAATATGATGTTAACTGTGGGTTTTTCACAAATGCCCTTTATCTAGCAAATAATCAACATTGAAATTTTTTGTCCACATTGAGATATCGTGTATGCAGAATGCCTTAATTATTAATAAGCCAATGTGTTATAATACCGATAAAAAAGATTATTGTGATCTTTTTTAATGAATGAATGAATGAATGAATAAATAAATGCCTTTTATCATGTTTAGGAGACTTCTCTTTATTTCTACTTTTCTTTGAGTTATTTATTTATTTTTATTTTATGAGAGAGAGAGAGAGGCAGAGAGATTGTGTGCACATGCACACACGTGAGCAGGGGAGGGGTTAAGGGGAAGAGAAAGAGAGAGAGGGAGAGGTAGAGAGAGAGAGAGAGAGAGAGAGAGAATCTCAAGCAGGCTTCACACTCAGCACAGAGTCTGATGCCAGGCTCAATCCCACAACCCTGGGATCATGATCTGAGGTGAAATCAAGAGTCGGACACTCAACTGACTCAGCCACCCAGGTGCCCCACCTGAGAGTTTTTTTTTTTTAATCAAAGTATAATTGACAAAAATATGGACTGCTCCACAAATTTGCATGCCATCCTTACACAGGGGCCATGTTTAGCTTTCCTATATCATTCCAATTTTATTTGTCAAACATAATTTTTCTGAGAGTTTTTATCATAAAACTGTGTTGGATATTGTGAAATGCCTTTTCTGCTCCAATTGAGATGATCATATGCTTTTGTCTTCATTCTATTAATGTGATGTATCACATTAATTGATTTTCTTATGATGAATCACACCCTTGCATTTCTGGGATAAATCCCACTTGGTCATGGTGAATAATTCTCTTAATCTGTTGTTGGATTCAGTTTGCTAATATCTTGTCAAGGATCTTTGCATCTATATTCATAAGGAATATTGATCTAAAATCTTCTTTTCTTGTGATGTCTTTATCAGGGTAATGCTGGCCTCATGGGGTAAGTTAGGAAGTATCTCCTCTTCTTCAGTTTTTTGGGAAGAATTTGAGAAGGATTGGTGTTAATTCTTTAAATATTTGGTAGAATTTACCTGTGAGGCCATCTGGTGCTGGACTTTTCATTGTTGGGAGCTTTTTGGTTACTGATTCAATCTCTCGCTATAGGTGTGTTCAGATTTTCTATTTCTTCTTGAGTCACTTTAGGTGATTTGCATGTTTCAAGGAATTTGTCCATGTCTTCTTTGTTGGTGCACAACTGTTTATAGTATTCTCTTATAATCCTTTTTATCTCTATAAGCTCAGTAATAATGTTCCCATTTTTACTTCTGATCTTAGTTACTTATATCTTCTTTTTCTGTGTAAGTCTATGCCATGGTCTAAAGATTTGTGTTCCCTCAAAATTCATATGGTAAATCCTAATGCTCAAAGTGCTGGTATTAGGAGGTGGGGTCTTTGGGGTGATTAGGTCATGAAGGCAGAGTCCTTATTCACGGGACTAGACCCCTTATATAAGAGGCTTCAGAGAGCAACCTCACCCCTTTTACCATGCAAGGATACAATGAAAAGTCTATAACCCAGAAGAAGGCCCTCATCTGACCATGCTAGGCACCCTGATCTTGAACGTCCAACTCTAGAGCTATGAGAAATAGACTTCTATCTTATATAAGCTATCCAGTCTATGGTGTTTTGTTCTAGCAACCTGAACAGACTAGGATAGTCTTGCTAAACGTTTATCAATATTGTCGATCTTTTCAAAGAATCAACTTTTTGCTTCAATGATTTTTCTCCTCAAATTTTTTTGTGGGTGACATAATTTAACCCATAGCAGTGGCTCTATTTGGACATAGGGTCATTGCAGATGTAATTAGTTAAGATGAGGTCATATTGGATTAGGATGGGCCCTAAATCCAGTGACTGATGTCCTTCTACATTCCCACCAACAGTGCAGAAGGGCTTTCAATTTCTCCACATTATTGTCAACACTAGCTACTTTATGGGTTTTGATAGTAGCCATCCTACTGGGTGTGAGGTGGTATCTCATTGTAGGGTTTTTTTTTTTAATGCTTATTTATTTTTGAGAGATAAAGAGCACATGCACATGAGTGGGGGAGGGGCCAAAAGAGAGGGAGAGAGAGAATTCCAAGCAAGTTCAGCACAGAGTCTAACATGGGGCTCTATCTCACGAACTGTGAGACCATGACCTGAGCCAAAATCCAGTCAGATGCTTAACAGACTGAGCCACCCAGGAGCCCCCCACCTCATTGTAGTTTTGATTTGCATTTCCCTATTGGTTAGTGATATTAAGCATATTTTTATGTGCTTATTGGCCATTTGTATATCTTCTCTGGATAAATGTCTGTTCAAGACCTTTGCCCATTTTTGAATCAGGCTTTGTTTTTTGTGGTTGAATTGGAGTTACCTATAGGTTCTGCATATTATTTTCTTCACAGATATATGATTTGCAAATATTTTCTCTCATTCTGTGGGTTGCTTTTTACTCTGTTGCTAGTGTCTTTTGGTGCACAAAATTCTTAAATTTTTATCAAGTCAAACTATTTTTTTTCCTTTGGCATCATATCCAAGAAATCATTGCCAAATCCAATGTCCTGTAGCTTTTCCCCTGTGTTTTCTTTCAAGGGTTTTATAGTTCTGGGTCTTATATTTAGGTCATAGATACATTTTAGTTCATTCTGACACGGTATTCAGTAAGGGTCCAATTTCATTCTTTTGCACATGGATGCTCAGTTTTCTCAGCACCATTTAGTGAAGACTATCTTCCCCACTGAATGGTTTTGGCACCTTTTTGAAAATTGCTGGGCCATATATGTGAGAGTTTATTTCTGAATTCTATTCTATTAGTCTATATGTCTGTCTTTATGCCAGTATCACACTATTTTTTTCTTAATTTTTTTATTTTTGAGAGAGAAAGAGAGAGAGACAGAGTGGGAGTAGGAGAGGAGCAGAGAGAGAGGGAGACACAGAATCTGAAGCAGGATCCAGGCTCCAAACTGTCAGCACAGAGCCCAATGTGGGACTCGAACCCACAATGATGAGATCATGAGCTGAAGTTGGACGCTTAACTGAATGAGCCACGCAGGCACCCCCATACTGTTTTGATTACTATAGCTTTGCTGTAGGTTTTAAAATCAGGAAATATGAGATCTCCAACTTTTTGCTTTTTTTCACCACAATTGTCTTGGTTATTTGGAGTCCCTTGTGATTCCATATAAATTTTAGGATGAGTTTTTCTATTTTTCTAAAAACACGATTTGGATTTGGATTTAAAAATTGCACTAAACCTGTAAATCACTCAGTGTCCATGAACTTGGGATGTCATTACATTTTTTTTATGTCTTCTTCAATTTCTTTCAGCAGTGTTTTGTAGTTTTAATTGTACAAATCTTTCACATCTTTGGTTAAGTTAATTTATATGCATTTTATTCTTTTTGATGTATTGTAAATAAAATTTTCTTAATTTCTTTTTTGGATGGTTCAATGTTAGTGTGTAGGAATGCAATTGATAATTGTGGTTTGCCTTGTATCTTGCTAATTTGCTGCATTTATTAGTTCTAATAGTTTTTTAGTGAAATCTTTAGGATTTTCTGCATATACGGCCATATTGGCTGTGAACAGAAATAATTTTATGTCTTCTTTTCCAATTTGGAAGCTCTTTATTTCTTTTTCCTGCCTGATGGCTCCAGTTAGAACTTCTAGGACTATGTTGAAGAAGTGGGCATCCTTTTCTTGCTCCTGATCTTATAGGAAAAGCTTTCCATCCTTTCACCTTTGCATATGATGTTTGCTGTAGGTTTTTCATATATGGCTTGTATTATGTTGAGTTAGTTTCCTTCTATTTCTAGTTTGTTGAGTTTTGTCAAGTGCTTTTTCTGAATCTATTGAAATAATCATATGGAGTTTCTTTCCTTCATTCAGTTAATGTGGTATATCACATTGATTAATTTTTGTATGTTGAACCATCCTTGTCTTATAGGGAAAATCTCTCTTGGTTATGGTGTATAATCCATTTAATATGTTACTATTACTTTTAAAACAATGGCATATTGTATTTAATTAAAAAAAGGGATTTCTTGAAGGAATGGTCAGTACTGTCTAGAGTCTCAGAGAGGTCAAGTAGGGTAAGGACTGAAGGGATTTAGTTATTAAGAGGTTTTTGTTAAACTTGTGCATGACTGTTCCTTTTTTAAAATTTTTTTAATGTTTATTTCTTTTTGAGAGACAGAGAGAGACAAAACTTGAGTGGGAGTGGGAATGGGTGAGAGAGAGGGAGATACAGAATCTGAAGTAGGCTCTGAGTTGTCAGCACAGAGTCCAATGTGGGGCTTGAACCCATGAACCATGTGATCATGACCTGAGCTGAAGTTGGATGCTTAACCAGAAAAGCCACCCAGGCATCCCTGTATATGAATGTTCTTAGTGGCACTATTCATAATAACCAAAAAGTAGAAACAACCCAAATGTTCATCACTAATGGTTACACAAAATGTGGTGTATCCATAAAATTGAGTATTATTCAGCCATCAAAAGGAATGAAATTCTGATAGATGCTACAATGTGGATGAACCTTGAAAACATGCTAAGTGAAAGAAGACAGGCACAAAAAGCCACATATTATATGATTCCATGTATATGAAATATTAAATAGACAAGCCCATCAAGACAGAAAGTAGATTAATGGTTTCCAGGGGGTTGGGGAAGATGTTCAGATCAGGTTGGGAGGTTGAAGAAGGTGTGAAAGTTTTGGTCTAGGTGCCATGGGGAGGGGAGGGAAAGCTGAGCAAAAATAAGTGAAACACTGAACGTCTGGCTAAGCTTATATGCCCAATTTTGCACATTCAAATGGCCACAGGAGTTGGTAAGAGATTGATGTTACTGAGAACACGGTGAGTTTGTAGAATTTCTGTGGGTAATATGGTGGCTGATGGTGAGCAGGATGCTGGTGAGTCTACTGGTGAGGATGGAAGAAACAGAAAATTTTCAAGAAAGGGAAGAAGATGAGTTCCACAAACTCTAAATAACTTGAAAGCATTCAGTGCAATATCTAGTCCATGTAGAAAATACTTATTTGTTTGAAATAATAGTTGATTATTTTAGAGGGGTATCAATTTCTTTTAGGAATAATTCACATAGCATATAAGTCATCCCCTATATTGGTCAACTGTCTTTTTTTAAGTTTTTATTTACTTATTTTTGAGAGGGTGAGGGAGAGTGCACGCGAGTGGGGGAGGGGCAGAGAGAATCCCAAGCAGGCTCTACGCTGTCAGCACAGAGCCCGACAAAGGGCTTGATCCCACAAACCATGAGATCATCACCTGTGTCAGACGTTTAACTGACAGCCACCCAGCCATCCCTGGTCAACTATTTTTTGACCAGGGTGCCAAGGTAATTCAATTGGATATGAATTGTCTTTTCAACAAATGGTGCTGAGACAAATTTCCATATGGGAAAGAATGAAGTTGGACCTTTCCTTAATACTAAATACAAAAATTGACTCACATCATAAGAGCATATGAAGTGATATTTCATTTTGGTTTTGATTTGTATTTCCCTTATGATTAATGATGTTGAACATTGCTTAGTGTGCTTATTGGCCATTTTTTAAATCTCCTTTGGAGAAATATCTATTCCGATACTTTGCCCATTTTTAATTAAAATAAATAAAACAAAATAAAATTCAATTTGTTGTTGAATTGTAAAAGTTCATTTTATATTCTGGATACTAGATCCTTATCAGGTATATAATTTAAAAATATTTTCTCCCATTCTATGAATGTCTTTTAATTTCCTCTAAAGCACAGAAGTTTCTTGTGGGCTTCATTTTGGGGTGATGAAAGGTTCTAAAATTGGTTGTGGTGATGATTGTGCAACTCTACCAACATACTAAAAGCCATTAAACTGAACACTTTAAAAGTGTGTCTTTGAAAAATAAATAAAAAATAAAAGTGTGTCTTATGGCATGTGAATTTTATCTCAATAAAGCTATTATTTAAAAAAATAAAGGAATAAATGAGTAAAAGGAGTGGAGAATGTGCATTTAGAAAAAGAACTGATAGGGGTGCCTGGGTGGGTCAGTCGGTTAAGCATTCAGCTCAGGTCATGATCTCACAGCTTGTGAGTTCAAGCCCTGCATTGGGCTCTGTGCTGACAGCTCAGAGCCTGGAGCCTACTTTGGATTCTGTCTCCCTCTCTCTCTGTCTCTCCCCCACTTGCACTCTGTCTCGGTCTCTCTCTCTCTCTCTCTCTCAAAAATAAACGTTAAAAAATTTTTAAGTAAAAAAGAAAAAGAACTGATAGATACTGGGACCCAGTAGAGTTTTCACCTAAATACAAATCCTATAAAACTAATTTCATCTCCCTTTTCGATAAAGTTTTTATCAGAACTTTTGATAACATCCTTGATCCCTTTTAGACCCGGGTGAAGGAATGCTCTAACAAAGGCTATCTGGATTTCAGCAAGATATTTGAAAAATGTAGAATAGATGACAGCATTATTGATCTCACAGTCTGTGGGACAGAGCCCCGTGTTGGGCTTTGTTCTGACAGTGCAGAGCCTGCTTGGGATTCTCTCTCTCTCCCTCTGTCTCTGCCCTTCCCCTGCTGCTTGAACTCTCTCTCTCTCTCTCTCAAAAATAAATAAACATTTTAAAAAAAAGGGAAGCTGCAAAAAGTTTTCAGGTTATATGCCATAGGGCTTCTGCCACATGCATTACTTTCTTCATAATTTTTATTGGTGATTTCAGAGGAGAAAAATAGATAAAATCCTGATCACACTTGCAGGAGTCAGAGAACCAAGCCAACTTTAACTGGATGAGTTCTACACGGGAAAATTTTAGTTTGTACTTTTTTAAAGAACTACAGACTACAAGATGAGACATAGTTCCCCAGTGTTCATGTAGAACATACCTCTGGAATTTTGACTTTGAGTCTACCCGCTTTGTGGTAAATGTCAATGCAATCTTGGTTCTTCGATAGGACAGTAATCATATGTTCTGGACATAATTGGCTGCTAACCCCACAGCCATTTCTCCCCTCTCTTCTTCCTTGTAGACCTTGATTTTGTTCAGAAGACAACAGGATCAGTGAAGTGGGGCCTGCCCCAATCCACAAGGGATGATTAAAGTTTAGCATAAGCGCCAGTAGACAACCTCATTCCCTTTTGCCAGGAACTTGCTTTCTCAGCATCCCTTGAAGCTAAGAGTATAGAATGCAAGAGAGATAAATTGAAGTAAGAACTGTTCAGCAGGGGCACCTGGGTGGCTCAGTTGGTTAAGCATCTGACTTCGGCTCAGAGCATGATCTCATGGTCTGCGAGTTCAAGGCCTGCGTCAGGCTCTGCACTGACAGTGTGGAATCCACTTGGGATTTTCTCTTTCCCTCTCTCCCTGCCCCTCCCCTGCTCATGTGCGATCTCTCTAAATAAATAAACTTAAAAAAAAAAAAAAGAACTGTTAAGCAAAAAGGACTTGATAATTCAGGAAATTCTCAGCGTATGTAGATTGCAAAAGATGCTAAAGTTAGCAGATTCACTGTCAGGCAAGCATGCTTTAGGGAGAAAACCTATCGTGTGGTTGGACAACCTTTTGCTAGTGCCTGGAAGAGATCAAAAGACCAGAGTACTCTGGTGTTAAGAGCGCTCTTTGAAGAGATCTGGCACATGATTCCCAGATCTCCTCAGATATCTCAGTAGAAGCCAGGAATAGACATGGGATTATCTAGGAAAGATTTGTAGAGAAATTCCTTGTCTCATGAAGTGAACTCCTGTGACATACACAAAGCTCTTGAGAATGCTACATCAGCAAAAACACTGCTAGCAAGGCCTCAAAGGAAGAGAGAGAAAAGGAAATTAAGGAAGGCTTTCCAATTTTCCTCAAAATTCTACAGGCAAGATACAGGCTGATATATTTACATGTTACTTAGCTGTAAAGATGTGCTACCCTTCAACTGTAAAGAGGAATGATCACTCCTCAGTCCCAGAGCGTAGAGTTTAAGGACAGAGAGGATTACAGGGGTCCCCTGCTTGTCAGAAGTTTGCCTTATGCCACTTCACTTTTTTTTTTAAGTTTATTTATTTATTTTGAGAGAGAGAACAAGCAGGGGAAGGACAGGGAGAGAAGGGGAAAGTGAATGCCAAGCAAGTTCCTTGCCATCAGCGCAGAGCCCTACTCGGGGTTCTAACTCAAGATCATGACTAGAGTGGAGATCAAGAGTCAGAAGCTTAACTGACTGAGCCACCCAGGCACCCCGTATCCAACTTCACTGCTTTGAAAGACCTACATTAGTACCTGTTTTCACTAACCAAAAGAAATCGAGATTTTTGCTTTTAAAAAGGCAAAAAAAAAAAAAAGCAAATTAGCATTTTGTTTTGCTGTGAGCCATTTTAGAGGCAGCATGCACCCTGAGCAGTGAGAGTGGCACTGCCAAGCTCCTTCTCCAAGAACTACACTCAGCATCTCAGCACTGAGCCTCCATAGCTTTGAACTGTGTCTATGAGCATCTGTGCTTTGCCTTGATTTATTTTGTGTATCCATTAGCAAGATACGTGGTAAGGTATCAGAAAATCCTGAGAGAGTTTATTTTGGAGGGGCCTGGGAATGATCAAAAGCTTTCCTTATAGGGGCGCCTGCGTGGCTCTGTTGGATAAGCGTCTGACTTCAGCATAGGTCATGATCTCATATTTCGTGGGTTCGAGCCTCACATCGGGCTCTGTGCTGACAGCTCAGAGCCAGGAGCCTGCTTCAGATTCTGTCTCCCTCTCTCTCTGCCCCTTTCCCGCTAGCACTCTGTGTCTCTCTCTCAAAAATAAACGTTAAAAAAATTTTGTTTTAAAGTTTTCCATATAAATTAATGGTAATTGCTTTTTCACTTTATAGCATTTTGGCTTATGAAAATTTCATGGGAACACCATACTTTCAGAGACCAGGGAAAACCTATATTCCCAGGCCTCGAAACCTAGTGGAATGTTCTGGGTTGGATTTCAAAATTGCTTGGAACCAGTGATTGCTTTATCCCCTCCATTTTCTTTCATTTCAAATTGAAATGCCTCTAAATACTATCTCTTGCCTAAATAAGCATTATACTCTGGGATTAGATTATTTATTTCTTGAGTTTGTATGTGTGAACTCTAACTCAAACCACAATCATGAGATTTGCAGATTCATGGATAGACAGGAATTTTGCCCCAGAATGGATCAGACCCAGAGTCTCACCCATACCTAATTTAGATGATTTAGATAATGAGATATGAGACTTGTGAGCTGATAAGCTTTAGAACTTGCATTGATGCTCTAAGGGGTTGAGATTTTGGGGGAACATGGAATGGAGTGAATGTTTTTGCATGTGGGATAGACACTAATTTTTGAGAGCCAGACAACAAAATGTAGTAGACTGAATGATCCCCCAATGTCATAATCCCCAAAACTTGTGACTATGTCACCTAACATGGTAAAAGGGACTCTGCAGATGTGATTAAGGATCTTGAGATGAAGCAATGATCTTGGTTTATCCAGGTGGATCCAGTGTAATCACAAGGGTCTTTATAAGAGGGAGGCAGAAAGGTCAGTCAGAAGATGCGACAAACGTGGGGGTGCCTGGGTGGCTCAGTTGATTAAGCGTCCGACTTCGGCTCAGGTCATGATCTCATGGTTCGTGGGTTCGAGCCCTGCGTCGGGCTCTGTGCTGACAGCTCAGAGCCTGGAGTCTGTCTTTGGATTCTGTGTCTCCCTCTCTCTCTGACCCTCCCCTGCTCGCCCTGTCTCTCTCTGTTTCTCAAAAAAAAAAAAAATTAAAAAATTAAAAAAAAAAAAGAAGATGCGACAAAGGAAGCAGAGGGTCAGAGTTAGAGACTGCAGTTATAGTGCTGGCCTTGAAGATGAAGGAAAGGGCCACAAGCCAAGGAACGCAGATGGCTTTTAGAAACCGGAAAAGACAAGAAAACAGATTCTCCTTGAGAGCCTCTGAGAAAAAGCATAGCCCTGCTGGCCCTTGATTTTGTCTCAGTAAAACCCATTTCAAGAATTGTAAGATAAATGTCTGTGTTGGTTTATGCCACCGTGTGGGGTAATTGGTTACAGCAGTCATAGGAAACCACTACAAGGTCACACTCAGCTTTGGTGTAAATAGTCAGTTGGTGGCAGAATAGAAAGAGGCAGACATGGGGCACAACTGAACCACGTATGGACAATCTGGAGAAAAGTCACACAAACACTTGTCCCCCTGAGCCAGGAGAGACTTATTATTTCTGGTCAAGTCGGACCACATGTGGCCAGGCTCACAGGTGAGAGTCTGATTCCAGTTAAGGAGAAACTCTTAATGGGAGTGTCTGAACACAAAGCTCCCACTTAGATTGGGGTGTGCCCCACTGATGGGGGTGGTCCTTGTGTCATGGGTGTTACAGTACGTATTACAATCACTACTTTAATCCTATCTGCTGTTTGGTGGACACAAGTCCCTTCATGTCTGAGACTAGATTTTAGGCATTCTTTGGATCAGCACTTTGACTCTAGCATGTGCAACAAGCATCTGGGGAGTTTGTTAAATGGCAGATTCTGGGGCACCTGGGTGGCTCGGTCAGTTAAGTGGCTGACTCTTTAAAAAAAAATTTTTTTTAATGTATGTATGTATTTATTTTTAAATTTTTTAATGTATTTATTTTTGAGAGAGAGAGACAGAGCATGAGCAAGGGGGAAGGTCAGAGAGAGAGGGAGACACAGAATCCGAAGCAGGCTCCAGGCTCTGAGCTGTCAGCACAGAGCCCAACGCGGGGCTCGAACTCACAAACTGCGAGACCATGACCTGAGCCGAAGTCGGCTGCTTAACCGACTGAGCCACCCAGGCACCCCTTAATGTATTTATTTTGAGAGGGAGAGAGACAGAGCGCAAGCCAGGGAGGGGCAGAGAGAGAGGGAGACACAGAATCGGAAGCAGGCTCCAGGCTCCAAGCTGTTAAGCACAGAGCCCGACATGGGGCTCAAACCCATGAACCTGGAGATGATGACCTGAGTCGAAACAGGACACCTAACTGACCGAGCCGCCCAGTGCCCCAAGCGGCTTGACTCTTGATTTCGGCTCAGGTCATGATCTCAGGGTTTGTGAGATTGAGCCCCACATTGGGCTCTGTGCTCTGTGCTAATGGTGTGGAGCCTGCTTGGGATTCTCTCACTCTCTCAAAATAAATAAACATATAATAAAATAAAATAAAATGCAGATTCTGAATCAGGTCAGGCTGGGACCCAGATGAGGTGCTGGTCTGTAGCAACTCTAGGTAACAAGATTCTAGAGACCAGTGATTTTCAAACTTGAATGCACATCAGAATCACCTGAAGGCCTTATGAAAACAGAGAGCTGGGCCCCACCCAGATTCCGATTTAGTAGGTCTCATTAAGGACTGAAAGTCTGCATCTAAAAAAATTTTTTAATGTTTTTTTGGGGGGGAGGGGCAGAGAGAGAGAGAGACACAATCTGAAGCAGGATCCAGGTTCTGAGCTGACTGCACAGAGCCCGACGCAGGGCTTGAACTCACGACGTGAACTCACAAACAGCAAGATCATGACCTGAGCTGACGCTCAACTGACTGAGCCACCCAGGTGCCCCTGCAAGTCTGCATTTTTAAACAAATTCCCAGATGATGAGGAGGTGGGGAGGAGGCACCACACTTTGAGAGCCACTACTCTAGAACATTCTGTGACCCACGGCTTTGGCTCTTTTTGGAATTTGGTGTCGTGTCCCCACTGCTGGAGTTTTGGTTCTTTAGTTTACAGTGTTTCCATTGCTCCTGGAAACACGTGGGAGGGGTTATTCATCCTTCCTTGAGTTTAGCTTTGTTGTCAATAAAACATAAATTTCAGACATTTCTTATCAGGATTTTGGTGAGGTCTCTGCTGCCTCTGGGGACTCACTGCTATTGAACATCTACTGTGTGCCAGGCCTGGCCTCAGGCCCTTTGCAGATCAAATATAAATCTTTGACTGCAACACAGGGTAGGCTCCCCCGAGGCTGCCTATCTGTGGCCCTCCCCTCATGGTCAGTGCTGGGAGTTTATCTGTACATTACTCTCCAGGGTGAAGGAGACATCTTCACCGGTGTATGAAGCTCACCTAGTGGGTGGCATCACACGCTAGCTGGATGACGGACTTTACCACCAAACATACCATTCCCCCCACGGAGAGCACAGGACACTGTAATCGTGGCTGATTGTTCAGGGAAGGGTGGGTTAAGCACGGGGCGAATGTGAGCAGGGGAGCCTGGGGGGTGCTGGAAGGAAGGACAATGAACGAGGACCGAGTTAACCAAGCCCATCAGGTGCCACCAAGGTTCCAAGGAGGCCAAGCCTCCCAAGACACCCTAGACGGGGGGTCACTGTGTTGCCCTGCGGTGAAGGGTGTGGGGCCCAAGCCGGGTAGGGACTCTAATGAGGACAATCTCCTCGCCTCCTTCCCCACCTGTGACTGTCATCCCTGCCCATTCTCTCCACTTCCCTGATGGCCCCCGCTGCTCGCTCAGCAGACCCCCGGAAGCCCACTGCTGAGGGAGACAGGCTAAGCAGGACACGAGCAGCAGCCTCCTCTTGGGCCCACTTTATTTGGGAGCAGGGTGGGGAGGGCTCTAGGCCTGCTGGGCCCGCAGCAGTGCTCGCACCTGGCCGATCTGCCAGTCGACACTGGCGCGCGCCGTGCCACCCAGGGCAGCATACTGTTCCACACTGTGGCCATAGTCCCACACATGACTCACGTCGCCTAAAAACAGGGGGCTGGGGGAAGGAAGAGGAGATGGGCTAGGGCCCAGCTGGGCCACCGGGGGCCTCAGGGGCCCGGGGTCACCTCCTGGGAGGCAGCAGAGGGAGGGGAGGGTGCTGCACCTGATGGTCTGTAGCTCCTTCAGCGACAGCTGGTTGAGGGCCACCCCCTTGGTCTCCGCCATGAACACAGCTTTCCCAGAGGCCTCGTGGGCCTGGCGGAATGGCATCTGGGGAAGCCAGGGTGAGGGAGGTACTGACTCAGCCATCCTCTGCTCCCCATTCTGCCCGTGTCCTCCCCATGACCCCCAGCCCCGGCCTGGGCGACGCCCCCATCTCCTGCCCCCCCACCCCCCACCCCACACTTACCCCTTTGCGGACCAGGTAGTAGGCGAGGTCAGTGGCCAGCATGTCAGGACTAAGAGCCTGTGCCATGTTCTTACGGTGAATCTGGGGGACGCCAGTGGTGGCGGTGGTGAAGCCACCAGCCCCAGGCCCAAGACCTACCACCACACCCCTTAGCCAGGATGTCCCCAGCCTTGGGCAGATTCACTCTCACACCCTACTCTGCCCTCTCCGCTTGAGCCATTTTGTCATCACTATTGATAAGGTTTAGGTGTGCTACTAGGCATGGCCGGCCCTTTTTCAGAGTCCTTAGCTTTAGCATGTATCAGAACCACCGGGAGGATGTATTCTAAATCGCTGGGCCCTACCCTCAGAGTCTCGAATCCAGGAGGTCTGGAGTGGGACCTAGGATTACATTTCTATTACATTCTCAGGTGCTGTTGATGCTGCTGGTCCCAGGGCCACAGTTTGAGAAATGTGGCTTTGAGGCACATCCTGAACTATTTAAGAATGAAATGATACGATGGGGATTTGCTTAAAAATAATGAGGCAGCGGGTAGTGGGTAAAGAGCCAAAGCAAAAAAGTCCATGAGTTGATTATTGTTGAGCTACATGTTAGTCCACAGGAGTTCATTATACATTCTCTCAACTGTGCATCCTGAAATTTCCCATATTAAGTGACGAAAAAAGAAATCTGGTCAAGCCAGTTGATGGGACCCGTTGAGTCTAACCCACTTCCATTGCACTGTAGCTAGCATCTTTTGTCACTTCAGTGTTCCAGGGGCAGGAACAAACACATACCCACCTCCCCCTGCCCCAGATCTTCTAGACACATCAACCCTCACCTTCTCTCAAGATGGCCTCCTGGCATCCCCATCCCAGAGTGTAGGGGCCTAGGGGGGAGGGGGGGTAGCTTGCCTGCAGTGTAGACATGACGCCAGTGGCCACTTGGAGGACGGCACTCATGGTGTCTGACACTTCAAATACAGCTTCTTTGTCCTCCTGGGAGGCATGTGGCAGGAGGTGAGAGCCCAGTAGCCTTGTCCCCCACTGGGGCATGCCCAGTGCCTTCCAGTGCGAAAACTCAGCCCCTCGTACAACCCACACCGGCAGAGAGGAGAGAGCTCTCAAGGGCAGTCAAGGGCTGGGTACATAGGATAGAAGGTGGCAATCCTGTGGGGCCCCTGCCTGGATATGCCAGGGCCCCGAGAGCTGGGATGCGGTGTATGTGCAGGCGCATCCCTCACCCACAGCCCCAGCCTCGCACCTGTAGGTCCTTGTTGTAGGTGCTTGGAAGTCCCTTGAGTGTCATCAGGAGCCCAGCACACTAAGGGAAGAGTGAGAAGCAGGAGGCTGGACCTCAGGACCCTCCAGGTCAGCCCAGAGCCCTGCCCCCACTCCCTGCCCTGCTCACCCGCCCAAACACACGCCCCGCCTTGCTCCGGATCAGCTCCAGACTGTCTGGGTTTTTCTTCTGGGGCATCAGGCTGCTTCCAGTGCTGGGGACAGAAGTGCTGAGGCTGAAAGGGCTCCCCTGCCTCTTGGCTGGTCTGCTGGCTGGATCAGGGGAGGTCCAGCAGCACGCAGTCCGGGTGTGTCCAGAGGGTGGCATGGGGAGGAGGGGAGCCATGTGGCGGGTGCAGAGCTGGGGTAGGGCGGGGCCCGGCCTTACCTATAGGCATCTGAGAGTTGCACAAAGCTGAACTCCTTGGTGCCATAAAGGATGAGATCCTCAGCCATCCTGCTGAGGTGGGTCATGCACAGTGAAGCCCAGAACAGGAACTCGGCTTGTGGGAGGAAAGGGAGAGAGGGCCTTCTGGTCACCAGGCCTCTCTTGTTCCTCACTCAGTCTTGAGAATCCCCGGCTGGGACCAGACTTGGGGTGGGAGGAGGCTAGAGGACAAATCAGAGCACAGTGCAGGAGAGTGGCTGCAGGGGACAAGCGGGCTGGTCCCCAGGACTCACCCACAAAGTCTCGCTCACTGGTGGCATCCATGCTGTTGAGCGTGATGGCCCCAAAGTTCAGTTCTGGAGGACAGGGAAATGGGGAAGGCAATAGGGCTGGGCTGGAGGGCAAGGAGGGGCCTCCTCTATCCCAAACCAGGTTGCCCAGCCACCCCCTCCTTAAGACCCTTTCAGGGAGGAGAGTAGGGAGGGGCAGGATGTGGGGGTTGGGTCTCTTGTGTGGTCCCAGGAAGGAAGCAGAAGCCCTGAGACTCCCCAGCACCATGCACCCTGGCCACAGGCCGCCTCTTACCTCTCTAGGCTGTGTCCATAGGTAACAAATGGGGTTTTCAACCAGCCCCCTGCCCCCTCCAAGTGTGTGTGGGACCTGGCAGGTGCTGAAGGGGATCTCCCTGGGGAAGAGGGGCAGGGCGCCTCACCTGCTCGGAGCAGCTCTCGGTCCACACCCAGAGGGTTGCCTGCAATGGCCCCACTGCAGGGACAAGGGGATTCCCGGTGACCAGGGCTCCTGGCAGGCAGGCCCTGGCACATACACACATGCATACCCAGAGCCAAGCCCTGATTGTCAGGGCTGCCACCCAATCAGTATGGGGGGCGGAACACCTGTCCCCATGGAGGGGAAATGGAGGGCTGTGGGCAGCTGCTGGCTCTCTGGAACCTCTCTGGAGGTTCAGCTCTGACATACTCGATAGCCTGGTTGTCCTCATCTTAGAGAGAGCCGGGGGGTGCGGGGGTGTCCATGCAGGGTTCCCTCCCTTCCATGGGGGAAGAACCCTGGACAGGGAAGCCAGTTACCTGGCTTTCCGTTCTCCTCTGCCTTTCCTGGCCCCTCCTCTTCTGTGGATCCCCAGGGACACGCTAACTATGTGACAGCAACGCCCACCCCCAACGAGGCCCTCAGAGCACTGGGGCCTCACTCACCTCCCCAGGGGCAGGACGTTGACCCGCTTCTGTACCTCCAACAGCCTCTCAGAGTCTCTGGTCAGCGCCACGGCATGGCTGTAGGAAGCCAGGGGGCAAGGGGGTCAGAGCATCCTGGGGCTCCCTCCCATCACAGCCCCTTCATGATGTCCCCACAATATGCTCCCCCACCCACCTCAGGATCCAGTGGCTCCAGCGAATGGGCTGAGCCCTCTGCAGGTGTGTATACCCTGGGAAGAGGACGTCACGTTCCCTGTGGGGGAAGAATAGGGGCAGGGGCCTGAGGGGTTCAGGAAGTCCAGACCAGGACTGCCTGTGACACCTGGGACCCTGCAGGCCCGGCCCCTACGGGGAAAAGTAGGGCAAGCCTACCAAGGATCTGCCTGCACAAGAAACCAAGCAATCTCCCGGGGACAAACACATCATAAAGGAAGAGGCCAGAAGTGGGGCAGCGTGATCCAAGGACTAGGCCAGCGCCATGGGGCCCCCCGGGAGTAGGACTTTGGCTAGGACCAAAGGTGATTTCAGCTCTGAGCAGAGGTGAAAGCAAAGGAAGAGACACATGGTGGGTACTACCTGGCAGGGGGAGTCAGGCAGGGAGCACTCGAGAAGCTCCCAAGGACTCCAGAAGAGCCAGGGGCACTTTAAGTGGGGAAGGCAGGGGCAGAGGCGCTGTAGGTGGTGGTGATGGTTCTGGTTTGTTTTTTTTAATAAACAGCTTTAGAGATATAAGTATATAATTCACATACAATTCACTCATTTAAACTGTACACTTTAGTGTACAACCATCACCGCATCCATTTTAGAACATTTTCCTTTAAAAAAATTTTTTTATAATAATTCGTTTTTGAGAGAGAGAGAGAGAGCGTGTGCGCGCACGAGCATGAGCGAGTGGGGGAGGGGCAGAGAGAGAGGGAGACACAGAATCCAAAGCAGGCTCCAGGCTCTGAGCTGTCAGCACAGAGCCTGACGCGGGGCTCGGACCCACGAGCAGTGAAATCATGACCCGAGCTGAAGTAGGATGCCTAACTGACTGAGCCACGCAGGTGTCCCTAGAATATTTTCATCATCCCAAAGAAGAAACCTTGTAGTCATTAGCAGTCACCCCCTATTCCTCCCAGCACCCCCAGAGATGGTAAGGTCTGTGAAGAAGAGGTCACAGGATACTGGGAAAGAGGAAGGGTCAACCGTATGTATCTCTGACACCAGGTAGGGTCTTCTCAGCAGAAAATTGGCCCGGTCTGCAAGGAACAAAGCCAATGCCAAAGACATGAGGCCACAGAAGCCAGAGCTTGGGATGCAGCTATGCCAGCCACGCTGGGTGGGGATGGGGGGTAGAATGGGGACATAGGGCATAGGCAGGCTGAAGAGTGACCGTGGTTGCCCCAGGCACAGCCAGCCCGTTTCCTCGGGTTTCAGGGCATCTGCCTAGTGCCTTAGCCTCCTCCTTATGAAGCCTCAAAGGGTGAGCTCGCCCTGCCTGCTGAACTTGGCTGGCATGGCAGGAGCAAACAGCAAAAAATGCCCTCATTCCTGGCTGCTTGCCTCATTTAATCTAGGATTTCCAGGACGCCCATGAACCCCAAGGTCTGGTTCCCTGACCCTTTTCACCTCTGCCACCTAGATCTGCCTGTCTTAGGGGAGAGGAGACCCCGGCTGCCCTCACTCCCTGCTCTGCCACCTGAGTGTCTATGGGAGACTCACGCCTCTGCACGATCCACCATAGTTCTGATGAGCTCCCAGAGGAGGGCGGAAAGTTTAGAGCAGTTCTGTCGCATCCACAGCCTGAGGTCTGTGACCACCTGTGGGGAGGAGAAGGCGGCACTCAGGGAGACAGCTGTGTTGCTTCGCTGGGGAACCAGACCACTGCTGAGCCCCAAATCTGCCTCCTGGACCCCCCAAGATTGGGAAGGCACGGGGCACGGGGCAGAAGAGCTAGCAGTACCTGGTCATTCCGACTTCTTCCAGTGTGCAGCTTCCCTGCGGTCTCACCGATGAGCTCCTGGGGGTGGAGGGAGCACGGGGTCAGGGTCTGTCTGCTCGTGGCCCAGTGGCCCAGTGGCCCATGCTGGGTCAGCCCAGGCACGCCCTGGTTCCTCCCTCCCTACTCCTGGCCACCTGTTCTGGGGCCTGGCCTGCACTCTGCCAGTGATGAAAGGAAGAGAATGATGGCACTTATGCTCCAAGTGACCAAGAGCCAGGTGGAGAGGGGAGGCCAGGGGGACAGGAAGGGGTCATACCTTCAGACGCCGCTCATTGGCCGTGTGAATATCTTCATCATTGGGGCTGAGTTTGAAGGTGCCCTGAGCCCACTCCTCAGCCACCTGTAGCAGGTGACAATGATCCCAGGGGCCAGGCATCCACAGTCAAAGGGCCCCATCCGTGGTCACACCCCCACTCTAATCACTGACTGTCTCTGTATAGGAGCTGAGGCCTGGGGATGCTCCACAGAAACAGTGAGTGCTCCACATGCGGGTGTGGTCCGCACCCCCAAGGGGTCATCTCAGGCCCAGCCCTCCTTCCCCCATGAACCATGGGCCTTAAAGGATGAAGAGAGACAGTGAGCACAGCACACAGTTTAAAGGGGACCTTGACATTCAATCACAGGGGAAATGACGTGCATGGATGACACAGGTTAGAGGCTCTAGGGTGGCCCATAGGGTGTAGAGAGTACCTTGTCCAGTCCATGGAGTATCTGGTCCATCTCAGCCTTGGTGAGGAGCCCCGCCTTTTCCAGGCCCCGGCTGTAGGCCTTGCTGCCCTGTACATCCACCTCCCACAGGTGCCGGTCGTAGGCAATGGATGAGTTGAACTTCTCCATGATGGGGTCCACTGCACCCACAAACCGGCCACCCCATAGCTTCCCGCTCTGGGCAGGAGAGTAGGAGCAATTAGTGTCCTCCCCACCCTTGAGAACAGAGCCTCTCACAAAGCGCCCGCGGGAGAGTTATCAAGTCTGATGGCAGTGGGAACAGCAGGCAGGGTTATTCTCGCTGGACAGACAAGGAAACTGAGGCTCAGAAAGGATCAGGAACTTGCCCGAAATCACACAGGGAGTGACAGTGTGGCTGGGCACTGAAGTTAGGGTTCTTTCCCACCATGTGACACTTCACTAAGAAAATGATGGCAGGGTACAAGACACCTCCTGAGACCACAGCAGAGCTTCTGGAACCTTTCCTGTCACTGACCAAGGTACCCAGAGTCTGAATCCAGCTCTGATATTCCAGTGCTAACAATAAGAATCCTGGCCTACGTGCAGTGCATTCTCACTGTGTGCCAGGCAGAACGTTAATTGCTTGGCATGCACTGACAGAAACTCTCTGAGGCAGGTGCCAAGTGTATCCTGCTACAGAGAGGGGAAAAGCAAGGCGCAGAGCAGTTACACAGCTTGCCCTCGCTGGGGGTGGTAAAGCCAGGACTGCAGCCCAGCTATCTGCAGCAGAATCCGTGCTCTAAACCCCGCATTCCACCAGGGCTGCTCTGCTGGCCCTGGTACCCTCAACTTTTGTGGCAGGGACAGACAAGAAGCCCCTGAGGGGCCCCATCAGACTCAAACGACCAGCATCTCTCTCCTACAGCTTGGGGCAGGGCCTAAGATCCCAACCCCCACCACTCCCTGGGAGAGCACCTCTGACACATCAGTTATCATTGGCTTTCTAGAAGATCACTAGCTGACCCTCTGCCCCCCAGGAGCCGAGGGCAGAGGGATGGGACAGAGACACCTCTGTTTTGAAAGAGGGCATAGGCCACAGCATATAACAGATGGGGGAGGGGTACAGAACACATGGGGGAGCTGTCTTAGCTCCCAAAATGCCAAGGATAAGGAGAGTGTTCCCTGGGTGAGGGTGGGGATGTCACTTCTCTGCCAACTTTCCTGTGGAGGGGGAGTTTATAGTGGCCTCTGGGGACGTATTTATAATGTGGGGTGTAGAGCATGGATTCTCCTCTGGCCCCCTGCAACTTCCCGGACCTCTCCTAGTCACCTGATCGGGGGCATGTTATGCAAACTTTCTAAGGCTCAGGGTTGCCACTCTATAATATAAGGTCAAGAGTAGTACCTGATAGACTTGTTGTGAGTATTTAATGAGATAAAATGTACTAAGTGCATACATAGCACAGTGTCTGGCACTCAGTAAACTCTCTTAGGGAGGGGCCCAGGGCTGCCAGAACCAGGCCGGGCCTTAGGGCCACTCCTGGTTCTGTGTGCACCATGGGGGCCTCCACTGTGCCCTGGCCCCAGACTGTGAGCTGACCCCTCACTGCCCAGCAGCCTTGGCCGCCAGAGGACTCTGACCTGCAGAAGCAGCCTCCACCCCCCTCAACCTTTTGAGCTAGATCCACCCCTTACCCTCCAAGCCTAGATCTCCGCAAAGCACCACGTGGGTCCCTGGTCCTGACTACTCGGGCCAGCGGGCCAGGGCCAGCCCGCCCCCCAGACGGGAACCTGGCACTGCCTCTTCTAGCAGACCTCTGGACTCCCTGCCTGGGTTGTTAGTAATAACAACTACTTAACAAGCCAGGCTGCAGCCAAACCAATTAGTACCAACCCATGGGACGGCCTGGGGCCAAGCAGAAGTCACCTGATGCTCTGGTCTCCTGAAGGCAGCCTCCTCTGTATTGGGGCCAAGCTCCCACCCCACTGGTAGGCTTAAAAAGACCCCAGAAGGATATCAGAATGAGGTGTCACCATTTGGGCTCCGAAGGGGGGGGGGTCAAATGTGGGGGGAGAGAGGTCTCCTCTAAGCTAGGGCACATCAGGGCCAAAGTGATAACTTTGGGGGCAGGAGCACTGCTTGGGGTTGGAATGAATGAGCAACAGCCAATTTAGAATGCACAAGGGAGGGGCACCTGGTTGAGCTTCCGCTCAGATCATGATCTCGTGTTCATGGGTTCGAGCTCTGCATCGGGCTCTGTGCTGACAGCTCAGACTGGAGCCTGCTTTGGATTTTGTGTCTGCCCCTGTCTCTCTCTCTGCCCCTCCCCTGCTCGCACTCTGTCTCTCAAAAAATAAAATAAAACATAAAAAAAAAGAATGCACAAGGGAAATAACCTATTGTTACTGTTAGTATCATTAGCCACCATTTATTGAACACCTACTATGGTCCAACAACTTGGCCCTGTGCTAGGCATTCTACATATGCTATTACACCCTATTACACCCTCCTATGAGGTGGGTACCGTTACCCTGGGAGATCAGTGACTGCTTCAGAAACCAAATTTGTTTGCCTCCAAAGTCCAAACCCTGATCCAAAAATATCAGGGCAGGCATTCTTATCCAGTCTATTCAGAAGGACAAACTGAGGCCTAGAGAGAGGAAGTGACTTGCTAGCTAATGAGGACCAAAAAGGACTGGAACATACATCTCGTTTCCCAGGCTCCAGTTTCCGTCATTGGCATCAAGCAAATATTCCCTTTTACCAGAAGGGTTCAAAACAATGACCTCATGATCCAGTACCTTACAGGGGGAGGCAGAAATCTATATCATGCCCATTTGCCAGATAAATCAACTGAGGCCCAAGGAAAAGAACCCGTGCCTAGGACTCCTGTCACTCAGTGGTCAGGAAGAGAACCCAGGAGTCCTCTGGCTCTAAAGAGGCCAATGAGATAGGAAGCCACCAGGCATTGGGGCCACTGGGGCCACTTGGGCCACAGGGCATGGTCCCCTACCTCCTGGTTCCTTCCACAAGCCAGAGTCATGAGGACTCTGCTACATAATGACAATTGCTACAGCAGGAGAAGGGGTGAAGGGTGGGGACTGACAGAAGGACATCGGGGAAGCAGGAATGAAGAGGTGAGGAGGCTGAATGAGTGGGCAGCTCCTTTCTTGCCCCCTGCCGGAAGCACTGTCAGGCCAAGGCCACCTTCCCTAGCAGTGTGGATTGGTGAGTGCCACACAGGCCCCTGGGGAGCGGGGAGGGGGCCGAGTAGAACTCCGCGCAAAGATCTTTCCCGGGCTCTAGCAAGCGCTCCAGGAAGCACCCACCGCCTGGAGCCCTAGGAGTCAATTACTAGGACAGTGGCCGGCGGCACGTCCGGCGTGGGGAGATCCCGTGTGCAGGTCGCGGCCCTGGCTGGCTCCCAGAGCGCCCCTCCCCCTCGTTTGGAGACTCGGAGGACCTGGATCCCCGAGGTCCCACTCACCTCCGAGGCCATGTTGGGCGGTTGCTCGTCGTTCAGGAGCCTCGGTCGTCCGGGTCTGGAAGACAAGCCGGGACTGACGACCTCCTTCGACTCCGGGTGGGGTCCCTCGGGCGGGGTCGGCTCTGGGCTCCGGCGCGGCGCTTGGCCCGGCGCAGTCCGTGGGGAGGCGGACGTGGGCAGGGCCCAGCGCGCGCGCCACGGGCCTCCGCGTCCTCCGCTCCGCCCGCCGCGCGCGTCCCTCCCGTCCCGCCTGTCCGGCACTCACCAGCTGCTGGCCGCGCGGTCACCCTCCAGCCAGCCACCTGGCGGGGTTTTTCTGGCCCTAGGAGCGTCAGTTCCAGCCCGGCCCTGTGCCCGCCTCCTGGCGGCCCCGCACCAATCCCAGGCGTCTTGGCGAGGTGGGCGTCGCCCCCACCCTCCAACCCCGGCTGTGGGCGGAGCCGTCTCTGGAGTGGCTTTGGGTCCAGCGGCCCCAGGGCCGAGTAGGGGCAGTGAGGGTGGTGCCTGAGCGACCGCGCTGAAGGCAACAAACACACTGGCGGACACTGGAGACACTGGGCCAGGCCTAGCGGGCTCACAGGATACATAAGGTGAAAAGCCCCCCGCCCCGATCATTCATTCATTCAACAAACATGTGCCTGGCTCCTCAACTCGTTTGTGCCAGGTAGGAGTTAGACACTGAAGAAAAAGAAATGATACCTGCCTCAAGAAACCCTGACAAAGCTTGGACAGGTTGTTGTGGGAGCGTTTAAGGCAGCACGGAAGGGGTGTCTACCTAGGGGTTCTCAGGGAAGATTTCCTTGATCTATTCAACAGAAATGACAAGCTGGGTTTTAGGTGCTGGTGGCACAGCATCCAACTTCTGCCCTGAAATGGCTTCTGGTGGAGATGTCTCCTGAGTTGGGTCTTGAAAGATGAGAGTTAACTCCCCAAAGAAGAGGATTAGAATTTTCCCTGCAATGGGAGTAGCCTGGGCAAAGGCCAGGAGGGAGGCCAGATTGTGAATAGCCTGCTTGGAGAACAGGAACCAGTCACAGTGGCTACAACAAAGGGACAGGAGTCAGGTGGGCAGGAGCGATGGGAAGTAGGTTGGGGCAAGGCTTTGAATGTCAAGAGAGACAGTTTGGTCTTGGTCCTGTAGGTCATAGGAAACAACAGACTGGAATCACTTGCAGTTCCTAGAATGTATCAGGCTGTTTCAAGCCTTCTTCTTCTTTTGTTTTCTTTGTAGGATTATTGATATTTTTCTTTTTTTTAATCTAATAATGTATTTATTTTTTATAATTTACATCTAAGTTAGCATATGGTGCAACAATGATTTCAGGAGTACACTCCTTAATGCCCTTTACCCATTTAGTCGCCCCCACAACCAGTCCAGCAACCCTCTGTTTGTTCTCTATATTTAAGAGTCTCATGTTTTATCTCCCTCCTTGTTTTTATATTATTTTTGCTTCTCTTCCCTTATGTTCATCTGTTTTGTAACTTAAAGTCTTCATATGAGTGAAGTCATATGATATTTGTCTTTCTCTAATTTCGCTTAGCATAATACCCTCTAGTTCCATCCATGTAGTTGCAAATAGCAAGATTTCATTATTTTTGATTGCCGAGTAATACTCCATTGTATTACTCCACATCTTCTTTATCCACTCATCCATCTATGGGCATTTGGGTTCTTTCCATACTTTGGCTCTTGTCAATAGTGCTGCTATAAACATTGGGGTGCATATGTCCCTTCTAAACAGCATACCTGTTTCCCTTGGATAAATACCTAGTAGTGCAATTGCTGGATCATAGGGTACATTTCAAGCCTTTTTAAATGCTCTTCTCTGTGCTTGGAATGCCCTTCCTTCACTGTCTCACTATTTCCCATTTGTTCATTGGTATTCTAGCCAAGCATCATCAATGTCAGGGAGATTCCCAGATGACCCAGAGGTCCAGCTCTGGGGTCCCTCTGGATCCTATAGGAGCATCTCGAAGTCTTTCCCTGAATTGAGAGCACTGTAATTGTGGCTTCTGGATCTTCTTCCCTACCCAACTGTGAGCTCCTTGGAAGCAAGGCCTCATCCACTTTATTCCTGTGACCCCCAGGCATTTCCTGTCTTTTCCCATAGAAGCCCCATAACTTGGCTGCATCAGGCCACAGGTGGACAGGGATGTGGAAGCCCATGAGACCAGCTCTGAGCCATGTGGTACTCTAAACTGAAAGAGGATTGTGGCAAGTCCCTGGGATCCACTTGCTAGGCTCTGAGGCCTGACATCCCTCCCTGGGAGGCCAAAGGTGAAAGCCAGCAGTACTTTACAAACATGAGCTCACATCCCTGAAGATCGGGCAACAGGCAGGGGCCAATTCATTTCCTTTGGGAAATGAATTGAGGCTGAAAAGGGAGAAAGGGAAGACATATGAGAGCAAAACTATAAACACAATGCATAACACAGGTAGGGCTGTAACTACAACACCTAACACAGTGGCTCAACAGGTACCAGACTGTGCTAAAGCCTTTACACAATTGATCTTATTTCATTTTCACAACAGTCCTATTTAGAGATGGAGAGGCTGAAGCTGCAAAGGGGTAGGGGTTAGTGGACATGCCCCATGGCAACCAGTTAGAAGGAGACAGTCTGGCTGCCCACACTGTACCACATGACAGAAGAGAGACTGTGACCCCAGATTTGCTTGCAGCAAATAGCAAGCTTGTCCTGTGTGGAGGTTGCTGCAGGGTTGGGGAAGGGAACTCAGGAGAAGGAGGAACACAAGGAGGTAGCACAAAGGCTTGTGAAGAAAAAAAAACCCAGACAGGGGCACCTGGGTGGCTCCGTCGGTTAAGCGTCCAACTTCGGCTCAGGTCATGATCTCGTGGCACATGAGTTCGAGCCCCATGTCGGCCTCTGTGCTGACAGCTCAGAGCCTGCAGCCTGCTTCGATTTCTGTGTCTGCCTCTCTCTCTGCCCCTCCCCCGTTCATGCTCACTCTCTCTCTCTCTCTCTCTTTCTCTCTCAAAAATAAATAAACATTAAAGAAAAAAAGAAAAAAAAACCCAGACAAATCAAAAGAGTCTGCAGCTAAGGCCCTGACACTAGACACTAAAGAGGACATGACCCTTGATCTTGAGAAAATGTCCTTGGCACTTAGGACTCATGGGAGCAGAGCAGCCAAGTTCTCTCAGAAAAAGCTGAGATCCCTGAGCAAAATCTCGGGGAGCCTGAGAGAGGCTCGGAGAAATGTGCCTGCCAGTGGCCAGTCTATAATCAGCACAGAGAAGATAGATAGGAAGGACAGGAGGCCACCATCTGCTACCTGTAGTCCATAGAGAGCTCAGACAGCGATTTGAAGGGTGACTATCTCAGGCTTTCAAGAGGTAACACTCAGTCTGTACAACAGTCTAGCCACTGCTGCCCTAACTAGGCTCTTTAGAGGACCCTAAGATTGGTGTAGGAGTATGACTGGAAGGAAGACTGGACCTTGGGCCATGGTGGAAAGCAGTTGCAAGGGCCTTATTCTTGGGTATCTCTTTGATGACCAGCAGACTCAGTTTCTCTTCAGACTTTCAGAATGTGGCTGCTAGGGTTTGGGGACCAGGTGAGTCCATTCCAAGGGAATTGTTAGGATTGCCGGAATCCTATAATGCAACAGAAATGTAACTGAGATTGGATCAAATTCTCAAGCCTTAATAAATGAAGGTGCGCAAATTCACTGCCAGAAGACCCCAGACTACAAGAAAGGCTAAGGAAGTTCTTCATGCTGAAGGGAAATGACTTAAGATGAAAGGCTGGGTCTACAGGAAGGAATAGAAAGCACCAGAAGGAACGCCTGCATGGCTCAGTGGGTTAAGCGTCCGTCCGACTCTTGATCTCAGCTCAGGTCTTCATCTCAGGATAGCCCCACATTAGGCCTACTTAGAAAGCAAACAAAGAAACACCAGAAAGAGCAACTATGTATAGAAGACTTTATTCTCTCTTCTTAATTTCCTTAAAGACAAATGACTAGGGGAGCCTGGTTGGCTCAGTTGGTAGAGCATGCAACTCTTGATCTCAGGATATGAGTTGGATCCCCACATTGGGTATAGAGATTACTTAAAAATAAAATCTTAAAAAAATTAAGACAATTGACTATTTAAACTAAAAATAATAATAATGTATTGTTAGTTTTATAGCAAAGTGGAAGAGGATACTAATGGAAATATACTGTTGTAAGATGGTTACGTTATACATGAAGAGATATACTAATATCAATTCAGAGAAAACTGGGATAAATTAAGGATTCATAATGTAATCCTTAGAGCAACCACTAAAAAAAGATACATCTAAAAACCCAAAAGATGAGATAAAATGGAATATTAAAATATTCTTGATCCAGAGGAAGTCAAGGATAAAGGACACAGGTACAGATAGAAAAAAATAAGATAATAGACTTAAACAACTGTATTAATAATTACATTAAGTGTAAATGGGTTAAACACTTCAATTAAAGGCAGAGATAAAAGGCAGAATGCATTAAAAAAGTAAGATCCAACTGTATGCTGCCTACCAAAAAATTCACTTAACACATAAAGACATAGACATAAAGACATAAAAGTAAAGGGATGGAAAAGATATACCATGTAAGCACTAATCATAATAAATCTGGGATGGCTGTATCTATATCAAAGTAAACTTTAAGGCAAGAAATATTACCAGAGATAAAGAGGATCATTATATAATGATAAAAGTGTCAATTAATCCTTAAGTACTAACAATTCTAAATGAGTATATTCCTAAAAACACAGCTTTAAATTATAGGAAGTGAAGATTAACAGAACTAAAGCGATAAATAAATAACTCCAAAATTGTAATGAGAGATGTTAACATCCCTATGTCTATAATTGACAGAATCAGTATACAAAAATATCAGGAAACATATGGGTGATCTAAACAAAATCATCAACTAACATTTCCTAATTGATATTTATAGAGCATGCCACCCAACAATGGCAAAAGAAATTATTGGTGCCCTTTGCAAGCAGCCTAATGATGATGATAATTTTTGTATGTAAAAAATGACCCTTAAAATATATTACAGTATAAATTTATACTATGGAATATAACTCAAAATATAAAAATAAATGAACTATTGATATATGCAATGACTTTGCTGAATCTCCAGGATATTATGCTTAGTGGGGAAAAAAATCACTCCCAAAAGTTTACACATTGTATGATTCTACTAATACAACATCACTGAAATGACAAAATTTTAGAAATGGAGGACAGAGTAGTGGTTGCCAGGGGTCAGGGGTGGTGGGGAGGTGATTATATAAGGACAACATGAAGAAAAATTGTGGCGCTGGAACTGTTCAGTATCTTAACTTTATGATGGGTACATGAACTTACACAGGTGATTAAATTGTGTAGAACTTAATATGTATGTAGGCACACACATAAAATGAGTACAAGTAAAATAGGGAAATCTGAACGAGATCATTAGACTGTATCAATGTCAATATCCTGGTTGTGATATATTATAGTTTTACAAAATGTTACCACTGGAGGAAACTGAGTAGAGTGTAAAGGGATGTCTCTGATCATTTCTTACAACTGCATATGAATCTAAAATTATCTCAAGAAAAATTTCAATAAAAATATATTACAAAATCCATTCACATTCACTTTCGAAAATACAATAGATAATGACATGAGGTTATGTTTTTTTTAATGTTTATTTATTTATTTTGAGAGAGAGAGAATGAGCAGGGGAGGGGCAGAGAGAGGGAGAGAGAGAATCTCAAGCAGGCTCCATGCTCAGCGCAGCGCCTGATGTCGGGCTCAATCTCACAATGGTAAGATCATGATCTGAGCTGAAATCAAGAGTCTGATGCTTAACTGACTGAGTCACCCAGGCACCCCTAAAAGATAAGGACTTTTTAAAAACATAACGTTAGGACACAGTTCGTGAGTTCGAGCCCCACATAGGGCTCTGAGCTGACAGCATAGATAGATCCTGCTTGGGATTCTTCCTCTCTCTCTGTCCCTGCCCCACTTGTGCTCTCTCTGTCTCTCAAGATAAATAAAAACTTTAAAAAAAAGTTCTAATCTTTTAGAGAAAAATACTGAAGAATTGCCAGGTGAAATGATATGGTATCTGGGGTTTATTTTAAAATGCTCCAACAATAAAAAGTAGTGAGGCTGGTAAGATAGAAGATTTGCAAAATGTCAATAGTTGTTGACGTCAGTATTTTTGAAAATTTCCAAGTGTTGGGCACTGGGTGTCTCAGTCATAAAACATCTGACTTCAGCTCAGGTCATGATCTCATGGGTTTGTGAGTTCAGGTCCCACATCAGGTGAGCTCAAGCCCCAAATTGGGTAAGCACCAGGCCTGCTTCAGGTAAAACATGAGCCCGGCTTCAGGTGAGCCCTGCTTCTCTCTCTCTCTCTGTCTCTGCCCCTTGTGAGATTCTCTCGCTCTTCCTCTCACTCATTTGCACCGTCTCTCTCTCCCAAAATAAAACAAAACTTGTTAAAAATGCTTAAAAATGTTAAAAAATGCTCACAATCCCACTGTTTGAACCCTAATGAACTTGGATATACACATATGTATGTGGATATATATGTGGTGTTTTATTAGCTTTATTGAGATGTAATTGATATACAATAATACACTAATATTTAAAGTGTACAATTTGATATGTTTTGACATATACTTAAACCCATGAAATTAACCATAATCAAGGTAGTGAATGTATCCATCATACCCAAAAGGATCCTTATACTTCTTTATAACCCCTTCCTCCTGCCTCTCCCTTTCCATACCTGAGAAACCACAGGTCTGCTTTTTGTAGTCATAGATTAGTTACAATTTTCCAGATTGTTTGGCTTTTCTCACTCAGCATAATTATTTTGAGATTTATCCATGTTATTACATGTATCAATAGTTCAGTTCTTTTTATTCCATTGTATGGATATGCCCCAATTTGTATATCCAATGTCTGTTGGTGGATATTTGAGTTGCTTCCAATTTTTAGCTATTACAAATAAAACATGCATGTACAGGGGCGCCTGGGTGGCTCAGCTGATTAAGTGCCTGACTGTTCATTTCGGCTCAGGTCATGATCTGGAGGTTTGTGAGTTCAAGCCCTGAATTGGGTCTGTGCTGATAGTGTGGAGTCTCCCTACTTGGGATCCTCTCTCTTCCTCTCTCTACCCTTCCCCAGCTTGTCCTCTTTCTTTTAAAATAAACAAAACTTTTAAAAAATGCATGACAAGTCTTTCTATGCACATATGCTTTCATTTCCCTTGGATAAATACCTATGAGTGGGATGTCTGGATCATATGGTAGATGTATGTTTAATTTTTAGGGACTTACCAAATATATTTGCAAAGTGTTGTACAGATGTACTTTTCCCCACCAGCAGTATATGAGAGTTTCAGTTCCAAAATATCCTTGTCAACACTTAGAATGGTCAGTCTTTTTAACTTCAGTCACTCTTACAGGTGCATAGTATGTTTCATTAATATTTTAATTTGCATTTCCCTAATGACTAATGCTGAGCATCTTTTCATGTGGTTATTTGACATCCATGTATTATCTTCTTTGGTGAGGTATCATCTTGTTTTTTCTTTGTCTTAACTGCATTTTTATTAGAGCAAAAGTTTTTAATTTTGATGATACAAGTCCCTTATCAGATGTATATGATCTGCAAATATTTTCTTCCTATTCTTTAGATCATCTTTTCACTTTATTTGTATTGTTTGCAGCACAAATGTTTTTAATCTTGACGAAGTCCAATTTATCCATTTTTTTCTTTTGTTGCTTGTACTTTTGGTGTCATATCTTAGAAAATATTACCTAACCCAAAGTCATGAAGATTTACTATGTTAATTTTCAGTTAATTTTTCTGTATGGTGTGAGTTAGGCATCCAATTTTATTATTTTGCATGTTAATATGCAGTTATTTTAGTACCATTTGTTGAAAAAACTATTGTTTTCTCCCATTATATTATCTTGGCACTCTTGTCAAAAACCAATTGACCTGGAGCGCCTGGGTGGCTCAGTTGGTTAAGTGTCCAACTTCAGCTCAGGTCATGATCTCGCAGTCTGTGAGTTCCAGCCCCACATCAGGCTCTGTGCTGACAGCTCAGAGCTGGAGGCTGTTCGAATTCTGTGTCTCCCTCTCTCTCTGTCTCTCCCCTACTCATACCTGTCTCTCTCTATCTCTCAAAAATGGATAAATGTTAAAAAAAATTTTTTTTTAAATCAATTGACCTAAATGTAAGTCTTTATTTCTGGATACTCCATTCTACCTCATTGACCTGTAGGTCTACTTTATGCCAGTACTATATTACCTTGATTAATGTAGGACCATGGCAAGTGGTGAAATTGGAAACTGTGAGGTCTCCAACATTTTTCTTGTTTTCAAGATTGTTTTGGCCATTCCGGGTCCCTTGTGTCCTCATATGAATTTTATAATTAACTTGTCAATTTCTGTAAAAAAAAAAAAAGGCAGTAGAGATTTTGATAATGATGTACTGAGTCTGTAGATCAATTTGGAGAGTACTGATATTTTAACAATATTAAGTCTTCCAGTCATGAACATGGGATGTTTCTAATTTAATAAGATCTTATTTAATTTCCTTCAATAATATTTTGTAATTTTCAGGACACAAGTTTTGCACTAGTTTTGATAAATTCATTCCCAACTGTTTTATTCTTTTTGATGTATTATAAATGGAATTGTTTTTCTTGATTTCATTTCCCAACTGTTCACTGTTAATGTATAGAAATGCAATTGATTTCTATATATTGATCTCGTATCTTGAAATCTATCAAATTTGTTTATCCAGCAGTTTTTTTAGTGGATTTCTTATGATTTTCTACAATGTCATGTCATCTGCTAGTATAGTTTTGCTTCTTCCTTTCCAATCTGAATTTTTTTTTTTTGCCTAATTGCTCTGACTAGTCCCTCCAGTACAATTTTTTAAAATTTTTATTTATTTTTGAGAGAGACAGAGACAGAGAGACAGAGTGTGAATGGGGGAGCGGCAGGGAGAGAGGGAGACACAGAACCTGAAGCACGCTCGAGGCTCTGAGCTGTCAGCACAGAGCCAGACGTGGGGCTCCAACCCACGAACCATGAGTTCATGACCTGAGCCGAAAGTCAGAAGCTTATCCGACTGAGCCACCCAGGTGCTCCACCATCAAACATGTTTATAGAGATTTAAATAGGAAGAAAAAAAAATCTTATATATTTACTTATGTAGTTAGCATTTCCTGTGCTTTTTATTCCTTTGTGTGGATCCAGATTTCTATCTGCTATCATTTTCCTTTTGTCTGAAGCATTTCCTTTATTTTTCTGTAGTACCAGTGATGAATCCTTTCAGCTTTTGTGTATCTGAAGATGTCTTTATGTTACCCTGTTGTTTTGAGAAATATTTTTCCCACATACGGAATTCTGAGTGGACTTTTCCCCCCAGTATTTTAAAGATGTTGCTCCAGTGTCTTATTTGCATCGTTTCTGATGACAAATCTGTCAGCCTTATCTTTGTACCTCTGTATGTAACATGTCTTTTTTCCCCCTCTAGCTACTTTTTTAATATATATAATTAAACATTTTTTTTACATTTATTTATTTTTGAGAGACAAAGCATAAGTGGAGGAGGGACAGAGAGAGAGGGAGACACAGAATCTGAAGTTGGCTCCAGGCTCCGAGCTGTCAGCACAGAACCCCACACGGGGCTCGAACTCATGAGCCATGAGAGCATGACCTGAGCCGAAGTTGGACGCTTAACCAACTGAGCCACCAGCACCCCTATATATAAATTTTAGAGAGTACAAGTGGGGGAGAGGAACTGAGGGAGAGAGCAAGAGAGAGAGCGAGAGCGAGAGAGAGAGAATCCTAAGCAAGCTCCATGCTCAGCACATGCAGCTCTATCCCACAACTCTGGGATCAAGACCTGAGTGACGGAGCCACCCAGGCACCCTTCCCCCTACCTGCTTTTAAGATTTTTTTCTGTATCACTGGTTTTGAACAATAGATTTTGATACGCCGTGGTACAGTTTTCTTCATTTTTCTTGTGCTGGGGATTGTTGAGCATCTTATGTCTGTGGGTTTATAATTTTTAATATTAAAATATCTTTCCACCCTCTTCTTTCTCCTCTTTTTTAGAGACTCCAATTATTTGTACCTAAGCGTAAAATGTCCCACAACTCATTGATGCTCTTTTATTTTTGGTGATTCTTTCCTTCTGTGTTTTGTTTTGGATGGTGTCTATTTTTACGCCCTTAATTCACCAATCTTTCCCTCTATAATATCTAATCTGCTGTCCATCCAATCCAGTATCTCAAATCTTGTTGTTTTCTTTCCTTTTCTGTTAACACACAGCTGTTAGGACATCTTTAAAATATCACAAAGAAGTCTGAAAAATCTGGCATCTTGCTGTTTCTGCGGCTGAACTAAGGTAGGTCTTATTCATTAGCCTGCTGAACTTTTCCTTTCTCAGAAACAGATTCCATCCCAAAATTTCCTGATATCCTTATTTTTAACTCTTGTGGGTTGCTGAATCAAAGCATCTGAATTTGATATAAGTTCAATGTCATTTCCTTCAAGAATTAACTCATCTTTCTGGGCTTGAGATACAAAACAGGCCAGGCCTCATCTGAACCCAGCAAGCAGATGTACTTTTTGCCCAAGAAATTTCAGATTTCAACAAGAGAACCATTCTCCTGAATAACAACATTGATGGGGAAGTGAACATACACATGATGTGGGAAACAAAGGCAGAAGGAAATGGCAAATAAAATTAAATTTCCTTATAACCTGCAGCCCAGTGGCAAATACTTGAGGCTGACAGAGGTTTCTCCAGGAACTCCCTCCAGCCTTAATGTTAATGCTTTGCTAGAGGAAAAAACAACCTTAGCTTGACAATAGCTAGGTCTCCAGTATCCTGAGTCTTCTTTAGCATATGAAAATCTCACTGGAAACTTCACCTTGACTTTACCTCCCCCAGCTCCATAGTAAATAACCAGTGTCTCTTCATGGTCCTGGGGCAGCTCTTCCTGCCCATGGGTCCTGTTCCCATGCTTTAATAAAATCACCTTTTTGTGCCAAAAATGTCTTAAAGAATTCTTTCTTGGCTGTCAGCTCCAGACCCCACCACCCCACCATCACCCCCAGAAAAACTCATCACACAGACTTCATCTTGTAATGGAAGCACAGTGTAACATTCTTGACCATGTTCTGTACATGACTATGATAGTATGAACAGTAGTCACTTCCTTTCTATTTCCCCACCATTTATCAACTCGGAGCCTCTTCTTTTTCTTTCCAAGGAAACTGAGTTCTACATTGATGTAGTTGAAGTCCCTCTACAGATTTCCTCTGGGGGCCTTCACAGTAACAGTATAGCTCTTCAGAGTGATGTCAATGTTTTCTGGAATGCTGGCAGTCTGATTGGTTGAGAATGATCTTCATTCTCATGGTGATTGCAGCAAAAAACAAAACAAAAAACCAAACCAAAACAAAAAAATCTCAAATCTTTTGGTTTTCAACTCTAAAAGTTTGGTTTTGGTCTTTTAAAAATAATGTTTATGTATTTTTTGAGAGAGAGAGAGAGTGTGTGTGTTGTTAGTGGGGGAGGGGCAGAGAGAGAGGAAAACACACAATCTCAAGCAGGCTCCAGGCTCTGAGCTGTCAGCACAGAGCCCGACATGGGGCTTGAACTCATGAACCGTGAGATCATGACCTGAGCTGAAGCTGGACACTTAACCTGAGAAGGAAAGCTGGTAAACGCAAATAAAAAGGGCCAGCCAGATGTCCAAGGCCAGATCCTCCCCTTGCATGCCTTTGGCTTCTGCAATCTAGGTTGCCTCTTGCATCAGCCAGCAGCCAGGAACCAGAAGCTTGACTATACTAGTCCCACTCACTCCCGAAGTACATATGTATAAAAGATACATATAAAACCCAAGCTGGATGCTCAGCCTTTGGAGATGACTCCACTGGGCGGGCACTGGTGCGAAATAAACAGTCTTTTCTGATTCCCTGAGTGCTTGTCACTTGTCTCTTCCTGGGCACCAAGTATTTACTATAACAAACTGACTGAGCCACCCAGGCGCCCTGCTTGTTGGACATTTCTATATCATCTCTGGAGAAGTGTCCATTTATGATAGGAAAAGATAGGATTCAGGAGGCAGAGAGGGAAAGAGTAGGGGCTAAGATCTCAGGGTGAAGAAAAACACCTATTTTGGAACAATGCTGGGAGTGTCTGACCACATCAAGCCCCCTCAGGCAGAAGGTTCCTCTTAAGACTGTAACAGACCTCACCTACTCCCCCTCAGCTTTTCCCTCTGGAATTTGACAAAAGACCTAAGTAAGGCCATAGACCACCCCTAATACAATGGAAACAAGCCAATCAGGAATGGACGACCCAGGACCTAGAGTTATCAAGCCAATAAGGGTAGAACCTGACAAGGAACAAGGGGGAAGCAAAGGGAGAGGGCTGATCAGTGATGAGGTTTTTTTGGCATGATAGTGGGGTTCACGGAGTCCGGAGCCAATGGTTAAGAAAGAAGTCTTGAAGATGTCTTTGGTGATTTTATTAGAAGGTGGCAAAAAGGTGATTTTATTAAAGCACGGGAATAGGACCCTTGGGTGGGAATAGGACCATGAAAAGAGACTGGTTATCTACTATGGAGTTGGGGGAGGTAAAGTCAAGGTGAAGTTTCCAGTGAGATTTTCATATGCTAAAGAAGACTCACAGGATACTGGAGGCCTAGCTATTGTCAAGCTAAGGTTGTTTTTTCCTCTAGCAAAACATTAACATTAAGACAGTAGGGAGTTCCTGGAGAAACCTCTGTCAGCCTCAATTATTTGCCAATGGGCTTCGGGTTATATAAGGAAATTTAATTTTATTTGCCATTTCCTTCTGCCTTTGTTTCCCACATCAACCAGAACCTTATAAAACAAGGACCCTTGCCTACAGTCCTCAGGCATTTACTTTCAAATGTCCCCTCTCCGTAAAGAGAGCTTTTCTACTATTCTTCCTTTCTAATCTTATACTCTAATAACCTTTTGCCTGCTACTCATTTTGTGTCCATCTCTTCATTCTTTGAAATGGTGAGACAATGACAACCTGACATTGGCGAGGAGTTGACAACTTAGCTTTTTGAGCAGATGAATCCCGGGTATTGGGGTAAAGCTTGTGTTATGTGCAGGGCAGCAATAGCATTGGTCTGGGGAGCATGCCAAGAGGTTGATTCATCAGAAATTAATTACCTGAGGGATCAAGTTAACAAGAATTGGCCAATAGGAACACCACTAAATCTTTAAAAAAATTTTTTTTACGTTTAATTATTTATTTTGAAAGAGACAGGGAGGGGCAGAGAGAGAGAGAGAGAGAGAGAGAGAGAAAGAGACAGAGAGAATCCCAAGCAGGCTCTGTGCTGCCAGCACAGAGCCCAACGTGGGCCTTGAACTTATGAAACCGTGAGATCATGACCTGAGCCGAAACCAAGAGTCAGACATTCAACTGACTGAGCCACCCAAGTGCCCCGGAACACCACTAAATCTGAAATAACAATGAACTGTCTTTCCAGTTGCTGTGGTGAATACAAAAGTTGGACAAGGGGTCTTGAGGCCTGTGGGTTGCTGTACTCTTCATTTGCTGAGTTAAGAGTGACCATACATACCTGGTGTTGAGTGTGCAGGAGACAGCTGAAAAAATGGTGTGGGGCATGACAAAAGCCCCAGTCTTCCTAGCTCTTCGTGGAGACAGCTGTTGGTGGCCCAGCCTGGGCGGCCGACTCACCCCTGGCAGCACTTTAGAAGGACTCAAGTGGCAGTTAACCATACTGTATGACAGGCTCTGAGAGTCAGAGGAGCCAGGGTTGAATCTAAGCCACAATGTTCCTTGGGTGAAGGAAGCCTCAGGTAAGTACTTATTCCCTTGGAGGTTCAGTAAAAAGGGAATAATGATACCCGTGCATTGAGCATTGAGTAAAGAACTCATATACGTATAATGCCTGATTTATACTAAGTACTCAGTGAATGGTAGTTGCCATTATTAATAAAGGAAGACCTAGTGGGCCAGGATGATGCTAGTTTGAAATAATAATAATTAGGACAACTATTTATTCAGTGCTTTTCATGTTCAAGGTGTTTTTATGTGCATATCAATTATCTATCGCTGTGTAACAAAACATCTTAAATTATAAAACAACAACTGTGATAATTATTATTACTTTTGATCATTCTGGAGGTTGAATGGGCTCAGCTAAGAGGTTCCAGCTAAGAGTTTCTCAAGCAGTTGCATGGACCTGGGGTCATTTAAAAAACTTCATCAGTCACAGGTCTAATGCCTGGGCTGGGACGATTCAAATGGCTGGGGACTGCAACACCAGTATAAGGGTGTGATCCCTCCATGTGGTGCCTGTAGCCTAGTGGTTTGAAGGTAGCTATTGGGTGACTCAGGACTCTAAAAAGAGAGAGCCAGATGGGAGCATGTGCATGGCTTTTTCTGCCCCAGCCTCAGAAGGCATGTAGTGTCACTTTCACTGCCTTTTTTTTTTTTTAATTAATTCATTTATTTTGAGAGAGGAGAGAAAGCACACATGTGCTTGCGAGCAGAGGGGCAGAGAGAGAGGGAGAGAGAGAATCCCAAGCAGGTTCCACACTGTCAGGGCAGAGCCTGATGTGGGGCTAGAACTCACGAACTGTGAGATCATGACCTGAGCGAAATCAAGAGTTGGATGCTTGACCACTGAGCCACCCAGGTGCCCCCCTTCCACTGCCTTCTATTCATTACAAATGAGTCGCAAGTCCAGGCCACATTCAAGGTGGGGGGAAATTAGTCTCCAGCCCTTGAAGGAAGAGTGTGAAAACAATATGCAGACATGCTTTAAAACTGCTATGTTTATCATCACATTTAATCTTCTTAGAAGGTGAACACAATTATCACTATTTTACAGGTAGGGAAATTCAGAAGATTAGATGCTTAGAAGACTAAGTGACTTACCCCAGCTCATAAAGTTATAGGTGGTGCAGACAGGATCCAAATTAAGGCCAGCAGTCTGACCCTAGAATCTGTGTTCTTTTTTTTTCCCCCAAATTTTTAAAATTTATTTTTGAGAGAGTGTGAGTGGGGAGGGGCAGAGAGACAGGGAGACAGAGGCTCTGAAGCCGGCTCCATGCGCTGACAGCAGTGAGCCCGATGTGGGACTTGAACTCACAAACCATGAGATCATGACCTGAGCTGAAGTGGGACGCTCAACTGAGCTACCAGGTGCCCCTAGCATCTGTGCTCTTAGTCCCTATGCTATACAAACTACACTAGACAGAAGACAGAAAATATGTAGGATGTCTGTTCAGAAGCTGTCTTATGTAGTACTTACTAAATACCAGTCACTGCTCCAAGCACTTTTCAGGGAACTATATAAGTTACAGAGAACTATGTAAGCACATGGTAGAGGCCCCAGGTGTCAGGCTTAGGTTGTCTGGGCTCGGAATGGGGGAGCAGGCTCACTGACACCAAGGAACCTCCAGAAAAATGCTCCCTCCCAAGAGTGCAGAGTGAAGGCCCCTGCTTGGTTGAAAGGCAGAGAACTATACCTTACATTTTTAAAATTAGTTAATTAATTCATTAATATATTTTTTAAATTTACATCCAAGTTAGTTAGCATATAGAACAATAATGATTTCAGGAGTAGAATCCAGTGATTCATCCTCTACGTATAATACCCAGGGCTCATCCTAACAAGTGTCCTCCTTAGTGCCCATTTAGCCCATCTCTTCACCCACAACCCCTCCAGAGACCCTCAGTTTGTTCTGGTATATATATATGTATATACACACACAACGGAGTATTACTTGGCAATAAAAAAGAATGAAATCTTGCCATTTGCAACAATGTGGATGGAACTAGAGTGTATGATGCTAAATGAAATTAGAGAAAGACAAATATTATATGACTTCACTCATATGCAGAATTTAAGATACAAAACAGATGAACATGGGGAAAGGAAGGAAAAATAATATAAAAACAGGGAGGGGGGCAAAACATGAGACTCTTAAATATGGCTTACATGCTGACTGCCCCTGTACCTGGCCCCACAGACTCCAGGAGCCAGAGAATGAAAGTAAACGAATGTAGCCTAAGGCATCTGCAACAAAGGTGTCAGGTAGGAGGCCGGGCCTCAGGGCCTGGGGACAACTGCACCCTGCCCTGCTGCCATCACTGCAACGCGGTCAGTGGCAGTCACAATAGGGGGTCCCAGAGCTCTGCATGTGCTCACGTGCACACACACAATACTGTGAGTCACCTGAACTTGGATCTATCTAGGAGTCGTTTGAGGGGTACTCGGACTCCTGGACAAAGCTGGACAAGCAGCCTTTTGTGACTGTGGACAGTGAATAAGCAGGACAGTCTGCATGGAATAAAGGAATTGTATGGGAGTTTATTCGTTTTCCATTGCTGCTGTAACAAATTCCCACACGACTCCTGCAGATTTATCATTTCATAATTCTGTAGGTTAGAAGCCATACATGGCTCTTACGAGGCTAAACTTAAGGTGTTGGCAGGGCTGCAGTCCCTTCTGGAGGCTCAGTGGGGAATCTGTTCCCTCGCCTTTTCTGGTTTCTAGAGGCAGCCTACATTCTTTGGCTCGTGGCCCCTTCCTCCAGCTTCAGAACCAGGAAAGTTGCATCTCTCGGACTCTTCTTCCACAGTTACACCTTCCTCTGACTCTGTCAACTGGGAAAGATTCTCCTCTTTAAAGGACCCATGTGATTAGGTTGGGCCCATCCAAATGATTCTGGATAATCTCCCCATCAGAAGATCTATAACCTTAATCACATCTGTAAAGTCCTTTGGGGCATATGTGGTAACATATCCACAGGTTCTAGAGGATGAGGGTGTGGACATCTTTGGGGAGCCATTATTCTGCCTAGCATAGGGAGAGACTCCAGGAAAATACTCTTGAATGGGGCTGACCACTCATTCCCACCCTACCCTCCAAGTCTTGCACTCCATGTAACACATTTTCTTACTCACTAGAAGCCTTTAACTCAACTTATGTCAGCTGTTCTAAGGTAAGGTGGGTAGTGAAAGGCTTCATGATTTTTCCAAGAAGAGGGACAGTGTATCCACAATCAGGGGAAGTAGATGACACCATACATCATCATACACTTAAAGCTTTTGTCATTCAAAATCTTATTTCCTTGCATTGGATTTTTGGGAGATAATAGGTAATATTTGTTTTCATGCTTGCCATTTGCCAGGCGCTATTCTAATTTTGAATTTTTTTTATTATTTATTTTTGAGAGAGAGAGAGAGACAGCATAAGCAGGGGCGGGTCAGAGAGAGAGGGAGACACAGAATCTGAAGACAGGCTCCAGGCTCTGAGCTAGCTGTCAGCACAGAGCTCGATGCGGGGCTCGAACCCACGAACCGTGAGATCATGACCTGAGCCGAAGTCGGACGCTTAACCAACGGAGGCACCCAGGCGCCCCCAGGCGCTATTCTAAACACAACTCTGTAAGGTAGGTACTGGATTTAACTCAGTATGCTCGGCCACAGAGCCCACATCTGTAACTACCACGTGACTGCCTTATTCCTGTGGGTCCCCAGGAATACAAACTATTATTAGAAGTCACCAAGGGTCTACAATTCCTGCTCCTGGGATGCTAAAAATGATCACAACCTCGCTGGACTTTGGTGTTGTTTCCTTCAAGGCTGTGACCACCCACAGGCAAACTAGTGCCCATCCTCACTGCCAGTTTGCGGGTCCAGGACTGTTCAGACAATGGCAACACCCATTTCAGCAGAGGGCTGAATGCTGTATGGGATTTACCTGCCTCAGAATGAAAGCTTTGCCTGGCCTCTCTCCCTTACGTTTTCCACTTGGTGCATCTAAAGGCTGTAGTGCAGAACAGGGAGGCCCTAAAACTGAGAGGTAAGGTTGGGGTAGTGCTGGTGCGCAGGGGTGTTGGGAGTTGGCCAGAGAAGAAGGAGCACCCTGGCTCTGACACTTTGTAACTCCTTTATGAGCTTCACTTTCCTCTGTGTGAAATGGGCTGATCATTGTACTTAACTCTGAGTACTCCTGAGAGAAGTTAAATGAGAGCATACTAATGCAGTGCTGGGCACACATCCTCATGGAATCTTGTGGGGATTAAGTAAGCACACACACCCCTGTGAAGAGCTGAGATCAACTCGCTGGCACCTGTAAGCACCAAGTAAGTCTTACTATTCTGGACTGTCCCTGGGTGACTTAACTTCAAAGCCTTCAACTTCTACTTACACCTTCAAAAGTTTTTGCCAGTTTCCTTCTGAGCTCTAGACCTAACAGTTCTGTGGTCAACAGGACATTTCCCCATGGAAGACACACAGGGTTTGCTCATGCTCTGGGCCTTTGTATATAATACATAGCCCTGTCTAAAAAGGCAGTTGTTAAGACAAAAAAAAGGCCATTTTCTAGGTTTGTATACCTTGGATGGCAAAGAACAGAGACTCCTTATGCAACCTCAAGTTAGGAGAGCTACAGGGAGGCCCTGAGTGGGGACAGGCTAGGGAGGAGTTTCAGCCATTGAGTAGCCTAGTTTTGTTGGCTGGATTATTTCATTGCAAAGGGTCCTTTGGGGCAGCCTTCCCTTGGGAGAAAGGGCCTCACTCCTGATTACCTGGCTGCCCTTAGGGGATAGGCAGAGTGACTCCATATGGTCCCCAAAGTTTTAGGGTGGCCTCCCTTGGAGAACCTGGAGCTTAGCTGTTTTATCATGGGGCCCTCAGAGGCACTAACCTCTCTTCTGTGGAAGCCCATCCCTGAAGCTTAGGCCTTGGGTGCTCCTCCCCACAACCAGCTCAGACACTCCTGGCTTTGAGACGCCTCTGACCTGATTAGTCATTCTCTTCTGCTTCATCGCGTCTAAACACTGTGTATTGTAGTTGTTGATGTCCAGAGCTGGTTCCCCAACTAGGCTGTCAGCTAGCCAGGGCGGGAGGTGCGGATTATTCACATTTGTATCATCGCCACCAAATGGGCCATCACTACATATTTGCTAAGTGAATATACAACAAGCATCTTTAGTGCTGCTTTGTGGGGCCCACTGTCCTTAAAGAAGGTACAGGGGACCCTCTACACAAATGAGGCCAACTGGGTCTAGGGTGATATTTTATGTACTTGCTGATTTTTTTAACTAAATTAGTTGTTTTTAAAATAATATTTTTTGTGATTTAAAAATAACATGTGCATCGAAAAACATTTTTGAAGTTCTGAACATGTAAAGTTAAATGCTAAAAATCCCTCTTATTTATCTTCCAAACTAACCCCCACAGGCAAATACCAGTAAAAAAATTTTTAACAGCTTCATTGATGCATAATTCAGATACCATACAATTTGCTTATTTAAAATTGGATATGCAGTGTTTTTTGATATAGTCACAGGGATGGACAACCATTATGACATAATTTGGGGACATTTTTATTTCCCCCAAAAGAAATTGTGTCCATGTGCTTGCTTTGGTAGCACATATACTAAAATGGGAAAGAAGTTCTGTGTCCATTAGCTGTCACTCCCCATCCCTAAGCAACCTCTAATCTACTCCCTGTCTGTATAGATTTGCCGATTCCGGACATTTCATATGAATGGAATCATATAGGATGCAGTCTTTTGTGTCTGGCTTCTTTCATTTGGCACGTTTTTGAGGGCCATTCATGTTGTAGTAGGTTTCAGTACTCAATTCTTTTTTTTTTTTTTTTTTTTGCTATAACACATTTTATTAACCAATCATCAGTCACTATTAACAATATAATATACTCCCTACAGTTGTTCAGATGGCCTGAGTTTAAATCCCTACTGGACAAGTTCTTAGATGACTGACCTTGGGTAAATCATAATTTCTCCAAGCCTGCCTCAGTTTCCTCTATATTAAAATTTGCATAACAAAAGAATTACCCCAGAGTGTCATAGTTGTACTGTCACAGTAATTAATATTTGCTGAGCATTTACTATGTGTCAGGTACTTTATATAAAGATTACCACACAGACCTATGATTTACATATTAGGGAACTAGGGTCAGGAGAGGTTAAGTAATCTCCCAAGGTCCAACAGCCTCTAAGAAACTGATGGAGGTAAACAGAATCACAGGCCATCTGACCGCAAAGCCTGCACCATTAACTGTTAATGTAACAGAATAACAAAGTGCTTAGTAAGGGCCTTGCGAAGAGAATGCATTTAACAAATGATAACTGGTACAACTGTAAAAAAGCAGAAAAAATTAGCAATTGACATATCATTTAAAAAAGTTTTTAATGTTTATTTTTGAGAGAGAGAGACAGAGCATGAGCAGGGGAGGGGCAGAAAGAGAGGGTGACACAGAAACTGAAACAGGCTCCAGGCTCTGAGCCGTCAGCACAGAGCCTGATGCGGGGCTGGAACTCACTAACCAGGAGGTCGTGACCTGAGCCAAAGTCGGATGCTTAACCGACTGAGCCACCCAGGCACCCCATGCATATCTTTTTTAAAAATGTTTATTTATTTTTGAGACAGAGAGAGCAGGCAGGGGAGGAATCCCAGACAGAGAGAGAATCCCAAGCAGGCTCCGTGCTGTCAGCACAGAGCCGAACATGGAGCTTGATCCCACAGACCATGAGATCATGACTTGAGCTGAAATCAAGATTTGGACACTTGGCTGACTGAGCCATCCAGGTGCCCTGCAACTGACATATCATTTAAAGACACTTGCTACTGTTAATATTTTGACTATTTCCTTCTAGCCTTTAAGAAATATTTCAGACATACCCAAAGTTTAGAAGGAAATGGACCTTCCATGTCTGTTTTTTTAAGACATAAAATATAGTAGGGGCGCCTGGGTGGCTCAGTTGGTTAAACTGTCCGACTTCGGCTCAGGTCATGATCTCATGGTTCGTGGGTTCGAGCCCCGTGTCAAGCTCTGTGCTGACAGCTCAGAGCCTGGAGCCTGTCTTGGGATTCTGTGTCTCTCCCTCTCTCTGCCCCTCCCCTATTCATGCTCTGTTTCTGTCTCAATAATAAATAAACATTAAAAAAAGACATAAAATATAATAGATTAGGTGGCTCTACCTTAGGTATTTTTTCCTGTGCATTATTTTTCTTTAGATTGAATAACATCACATCATTTTCTATATTTTAATTAAAAGCCCCATTTTAAGCATTTCCCCTAGAATAACAAATATGCTACATGATTTCTCACAGCCGTATATATAATACTGCATGGCTGAAACATGATTTATCAATTCCTCATAGATGGATATTCAGGCTATCTCCCTGAAAAAAATATCACTACACAACCATCTTTCTTCAAGCATTTGATAATTCCCTTTAGATAAATTCACTGAAAGGCTGGAAGGTCAGAGTCTTACACTTACAGCTTTTTAAAAAAATGTTTATTTATTTATTTTTGAGAGAGCGAGAGCGTGAGCATGCACTAGTAGGGGAGGGGCAGAAGGAGAGGGGTGTTAGAGAATCCGAAGGAGGCCCTGCGCTGACTGCAGAGAGCCTAAAGCAGGGCTCGAACTCAGGAACTGCGAGACCATGACCCTAGCCAAAGTCCACGCTTAGGGACTGAGCCTTCCAGGAGCCCCCTACCCTTACAGCTTTGTGTGTGTGTGTGTGTGTGTGTGTTTGCCAAATAGCTCCCAAGGAAGAGTGAGAACAAGAAGGGAGGCTGAGGGTCCCCCTCACACACTTTTTAAGCCGTTTTATTCCATTACAACATACAGAAACGTGCACAGAAGTGTACAACTCACTGAGTTTTCAGAAACAGAACACACCGCGCACCCAACATCAAGATCAGGAAACAGAGCCTTTCCAGCAGCCCGGAGCCGTCTCGCCCCTCGCCAGCACTACTCTCCGGCGGGTGGGATATTAACGCCACAGGCCTACCAACCCCATTATGTCTCTGGAAACTCAGTTTATTAACACTGAGCTATCACCTAGAACACGAAAACGCGAGTTAAGTCTTGCCTGCAACCATGTAACGGTCTTAGGTCCCTCAACGCGAAGAGCACAGGCAAGTCTGTCTGCGCGGAGGTCTCCGGTCCGCCAGGCTCCCGACGTGCAGCGCGGCGGTCCCGGCGTGCCCCGCGGCGCGCGGGACCGGCGACCCGGTGCACTACCCGTACGGCGGGAGCGGCGGCGGCGGCGTAGCGTGAGGCTGCGCGCCTGCTGGCGACTGGAGGCGACGACGCGGGGTCGACATGGAAGTGTAAGTCATCCAGGACGCGTTCCCGAGCTCGCGGAAGTGTCTACAGCTGGAGCTGCTGGGCCGAGGGGAGCCGAGGGACGCGGGCTTGGAGCGCGCCTTATACCAGCGTGGGGGGCGGGGAGAGGGACGGGCTTGGGGCGGCAGGCGAGGAAGAAAGAGACCCTCGCTCTGACCCTCAGAACCTTCGACCCTACTCCCCCCGCGTGCTTGGGACGCGAGGCCCAGCGCGGCTTGGCCTGGCGGTCTTCCAGTGTGCCTGCTCCCTCCGTCGCTCGTATCCTAGCGTGTCCTTGTTCCCTTTGGGGAGCTCAGCCTGGTGTCCCCGCGGGGACTTAAATGGTGTAAAGCCCCGAGTCCTCCTTGGAGGTACCTGCAGGAGAGATGGAGAAGTGCTAGATTAGAGCTTGGGGCTTACTTTGAGGAGCCCTAACTGGGAAGAAGGCCTCCCCGAGTTTGCCGAGCGGTTTCGTCTTGCTAGGGAAGGGGCGGGTTTTCAGGGAAGAAGGAAGTGTTGGAGCCAGGATTGGGATCTCGGAAACTGTTCTTCGTATGTATGATGTTCGCTTATTGTACCTCGTGCAGATGGAAATTTTTGCTGCTGCTCCGCATGTGGGTTTTTCCATGGTTCACATTAACTGTAGGCGTACCTATACCGTGTTCTCTTTGGCACTGATTATTTAATACTCACATTTTCCTTTATGTTCTTTTGCCTCATGTTTAATGGTCATGTATATAACTATTTTTCAGATTTTTGTGTAACTGAAATGAAAGCTTCGTGAAACAATACCTTTACTATATTCAGTACACTGTGATACTTTTATTAAAAAAGAATGCTGGCCCACTAAATTGATTTTGCAGTCCATTAATGGGGTTTAATCTGCATCTTGAAAAAACATTCAGATATATTGCTCTAGCCTAAGCTATCACATGTTTTCCCCTCTTTACTAGGGTGTTTCCTATCATTAAAAAAATCCCGCTTTAATTTGTCCATCTTAAAAAATTCCTTGTCCCCATATTGCTCCATTTCTGCCTCCCCTCAGAACAAAACTGCCTAGAAGCGTTTTTATTCCTCATTCTTAATCAGTCAGTTGGGCTTTCATCCACACCAATGTATAGAAATGGTTTTGTGATGATTATCTGAGCCCTCCATCTTGTTAAATTCAAAGGTTGATTTTCTGCCCTCAGTGTTCTTGATCTCTTAGCAGCAGTTGATACAGAAACTCTGTCAATTGTACTTTAAAAACAAAACAAAACAAAACAAAACATAAAACTCCAGAAACTCTTTGGCCATGTGACATTGCTGTCTGCATTTCCTGCTACATCAAGGACTGCTTCTCAGTCTCCTTTCCTGGTTTATCCTTCCTCCCTTGCTTGGCTTCTAAATGTTGAGGTATCTTACGGCTCAGTCCCGGGATCCATTTCTCTCCATACCTTCTCCCTTGGTCATTTTACCCATCTATATGCTGATGACTCCCAAAAGTATAGTTCTAACCCTTTTCTCTCATCATCCATCCAGTTGCTTAATCCAAAAATCTAGCCTTCTTTCTCACCCCTAAATCCAGTGCATCAGCGAGACCTGTCATCTCCACCTTCAATATATTTTGTAGGCAGTTACTTTTTACCATCTCCATTGCTAAATGTAGTCTGTCATCTCTGGTCTGGATTAAGCAGTAGCCTTTGGCTTCCACTCTTGTCCTCCCCTCTATTCTGTTTTCTAGTCAGCAGACAGAGTAACCTTAAAATATTAATTGGATCAAACATCTCCTATTAACACTCTTCATTTACTTTCTGTTATACTAAGAGGAAATCCACATTCCTAACTAGGACCTATATGACCCTGTATAACCTCAACTACTCACCAACCCTCTCTTGTGCCACTGTCCCCACCCCCCAAACACACACACTTTCCACTGGCAGTTATGTAGTTCTATCATCTTCCAAGCCCTTTACTACCTCAGGACCTTTGTGTTGCTGTTCCCTCTGCCTGGGATACTTTTCTTTCTGTCCTGCTCCCTCTTTACCTTTTTGATAGTTTAAGTTGCGTGTTGCTTTTCCTCTTTAGTCAGTCTAAAATAAGTCCTTTTGTCTCTTACAGCACCATAGTTTGCTTATTCTTTTGAATAATTACAAGTCGTAATAATAGATGTATGTTTACTTGTTTAGTGCCTTGTGTGCCTCCTGAGAAAGTTCCATGAAGGCAGGGACTCGTGTCTTTTCACCTAGTGCTTCGCACTGCATTTGGGATGCATTAGGCATTCAGCAGATAGTTGTTGAATGAAGTAATGTAACAGTACTTTATTAATTTAATAATTTAATTAAAAGTTAATATAATTGAGTTAGCTAGTTTCCTAATTGCTGAGCATATAGATTTTCTGATTTTCGTAAGCAAAATGGTTTGAATTAAGAGTTTTTTCTCCTACAGCAACCTGTCCATTTCTCCCAAGGACTCAGTGACTTATTAACACCAGGCAAGAATTTTGCAGTAAGCAATTTATGGGAAAGTGAGGTTTCCAGAGAGTGGAAGGACCCATGGAATGGAAAGGTCTGGAGGCCTAACTTTAGTTCCTGCCTGGCTTCCAACATGAGGTATGATCTTTGGCAGTGTGGTCCTTATAGCATCTTTAGCAGAAGCCTGAGGCTCTGAGAGGACAAACATACTGTTCCTCTTTCAGGCATTCCTAGGACCCGGAGGGAGGCGGCAGGAAAAGGACAACTCTGAGTCTTTACTACTTTTTTTTCCGTCAGTCGCTGAGAAAATACTTCCTGAGTGAATAATGCATATAGACATACACTATAAGTTTTTTTCAAGGTGATGAATATTTATGCTTTATTTGATTGAATGATAGAATTTAAAAAATAAAACCTTGTTGACCATCATTTGGATACATTTTTCTCAGGTAAAAGGTTACCAAATATTCAAAGGAAAATTAAGTATTTGTATGTATGAGGTAGTTGCTATTTGTCCAACTTTGTCTAATGCCTTGGGATTATTTATATACCTGGAAAGCTTTGTGTTCACTCTTTTTTTCTTGAACTTAATATACATAGTTAGGGAAAATGGACTGTCTTCTCTGTCATCTTTTTGAGATCATGTCAGAATTTCCTTCATTTTACAACTGGAAATACTGAGATTTAGAGAAGTTAGCCAATAGGTCCTGTAACAGTTCAGTAACAGGACTAGAAAGAGGATACTTTCTTGCTACCTCCCAAGAGAAGGCTACAGATTAAAAAGTTCATTGACTTTGAAGGGTGCCCAGTTTTTCAGAACGTGACTTGAATCAGTTAACAGGTTGAATTTGAGCAGTTCTCTTCATCATTGCATGCGTAAGTTAACTGTGTGGCACTTAAAAGGTGCTGTTTGCATGTGTGTGTGTTTCTAAAGAAAGGTCTGCCAATAGATCATTTTGTTCTGTTTATTCAGAATTCGATTTTCCAAAGTAGTTGTTTGCATCCATTAAATTGACTCAGCAAGTTAAGCAAAATTTACACATTACATTTCAAATAGCAAGTCAACTTCAGTCAACTAATTTATTACTTAAGGAAATTAAGTGATTCCTACATGTAAATACTGATTCAAGCAATCTTTAAAATTCACTTGGAATATTTGCTTTGAAAATCAGTACTAGTCAAATCCTGTAGGAGAATATGAAGTTTTATGTAGGTGGGGATGCTAGACGTCTGGATGCTTGTGAATGTATTACATAATACTGAAGTGTAAGCTATATAGAGAGCAGACAGTTCCTACTCAGTAGAAACAACAGCTTGTAAATACATAATTAACAGATTATAGTCACCCTTAAAAACATTGGAGAAAAATGCATTTAATGTCCTTAACTTATAATTATGTTATACTAATGTCTTTTTTAACATTATAGAATTCTTTATTATTTAGTTTTATATTTCTATTTTTCTCAAGTTTTTTAGCTTGAAAAATTCCAAACCCATAGAACAGTTGCAAAAAGAACACCACAAATACCTTTATACCCTCTCTCTAGAGTGACCATTTGTTAACATTTTGATATATTTGCCTTATCTCTCTTACACATGTATGCATTCTCTATACACTGTCTCTCTCTCTCTCTCTCTCTTTACTGAATCATTTCAAAGTTGGAGATACATCATTGTATCCAGTCATAAAAATGTATTCTATTTAACTGCAATACCATTGTCACACCCAGGGAATTTAGCACTGATGTACCAATATCATTAAACTACAGCCTATATTAAAATTTCCCCAGTTGTCCCAACAGTGTCATTTTAGCTGGATTTTTTTTTTAACTACCGATTCAAGATCCAGTCAAGAACCATACATTTTTAATTGTTATACAACTTGTAGTTGTCATAGTTCTTTAATTTCCTTTACTCTAAGAACAGTTTCCTAGCCTATTTTTGTGACATTGACATTGTTACAAATGACATTGATATTTGAAGAGTCTAAACCATATGTTTTAAAGTATGTTCCTTAATTTGGATTTGTCTGGTTATATCCTCATGACTAGATTCAAATTTAAACATTCTTTGACAGGATTGTTCTAAGGGATGTGTCTTCCTTGGTGCATCACGTCATTGGTGCTGTTAAATTAGATGATTTGATTTAGTTGATGTCTGTCCAGTTTCACCATATCCAGTTCCCAGCAACCTGCCACTTAGTGGTGGTTATAGTAGTATAAAAAGTGTCTTTAAAAATTTTTATCAATATACACAATTCATTCAGGAACTGAAATGAACATAGTTCATTTCATAAAAGGTAGATATTATCATGCCCATTGACATTTTAATTGAATAAAGGAAAGCCTACACATATTGACATTTACTCTTAGTATTTACTGAGTAAAAAAATTATTTATCTTCTTAATACAAGAATAAATTAATAAATCAGCTTCTGCCAGCCAGAATCTCTAAGATGTGGTACTTGTTTAAACATCCATTGTTCTCCTGGCCCCAAAACACAGGTTCATTAAAACATGCATACAAGAGAGTGTCTCTCTTTTGTATGTTGGTTTTAGTAAAGACAGATGATGTTCTTTGGCTTCTTGCATTAACAGTATTGGCTCAGGCAGTGAGGCAATAGCTTGGAATAGCCAAGGACAAATTTCCCAAGGCATGGAATATTCTCCATGACAGAGGAAGGCCATGATTTGGAAATGAAGTTGTAACAGTGACACCTGGGATGGACCCCTTAGCCTTGAGGAAAAATAACATTTGTATTATTTTTCAGTCTGTTCCAGGAAGGGATCTCTTAGTTACAGTGTATTTTAGGACACACGGAGTTTTAACTCAATTTCAAGCAAAGATAGGAAGAAGCCTAGTGGGCTGACTTCCTGATTAAGTAGGCAAAGATGACATGTGGTTTGATTTGTCGTTTTCAATTTTAAATGAAGCATGTCATATACACTAATTATGCATTGTCCTTCCTGTGATAGATTACTTTTAAATATGATATTCTTTGTGACCTGAGTGCAATTGTGGTCATTTGGGCAAAGCAACCCTTTTGTGAAATCTCAGCTATTTGTTGAATGAGCGGTAGCATTTGGTAAGGTTCACATGTGGACTTGATTAGAGCTGACGTCACTGTACTGCTGACCAACGTCCCAGGTTGGACCCTTATGTTAGCCACCTGCTCGTTTTGCATTATTGATTGACTAGGGAAATCACCCACCTATTTGGCCCACATATTTGAAATTTTATGTCAGCATTTTCATCATACAGCCCTGCTCCTGGTTTAGGGACAGTCTTTATTACACATTATGTCAAGCCCAGACGTCTTCCTGAATTTTTAAGATTCTGCATTACCGATTTCTATTTGTCCAATTCAGTCTCATTTTTCACAATTCCATAGTTACCTTTTTTCAGTTAGGGTTCTTACTGTGTGACTTTTATGCAAATTTGTAAATCTCTGAGCCTTAGTTTCATCATCAATAAAGAAGGAATCCTAATAGCTCCTACATTACGGTTTTTAATGAGAATTCAGTAAAGTAGTATCTTTAAAAACTAATAGCTTCCGTAAGGAGGATCTTAATAAATAGCAGGAATCAGGCTACCCTTTAAAAATTTGTCTCATTTCATTCTCCTAATAGCTCTGTGAGGTAGGAAGAAGTTATGGTAGTAACACAGGCAGTGATAATAGATGGCATTTACTGAGTACTTACTCTGTTCTAGTACTTTACATCTTTCAGCTTAATCCTGTAAATAATCTTACATGGTTAGTACTATAATTGTCATTTTATGGGTGAGGAAATTTAAGTACAAAGAGGTTACGTAACTTGCCTAAGAATTCACAGAGCTCTAATGTTCGGTGGAGCTGGGTTTAGAATCCAGGCTGTACTTCTTAGGTACTAGTTTATCCCCATTGTTTATTTTAAATGGGGAAGCTTAGGAGAGTTAATAAATGCCCTAAAACTCCCATACCTTACAAGTGGCAAAGCTAGAATGTGAACGCAGATTTTTTGGATTTCATAACTGTGTTCTTAATTGTCACACTATACTGCCTCTGGACTATTAAAAACAATAAATACTTCTGATGTGGTATTGTAGGTGGCTTGATTATAATTGAATACAAGTCACATTGCTGTGCTCACTCATACATGAAAGATGACATTTTGCCTTGATCACAGGGGTGCCACGCTTTTGACTACTGCTTGACACATGAACTCTACCTGTTGAATTGATAGAGAAGATGAACACCTTTGTGGATAGCTAGCAGGATTCCTGACGTTGCTGGGATTCCCAGTAGTGATGTTAGTGTTAATGATCCCGTTTCTGGTGATTCAGCAGGAGGACTTGATTCAGATGTCGATAACTGGTGGCAGTTAGGTGGTACTGGGGAAAGGACATGGCTGTGGGATGAGACAGCACTGTTTCTCCAGTTAATTCTAGCACCCTCACTGTTCATTGACACCCCTTTCCAACCCTGTGGTGTTGCCCCAGGTTCTTCCTGCAATTAACTTCTCCCAGATGACTGACTTAACTTCTGTCTACGTAGACTAAGAATAAGTATTGTGTTTGGATCACCTACTTAGTAATGGATGTGTGATATACTATCGCCGTAAAGAGGGAAGTTTGCTCTGAAATTGTACATTGCCTGCTAAACCAGTAGGACTTAGGACATTTCTCAATTTTAGGTTATAATCCCTAAATTCCTGAACTGGACTACTGAATCTTGACACAGGTATTTTACAGATATTTAATTCCCACAAAAGAATGTGAGCCCAGACTGACAACAATTTACTTTATTTTCCAGGAAGGATGCCAATTCTGCGCTGCTCAGTAATTATGAGGTAAATAGCTTTGAAATGAACTATTGTATTTTCCTCTGTGGTAGTTTGTCCTTTGCCCCTGAAGATTACTGAATTAGTTTTAATTAAAAATGACTGAATTCATTTGGATTTTCCACTTTAAAATAGGACAGATGGCACCATCTCGTGGACCTCAGAATTATTATAAGCTTGGTAAATTATATATAGTAATTCAGGGAAGCTGGGAAGACTTTAGTTTATAGTAGTCAACCTTCCCCGAATCCCAGTGATTTTAGGTCTTCATTTGATATGCCTTTCTGGGATGGAAGCATCTATTTGGAACTGTCTGTGAAAGTTTTCCATTAAAATACTTAATGCCTTTTCCTAATTACCACTTTTTACCTATAAAATGCTTTTATGTTATTATTTTGATCCCCATAATAGTCCCATAAGTATTAACACCTTCATACAGAACATAAGAGCTTAGTTGATGTGCCATTATGAATAATTTAGTACAAGCTAAAAGATTTGGAATTTGGGGGCTTGAAGGTTGGGTTGGCTAGAGAAAGGGAGGAAAAAAGGAAAGAAGTTGGTGAGAGGGAAGAAAATAATATTAATTTTTGCCTACCTTTTATTTTGCCTGTGTCTTGTTTAGTACTAGCAAAGCCATCTGGTAGGTTAACTTCAGATGTAGAAAGAATCGTTTATATATTCACAATCAATTTTTCATTTTCTAGAATCTGAATTAGTGAAGACCTTAGGAGATTTGAGTCTCCATTGTATGATATAGAAGATAGTGAAATTAACACAGTTGGCCATACTCCTTCGTTAAATTGTTGCTACTAATAACAGGAAGGAGATGGTCTTGAATCAAGCCATCGGCTTTTAGGAACCTCCTTGTCTAGTTTGGATTCTCCTGGGTGTTTGGATGTTTTATCCATTGGGGAAACATTACATTAACTGGATCTCATGACACTATTTCTGAAAAAGTAATGACAGGCAGGGGAGGGGTTGCATTGTATGTGGTAGTGGTCTATGAGCCTGTACTTCCCTCAGTTCTCTGGCGTAATCTCTAAAACAGGAAAGCTATATCTTCCCCCCCTTGCTCCTCAGCGCCCCTTGTCAGGAAAGTTTACTTCCAAAGTTCTATAGCACTTTTCCTTCTTTTCTTTCTTTCTTTCTTTTTTTTTTTTTGTAAAATTTGTATTTAACACTTGCCTCACAATTTTTCTTTTTCAGATATAAATTTACTAGATTTTCGTATTATTGAAACAGGATCCTGTTTTTTAAAACATTTATTTTAGTGCAAAAAATTTTTTTAAGTTTATTTATTTATTTTGAGAAAGAGGGGTAAGGGGAAGGGCGGAGGGAGAAAGAGAGAATCCCAAGCAGTCTCTGCACTGTTAGCGTGGAGCCTATTGCGGGGTTCTATCTCACAAACCAAGAGATCATGACCTGAGCCGAAATCAAGCATTGGATGCTCAACCAGCTGAGCTGCCTAGGCGCCCTTATTTTTAACTTTTTGAGGAACCTCCGTACTGTTTTCTGTAGTGGCTGGACAAATTTACATCCCCACCAACAGTGCACAAGAGTTATCTTTTCTTCACATCCTTGCCAACACTTGTTCTTTCTTGTCTCTTTGTTATTAGCCATTTTAACAGGTGTTAAGTGATAGCTCATTGTGGTTTTGATTTGCATTTCCCTGATGATTAGGGATTTTACATCTTTTTATGTGTCTGTTGGTCTTCTTTTGAAAAATGTCTATTCTGGTCCTCTGCCCATTTTTTAATCAGATTGGCTTTTTGGCATTTAGTTGTATACATTCTTTATATATTTTGGATATTAACTCTTTGTCAGATAATTGATTTGCAGATATCTTCTCAACTAGTAAGTTGTCTATTCATTTTGCTGATGGTTTCCTTTGGTATGTATGCCTTTTAGTTTGATATAGTCCTACTTTTTCAATTTTGCTTTTGTTGCCTTTGCTTTTGGTGTTAAATAGAAAAAATCGTGACCAAGACTGATGTCAAGGAGCTTTACTACCTTTGTTTTCTTCTAGGAGCTTTATGGTTTCAGGTCTACATTCCATTTTTCAATCCATTTTGAGTTAATTTTTCTGTGTGGTAGTGGTCCATTTTCATTCTCTTCCTTTTGACTGTCTAGTTTTTCCAGCACCATTTTTATTTTTTAAAATATGAATACCATTTAATCCTTAAAGCAATATTCTTTTTTTTAAGTTTATTTTTATTTATTTTGAGAGATAGAGAGCAAGAGGGGGAGAGAGAGAGAGAGAGCGAGAGAGAGAGAGAGACAGAGACAGAATCCCAAGCAGGATCAATGATGTCAGCTCAGAGCCCAGTGTGGAGCTCGAACTCATGAACCATGAGATCATGACCTGAGCTGAAACCAAAAGTCTGACGCTTAACCGGCTGAGCCACCCAGGCTCCCCATCCCAGCACCATTTATTGAAAAGACTGTCTTTTCCCTGTTGTATATTCTTGGCTCCTTTGTCAAAAATTTATTAACCCCAGGGGTGTCTGGGTGGCTCAGTCGGTTGAGTGTCTGGCTCTTGTTTTCAGCTCAGGTCATGATCTCGTGGTTTGAGTTTGAGCCCCCTTTCAGGCTCTGGGCTGACAACGCAGAGTCTGCTTGGAATTCTCTCCCTGTCTTTCTTCTCCCTCTTGTGTGCGTGTGTTCTCTTCTCTCTTTCTCAAAATAAATAAATTAAAAAAAATTAACCACGTATGTATGAGTTTATTTCTGGACACTCTGTTCTGTTCCATTGACTTATGTGTCTGTTTTATGCCAGTAATGGTACTGTTTTGATTTCCATGGCTTTGTAATATAATTTGAAATCAGGAAGCATGATGCCTACAGCTTAGCTCTTCTTTCTGAAAATTGCTTTGACTATTCAGGGTCTTCTGTGGTTCCATGAAATTTTAGGGTTGTTTGTTCCATTTCTGTGAAAAACGCCATTGGAATTTTGATAGAGATTATATCGAATCTGTAGATTGCTTTGTGTAGTATGGATGTTATTCTTCTGACCCATGAACATGGAATATCATTCCATTTATTTGTGTCATTTTCAGTTTCTTTCATCAGTGTCTTATAGTGTTTAATGTACAGATATTTCATTCCTTGGTTAAATTTATTCCTAGGTATTTTATTCTTTTTCTTTTTTAATTTTTTAACCTTTATTCATTTTTTGAGAGACAGAGAGAGACAGAGCGTGTATGGGGGTGGGGCAGAGAGAGAAGGAGACACAGAATCCGAAGCAGGCTCTAGCAGTACAGAGCCTGATGTGGGGCTCAAACTCCTGGACCGTGATATCATGACCTGAGCCAAAGTTGGATACTTAACTGACTGAGCCACCCAGGCGCCCCAATATTTTATTATTTTTGATGCCATTGTAAAAGGGGTTTTCTTAATTTTTCTTTCTGGTAGTTCATTATTATCACGTAGACATGCAGTAGATTTCTATATATTGGTTTTATATCCTGTAACTTTACCAAATTTATTTTTAGTTCAGTTTTTTGGTAGAGATTTTAGGGTTTTCTATATATAGTATCATATCATCTGCAAATAGTGATAGTTTTACCACTTTCTTTCCAATTTGGCTGCCTTTATTTCTTTTCTTGCCTAATTGCTCTAGCAAGGACCTTCAATACTGTGTTGAATAAAAGGGGCAAGAGTGGGGCGCCTGGGTGGCTCAGTCATTTGAGCATCCAACTTTGGTTCAGGTCATGATCTCGCAGTTTGTGAGTTCAAGCCCCACATCGGGTTCTGTGCTGATAGCTTGGAGCCTGGAGCCTGCTTTGGATTCTGTGTCTTCCTTTCTCTGCCCCTCACCCTCTTACAACCTCTCTCTCCCTCTCTCTCAAAAATAAATAAACATAAAAAAATAAAAGGGGCAAGAGTGGCATCTTTGACTTCCTGATGTTATGGGAAAAGCTTTCAGCTTTTCACTGTTCGGTATGATGTTAACTGAGGGCTTGTCACATGTGGCCTTTACACATTGAGTATGTTCCCTCTGTACCCACTTTTTTGAGAGTTTTTATCATAAATGGATATTAAATTAAAAAAATTTTAATGTTTTATTTTTATTTTTGAGAAAGAGGGTGAGTGGAGGACAGGTAGAGCAATAGGCGAATAGAGGATCCAAAGTGGGCTCTGCGCTAACAGCAGTGAGCCCAATGTGGGGCTTGAACGCATGACATGAGTTGAAGTCAGATGCTCAACTGACTGAGTAACCCAGGTGCCCCTGATGTTGAATTTTAGAAAATTCTTTGCATCTATTGACATATCATATTTTAGGGAAATTTACTTTCAAATATTAATATATTTTTGAGATCAGAGGAAATCAGTGATATGGTATATATTAATAAGGAGATATTTGAAATATTTTCAGTAAACTAATGAATTTGGATTATTTGACTTAGATAAAAGCATTTTTAAAATGTCATATACTTCTCAGACTCATATTTGCTCTATTTATCCTTCAGAATCATTGACCTTGAGGGGTGCCTGGGTAGCTCAGTCAGTTAAGCTTCTGACTCTTGTTGGTTTTGGCTTGGGTCATGAGCTCATGATTCGTGAGTTCAAGCCCTGAGTTGGGCTCTGCTCTGAGAGCGTGGAACCTTCTTGGGATCCTCTCTCTGCCCCTCTCCAGCTCACTTGCTCTCGCCCTCTCTCTCTCTCAGTAAATAAATAAATAAATAAATGAACTTAAAAAAAAATCATTGCTCATGAAATAGGTACATTTCTTACGTTTATTCAGAAAAATCTTTTATCACTTCCCAGGTGTTCCAGTTACTGACTGATCTGAAAGAGCAACGGAAAGAAAGTGGAAAGAACAAACACAGTTCTGGGCAACAGAACTTGAATACCATCACCTATGAAGTAAGCCTAGACTTGTTGAGGGGCTACCCAAACTACCATTGAGGGGGGTGGGTTTATTCCAGGGATGACTGGACACCAAATCATGAGTAACTCTTACTTGATTTGAGTAGTTTTACTCTAACCCAGTTTTTATTCTGTTCACGCAAATGGAGGGAATTTGGCCAATGGTGAGGGTTAGCCGATGACAGAGTTGGAGGGAATAGTAAAAAAAAGACTGTCCTCAATTCTAACACCGTTTGTGAGTCAGGGATCCCTAAGACCTCCCTCAGGTTCAGTAATTTTCTGGAAGTACTCAGAACTCACTGAAAGCTATTCTATTCACAGTTATAGTTCATTACATGAAAAGGATACAGATTAAAATTGGCCAAGGGAAGAAGCATATGAGGCAGATTCTCAGAGAAATGCCAACACAGAGCTTCTATTGTCCTCTAATGTGGGTAGAGTCAGAACATGTTTCTCTTGATATCGGTGTATTATGATACATACAAAATATTGTCAACCAGGGAAGCTCAGCTGAACGTCAGTGTCCCGGGTTTTTATTTGGGCTCTGTTGTAATAGGCATGGTTGAATGATGGGTTGCCCATGTAGTTCATCTCAGCCTCCAGGTGCACTGATACTGCATGACCCAAAGCCCCTACCCTAAGTCACATTGTTAAGACCATTCAGTATGACCTAAGGCCTCCAGACAAAGATAGTCCTATTAAGGATAACATTCCAAGGGTCTGGAGATTGCCTCTCAGAAGCCGAAGGCAAAGGCCAGATCGTCTCTTTGGGCAAAGCTAAATTCTTTATTGCACAAAAAGTGATGTAAAACTTAGTACCAAAAAGTATAAAGAAGAAAGCTAAAGTAATTCACAGTCTAAAATCTAGTTGACATTTTGCTGTTTTCTTCCAACGTTATGCTTTATCCTTAAAAAATATTTAAGCCATTATATTTGTTATATATGATGTTTGTTTTTTTTAAATAAAAAGTTAAAAAACTTTTTAAAAAAGTTTACTTTTATTTATTTTGAGAGAGAGAGAAAGAGCAAGCTGGGGAGGAGCAGAGAGGGAGATAGAATCCCAAGCAGGCTCCACCTGATGGGGGGCTTGAACTCATGAGCTCACGAACAGTGACACTTTTGAAGAGTACCAATACAAGTATTTGATAGAATGTTCCTCAATTTTGGTTTGTTTGATGTTTCCTCGTGACCAGACTGAAGTTGCAGCTTTTGGGGAAGAATGCCACAGAAACGATGCGCCCTTCTCATTGTGTGATACAGGGTGCACGGTATCCGTGTCTTCTCACTGATACTGTTAACTTTGATCACTAGATTACGGTGATATCTGCCTGGTTTCCCCACTGTACAGTTACTGTTTCTCTATTTCCACTTTGTATTCTTAGAAAGGAGTCACCCAGTCCAGCCCATTCAAGGGCAAGGGGATTAGGCTTCACCTCTTGAAGGGAAGAATATCAAAGAATTTAAGGACATATATTAAAACCATCACAGTATTAATAAATATTTGGGGAAGATGCTTTGAGGCTATGCAAATATCATACTTCTCCTTGTTAAAATGCTTTTGCCCATTAACTTTAGTATTCATTGGTAGGTCTTTCCTGCAATAATTATTACTGTGGTTTAATTGCCTAATGGTGATTATTTCCCTCATTCCTTCCATATTTAACACATAGAATTCTTCTGTAAGAAATAATTGTTCCTTCTCATCCATTTATTTATTTACTTATATCCATAGGGATTTGTGACTATTTTATTTTTTGGGTTTCTTGTCTTTTAAAAAATTGTCTGAAGGGGGTCCTCAGTGGCTCAGTGGGTTAAGTGGCCGACTTCGGTTCAGGGCATGATCTCACGGTTCATGAGTTCGAGCCCCACATTGGACTTGCTGCTCTCAGCATGGAGCCTGCTCACTGTCCTCTCTCTGCTCCTCTCCCACTTGCACTCTCCCTTAAAAATGAACATTAAAAAAAATTGGAATATAACACAATTGTCAGATTGAGTTTTTTCTTTTTCTTTTTGTTTTTTAAAGATCAGAAAAGCTTTCTTCTAGAATGTCATTCATTATTCCTTTTCTAGCTACTGATTTTCTTTTTGGGGAATTCCCATTATAGAAGATTGACTCTCCTGAAGGCATTTATTTTATAGAAGATTTAAAAAAGCCTTTTTTAATGTTTATTTTTGAGAGAGAGAGACACAGTGAGAGCAGCGGAGGGGCAGAGAGAGAGAAAGACACAGAATCTGAAGCAGGCTCCAGGCTCTGAGCTGTCAGCACAGAGACCGACATGGGACTTGCACTCACAGACCACGAGATCATGACCTGAGCCAAAGTTGGACACTTAACTGAGTGAGCCACCCAGACACCCCTGTAGAAGATTTTTTAAACAAAATTTTACAATACTAAATTATAGCCATTGTCTTCCCTTTTTCTCATTCAGGTTTTTTTTGTCTTAGGCTTTTTCTTTTTCTTTTATTTTTTTTCGTAGACATTAAAATATATATCAAAAACACCATGCAGGCACCAGAGTCCTGAGATTGTCAGAGAATTTCTCACAGCAATGAAAAGCCACAAGTTGACCAAGTAAGTAAAAATTATTTTAAGTAGGAAAAGTGTGACACATAATGAAAATGATAGCTTACAAAAACCATCCTTAGCATTGGTATATTTCTATTTAGTTGCGTTTTGAATTATAATTAACACATAGTTCTCTTTTACAGTAGGATCATGGTATCATAGACCAGACAGCTAAGACTTAGACACAAAAGGGCCTTCTAGAGCCAGAAACAGAGTGTAATAGGCTTTTTAATCTCAAAGTCTTTTTTTTTGTTTTTGTTGTTTTTTGATTCTCAGTTCAATGAGCTGCCCCATAATGCCTTTCTAGCACTCAGGCCAAATTGGTTAGAAATGGAGTTCATAAATTAAAGTGCTCTTTATAAAGTTGATCAGTTGAGTCATTTGGCATTTGTGTTTACTTGGGGTAAAAATGGCTTGATAATATTCTGTCTTCTAGGGCTCAATTACTTTTCCTGGTGACTTTTTTTTTAAATAGGAATTATAAACATCATTAAAAATTGGATTAAGATTAGTTTATGTGAGAAGAGCACTAGCCCTAGTCTTTTAGAATTAATACCACAGCTGATAAATCCCAAAAGCTATTGTCATTCATTTGGGATAATTAATCATTTTCTTTTGAAGGAAACATTGCTGTTATTTCAGGCACATGGGGGATACACTATCAATAAACCAAGTGACTTCTCTTGTCCCTCCAGAAGAACTCTGAAGGCAGTCATCTTTCAAATGTGTGTTTATGTGTGTATATACTTTGTCTTTTTACTTGTGGTAAAATTTATCATTTTAACCACTTTCAAGAGTATAGTTCATTAGTGATAATATATTCACATGCTGTGCAGCTGGTATGCAGGAGTTTTTAATCTTGTATAACTGAAACTCTATACCAATTAAATAACTCCCATTTCCTCCTCACCCCAGCCCCTGACAACTACTGTTCCATTTTTTGTTTGTGTTCTTTTTCAAGATTGTTTGGCTTACTTAGGGTCCCTTGGGATTTTCTTATGGCTTTTTCCATTTCTGCAAAAAAATGTTATTAGGATTTGATTGGGATTATGTTGAATCTGTAGGTTGTTTTGGATAGTATTGACATCTTAACAGTGTAAACTTTTGCAGCAAACATGAGATGTCTTTCTGTTTATGTCTTCTTTAATTCTTTCAGCAATATTTTGTAGTCTTCAGTGTACAAGTCTTTTACCTCCTTGGTTAAATTTATTCCTAAGTAATTTTTTTCAGTGCTGTTGAAATTGTTTTCTTAATTTCTTTTTCAGATTGTTCATTATTAGTGTATAGAAACACAATCTGATTTTTGCGTGTTGATTTTGTATCCTGTAACTTTGCTGAAATTGTTTATTAGTTCTAACAGTTTTTTTGTGGACTCTTTAGGCTCTTCCACCTATAACATAATGTTGTCTGTGAACAGTTTGCATGCTTTTGTTTCTTTTTCTTGTTTAATTCCTCTGGCTAGGACTTCCAGTACTATGTTGAATAGAAGCGGTGAAATCAGGGATGTGCAGGTGGCTCAGTTGGTTTAGTGTCCGACTCTCAATTTCAGTTCAAGTCAAGATCTCATGATTCTTGAGATTAAGCTCCATGTCACACTCTGCACTGACTGCGTGAAGCCTGCTTGAGATTCTCTCTCTTCCTCCCTCTCTCTCTCCCCACCCTTCTCTCTCTCTCTAAATAAATAAATTAAAAAAAAATATGTGAAAGCAGGCACCCTTGTCATGTTCCTAATCTTAGAGAAAAAGCTTTCAACCCTTGCACCATTGAATAGATGGTACCTGTGGATTTTTCATATATGGTCTTTGTTAATGTTGACCTAGTTTCCTTCTATTCCAAGTTTGCTGAATGTTTTTATCATGCAAGGGTATTGAATTGTGCCACATGCTTTATCTATAACAGTTCAGATGATTAGGTGGGGTTTTTTCCTTCAGGTTTTAATGTGATATATATTACATTGATTTTTTAAATTTTTTTATGTTTTTAACTTATTTTTGAGAGAGAGAGAGAGAGACAGTGGGAGCAGGGGAGGGGCAGAGAGAGACGGAGACACAGGATCCGAAGATGGGCTCCAGGCTCTGAGTTAGCTGTCAGCACAGAGCCCGACGTGGGGCTTGAACCCACGAACTGTGAGATCATGACCTGAGTCGAAGTTGGACGCTTTAAATGACTGAGCCACCCAGGCGCCCCACATTGATTGATTTTCATGTGTTGAACAGTTCTTGAATTCCATGAATTAATCCTACTTGGTCATTGTGTGTAATTCCTTAATATGCTGGTTGAGTTAATATGCTGTTGAGAATTTTGCAGCAACATAAGAGATATCGGTCTGTAGTTTTTTTTGTGGTGTCTTTATCTGGCTTTAGTATCAGGGCAGTCTTGGCCTCATAAAATGAATTTGAAATTGTTTCCTCTGCTTTAATATTTTAGAGGAGTTAGAAGATTTGGTGGGGGTTTTTTGTTTTTATTTTTTAAATATTTGACACACTGTATTCTTTATTTATTTTAAGTAGGTTCTGTGCCCAACGTGGGGCTTGAATTCACGACCCTGAGATCAAGGGTTGCATGCTTTACCAACTGAGCCAGCCAGGTACCCCTGAGAAGATTTGGTGTTAATTCTTGGTTGAATATTTGCTAGAATTCACCTGTGAAACCTTCTGGTCTTGGACATTTCTTTATTTGAGGTTTTAGATTACTCATTAAATCTCCCTACTGTTTATAGGTCTGTTCAGATTTTTTATTTCTTCATCATCCAGTCTTGGTAAGTTGTGTCTAGCACCATATGTATGTATTTTTGAGGGAAGATTATTCACTTGTTACCCAAAGTCATTCTTGTTCTTTGGTGTATTAGAAGCTTTAAGCTTAGAAGCTTCTAATGTTGGGGTGGACCACAGAAGATCTTCCTTGTTAGAAGCCAGTATAAATTATATCAGATGAGCCAGGGAAGTTTCACGTCTCTACCTTGCATTCCATTTACACATTTACACATTCCGTTTATTGAGTCCATTTAGTGTTTGTGCATTTAACACTCTCATTTAATTGTAATTCTCAAAGCAGCCCAATGGACTGCTGTTACTACATACACTCTACTGCAGATGGGGATATTTGAGTTTGTTATTTCAGCATTCTAGTTTAACTTTGTGTTTTTTGGCTACCTTTGCTTTTGATTCCTGAATGATAAAGTGCTATTGTTATTCTGCCTATTATGATGAAATCATTCTGACTGATCAAAGTAAATCAATCTGTCACCTCTGAGTTCTCATTTTTTTCTCCAAACACTTTTAGTGGGGTAGGCCAAAATGCAAGAAAGAAGATTTGTGGGAGCACCTAATGGTGTAGTCAGTTGAAACTATTCCTTTAGTCTAAATGCTTTTTGGTCATTACAACCTTTAATATTGATAAAACAGATATGAAGCAGGTTGTGTTTACAATGAAAAGAACAGAAGCTGAATCCTCACTGGTGTTGTGGCTTTGTTGCCTGCCTTTGGTACAACCGTTATGGCTAATATTTGTGGTGTTTGAAGTAGTTGGGGGTGCCTGGCCTTTTTTGGTAGCCGAAAATCATTTTAAGAAATACACAGAATCAGGGAGCCTGGATGGCTCAGTCAGTTGAGCGGCCAACTCTTGGTTTTGGCTTGGGTCATGATCTCACGGTTTGTGAGTTCGAGCCCCACATTGGGCTTTGTGCTTATAGTGCGGAGCCTGCTTGGGATTCTCTCCCCTTCTCTCTGCCCCTTCGCTGCTCATGCTTTCTCGGTCTCTCTCAAAATAAACATTAAAAAAAAAAAAGTATACATAACCAGATGGATCAGAAATCGGAGTTTAGCTCTGAGAATAGAATAACTTCCAGTGGAAATTGTTTCTATAGAATATGAGGGAAAGGGAAGGTGAGAAAGTATAAGCGTAGGAGAAGTAAGGCTTTGGCTGTTTTATATAGACTGCCTCACTTAATCCTGACAGCCAAGCCAATGCAGTGTTTTATAGATGAGTGAGTTGAGGCTCAAATAAGTTACATACGTGCCCCAGATCAGGCACAGAGTGAGCGGTACAGCTTGCTCAAAGTTTCATGTTGTTTTTCGGAGAAATCTGGTAAGTGTGTGTATCAAGATAGTGGACCCAGTGAGCCCTGTGGTTGTCCTTGCTTGGGCGTTGAGAAGGAACTTTTTCTTCTGGGGAAAAATAACATAGGTACTCTTCCAACAGCTGGGCAAGAAAATTTTTCACTCCCAGAAATTTTAGAGTAACATTGGATTCCTACAAATAATTTCTTTTCAAATGATTTATCTTGTCATTAATATACAAGCAATTCATGTGTATTGCAGAACAGTTTCATCACCCCCAGAAATTATCTCATTCTGTCTTTTGTAATTAATCCCTTCCCCTATGCCTCGTGCCTGGCAATTGATCTGTTTTCTTTTCCTATGAGTTTGGCCTTTCCAGAAATCCTGTAAATGAAATAATACGGTATATAGCCTTTTGAGTGTGTCTTTCCATTAGCATACTGCATTTGTGACTTATCCACATTGTTGTGCATTTGTTCCTTTTTATTGCTAAGTAGTATTCCACTGTATGGATATCCTGCAGTTTGTTTATTCACTCATCAGTTGAAAGACATTTGAGATGTTTCCGGTTTTTGGCAATTATGCAGCTACTGTAAACACACCATACGTGTTTTTGTGTGAGAATAGTTTAAGAAACTGCCAAACTCTTTTCTAAAGTGACTGCACTATTTTGCATGCTCTCTAGCCAATGTAAGAGAGTTCCACTTACTCCATATCCTCACTGGTACTTGGAATTTTTTGGAATTTTTATTTCAGCTGTTTATATTGGTTTGAAGGGGTATCTCATTGTGGTTTTAATTACACTTCCCTAGTAATGAATGAGCATTTTCTTATTTTTATTTTATCTTCTTGGATGAAATGTCTGTTTAAATATTTTGCCCATTATTTTGTTTTTATTACATACTTTTGAGAATTCTTTGTATATTCTGGATATAAGTCCTTAGTTCCATGTGTAATTTGCAGATATTATCTCTATTATCTTTTCATTCTCTTAACACTGTCTCAGAGCAGAAGGTTTTGATAGAGTCAAATTTATCTGTGCATCCTGGCTTTAATATTTTGTGAAAAACTGCCATATCCAGGGTTACAAAGATTTTTCTCTTATGTTTTCTTCTAGAAATGATCCATTTTGACTTGATTTTGAGGGTATGTTGTGAGATAAGGGTTGAGATTCGGCGTGTGTGTGTGTATGCGCGCGTGCGCACGTGCGTCTGCGCAGATTTTGAAGCGTTTCAGTGCCATTTGTTGAAAAGACCACCCTTTCTTTGTTGAATTGCCTTTGCAGTTTTGTAAGAAATCTGTTGGTTCTGTTGCTTCATTCCATTCCATTGATCTGTGTGTCTATTCTTTGGCCAGTACCACGCTGTCTTAATCACTGAAGCAAAGTGTTGAAATCAAATAGTGCAAGTTTTTCAACTATGTTCTTTTTCAAAATTGTTTTGGCTTTTCTGTTTCCTTTGCCTTTTTATATACATTTTCACATCAGCTTGTTTTATCTAGAACAGATCCTGCTGGGATTCTGATTGGGATTGCATTACATGTATATATCAGTTTTGGGGGAGAATTGATATGAATGTTGAGTCTTCCAATCCACGAAAACAGTGTATCTTTCCATTTATTTAGGACTTTAATTTCTTTCATCACTGTTTCTGTGGTTCAGCATACAGGTTCTGCACAATTTATTAGATTTATACCTATGAATTTAATAATTTTTGGTGCTATTTTAAATAACACTGATTTCCAGATGTTCATTGCTAATGTAGAGAAACCCACCTGATTTGTTTGTATTGATCTTATGCTGTACAACCTTGCTAAATCCATTTACTAATACTAGAAGCTTTTTTATTATGTTCCTTGTGATTGTTCTATGTACACAATCATGGTATTTATGGAAAACAGACTTTTATTTTTTTCAAATCTTTTTACCTTTAGTTCTTTTCCCTGTCTCATGCTCCGGCTAGGACAATGATGTTGATGTTTGATGTTGGATAGGAGTGATAAGAGCAGACATCCTTTCCTTGTTCCTGATGTTACGGTAAAGCTTTCAGTTATTTACCAGTAAGTATGTTAGCTTAGGTTTTTCATGGATGCTCTTTACCAGGTTTAAGAAGTTCAGTTTGCTGAGATTTTTATCATGACTGGATATTGAATTTTGTCAGTTGCTTTTTCTGTGTCTGTTGAGGTGTTGATATGGTTCCTGTTCCTTAGTCTTTAAAAATGTATCTTTTAGCTTTTTAGCTATATTTTTTCATATATTTTGCTGTAGGGATAGCAATTTACATACCTAATCATTTGCAGTCAGGATAAAGTTAATCTTTTACCACTGTCAGTAAACTGTAAGTCCCTTAACTTCTCCCTTTTATGTTATAGTCGTATTTATTGTATCTACATTATTGAAATTAGTATTTAGCTGTGTTTCAATATTTACTTTATATACTTTTACATAGTTTAAAGAACTTAGGAGGATAAAATAGTCTTTTATATTTACCCAGAATTTTACCATTTATTTTGCTGTTTATTCATTTTTTTAATGTCTGTTTTTTTGAGAGAGAGAGCACGTGAGCAGGGGAGGAGCAGAGAGAGGGGGGGACAGAGAATCTGAAAGCAGGCTCTGCACTGAGCTGTCAACACAGAGCCTGACAACTCACAAACTGTGAGATCATGACCTGAGCCCAAATCGGATGCTTAACCGACTGACTGGCCACCCAGGTGCCCCATTCTTCATTCATTTCTGAAGTTCCATGTTTATTTCTCATCATTTACTTTAGCCTGAAGAATTTCCATTAACATTTCTTTTAGAACAGGTCTGCTGGCTGTGAATTTTCTTAGTTTTCTTTCAACTGAGAATGTTACTTTCTTTCATTTCCTGAAGCATAGTGTCATAGGTTAATTGGTCTTTTAGCACTTTAAAGATGTTATTTCAGTGTCTTCTAACTGTTATGGTTTCTGATGACTAATCCATGGTCATGCAGTGTATAATGTGTTATTTTCCTCTAGCTGCTTTCAATATTTTTTCTTCTCTTTGGTCTTCAAAAATCTGATTTTGATTTTTTTTTTTTAGTTTATCTTTGCTGAGCTTCTTGATTATGTAAATTTTTGTTTCTTAAACCAAATTTGTGAGGCTTTGAACCATTAGTTTGAAGTATTTTTTCCTGGCCCAGTCTCTCTCTTTTCTTTCTGGAACTCCAAAGACAACTATTAGAACTTTAATAATGGTTCTATAATAGGTCCCCAAGGCTCTGTTCTTTTTCTTTCTTTCTTTTTTAGACAAACTTTTTATTAACGTTTCCCAAATAATCTGTATGCTTGTCACTCTTAGTGCTTTAACCGGAGTACGTCCGACTCTGCTGACACAAAACGCTTTGCACAACAAAATGCAAGTAGGGGATCAGGACTTGGGGGAGCGACTGGGGAGAAAGGAAATGATGTATTGCTTTTCCTCTAGATCTACTTTGACTGTCACTTGCAGTTTCAGCTACACTGCACCTTGTCACATTACTGCATTTTCTTCTAATCCGTGACTGTTGATCAGTAAAGACCATGGAGCAGTCTCATTCAGGGGAGCCTTGTGCAGTGATAGAAATATACCTCTGGTCTGTCCTACCTCGTAGCTTCTAGCCACATGTAGCTGTTGCTCATTGGAAGTGTGGCTTGTGCAAAGGAGGAACGGCATGTTTAGTTTCATTTGATTTTAATTAAATGTAGGTATGAGTAGCCGTGTGTAGGCAGTGGCTGGCATTATAGCAGGTGTGGAGAGTCGTGACACCGAGGCTTTTCTTTCCAGGAAGCAACTTTATTCCTGCTGGCACCACTCAGTTGGGTTTGTACCTGAAGAACTGAGTCCTGAACACCACGTGATGTAGTTTTTTAATATATTTTTTTACTTCTTTTCTCCCATATATGGTAACACACAAACATGCAGTCTGATTAAGTGGTCTGATATTACAAGGTCGTGAGGAATGTTGTCACATACGCATATAGCCAGGTTACCTTGAGGGTTTTTTTTTTCCTTTTCTTAGGGATGGGACCCTACCACAGCATGTTGGGCAGTGCCATTTCATAGTAACTCCTTTTCATTGACTTCATCTCACAGCCATAGACAAAATTCAGTGGTCTTTACAAGTCCTTTGCTGAATGATTCTGAAGCTTGATACACTGAGCTTTTCCTGGGGGAAAAGTTTCGGCCTCTCCTCTTATGCCACCTGTGTTCTCCCCAACCATCCTGTAGTGGTTGAGGGTGCTTCTAGCAGCATTTTATAACTCTTGTTTCATCAAGCCTTGTCTTTGAAACCTCAGAACTGAGAGTCTGGTTAGCTGGATTCCCAGAAATGTCTGTCCCATCAGAGCAGCCATTTTTAACCGAAATGAGTCCATTGACTGAATTTTTTTTAAGATTTTTTTTTATGTTTATTTATTTTTGAGAGAGAGAGAAAGAGAGAGACAGAGTGTGAGCGGGGGAGGGGCAGAGAGAGAGGGAGACACAGAATCTGAAGCAGTCTCTGGGCTCTCAGCTGTTAGCACAGAGCCTGACGCAGGGCTCGAACTCACGAACCGCAAGATCATGACCTGAGCCGAAGTCAGACGCTTAACCAACTGAGCCACCCAGGTCCCCTGACTGAATTCTTATTGAGAGGTGAGAGAGTCTGAGAATTTGTTGCCAAAGGCCTGTAGAAATTATGAAACCCAGTGTCTTCCAAGTGTGATACAGGTAATGCCATAGTGAGTGAGATGATTTTATGTGGTACAGTAATATATTTTAATGTGCTATTTTAATTTCATTAAACTTAGTTTAATGTGTACTCTTGAATTAATATTTGCATGGTATATCATTCTCTATTTCCTTCATATTTTATGATGCTACCTATACCCACTCAATGATATAGCCTGGGAAATGGCATTGGGAAAGTGGATCACTCCTCCCCCCCCATCCAATTTTTTGTTGTGGTAAAATACACATAACATAAAATTTATCATTTCAACCATGTTTAGATGTACAGTTTGGTGTATTAAATACATTCATAATATTGTGCAGCCATCACCACCATCCATCTTCATAACTCTTTTCATCTTGCAAAACTGAAATGCTATACCCATTAAACAGTAACTCCTCATCCCCCCAACCTCCTGCTTCAGCCCTGGTTTAATATCCTAAAATTGTAACACTCTAATTTGAATTTATACTAGTTTAGCTTTAATAACATACAAATACTCTGTTCCTTCCCCATCCTTCTCAGTTGCTGATATAACAATTACATCTTTATACATTATATGCCCCCAAACATAAATTCATAACTATTTTAAATCCTCTTAAATTTTGTAGAAAGCAGAAAGTGGAGTTACAAATCGCTGTTAACAATACTGGCTTTTACAATTGCCTATGTGTTTACCTTTGTGAAGTTCTTTCATTCTTCGTGCAGCTTTGATTTACTGTGTAGCCTTTCATTTCATGCTGCACAATGTTGTCAAGTGATTCTTCCAGGGTAAGTCTAGTTTACTTAGCATTTGCTTAACAGGAAATGTCTTAATTTTTTCTTCAGTTTTGAAGGATAGTTTTTCTGGATATAGGATTCTTACTTGAGAGTTCTTTTTCTTTTTAGCTCTTTGAATATTTTTGCCTACTGCCTTCTGGCCTTCAAAGTTTCTGATGAGAAATCAGCCCTCTCTGGCTTCAGGAAGCTGTATGCAAGCTGCTGCTGCAGGAACATAGGTGCATCCAATTCAGTGGACTTGGAGGATGGGTACCTGGCACTCTGCCAAAGTCTGAAATTGACCAAAATTAACTTCAGTTTACTTTCCAAGCATTAGCCTGGAATTTGTAAGCCTTCAGTGGGCTCCAGCATTCCAAAATAGTTACATCAGACAGACCCTACCAGCACAGGTGTGGTCTAGATGGGGAGACAGATTCCTGGTACCTTCTCAGAATCATCTCTGTTCTTTTTCTTTTTCTTTTTTTAATTAAGACTTTATATTTTTACATCACTTTTAGGTTAACAGCAAAATTAAGGGGAAGGTACAAAAATTTCCCATATGCCGCCTCCTCAACAGGTGCATAGCCTCCCCCATTATCAACATCCCCAGATTGGTAAATATGTTAAAATCGACGAACCTCCATTGATACATTAATGTATCACCTAAAGTCCATAGTTTACACTGGGGTCACTCTAAGAGTTGTACGTTCTGTGGGTCTGGACAAATGTATAATGACATGTGTGCACTGTCGCAGTATCATACAGTGTTTCCACTGAACTAGAAATCCTCTGTGCTGCACCTATTAATCCCTCCCTCCCCATACACAGCCCCTGGCAACCACTAATCTTTTTACTATCTCCATTCTGTCTTCCAGTTGTCATGTAGTTGGAATCATACAGTATATAGTCTTTTTCAGATTGTCTTCTTTCACTTAGTAATATGCATTTTAAACTTCCTCCAGTCTGGGGCACCTGGGTGGCTCAGTCGGTTAGGCGTCCAACTTCGGCTCAGGTCATGATCTCACGGTTGGTGGGTTCGAGCCTTGAGTCGGGCTCTGTGCTGACAGCTCAGAGCCTGGAGCCTGCTTCAGATTCTGTGTCTCCCTCTCTCTCTGACCCTCCCCTGCTCACGCTGTCTCTCTCTCTCTCTCTCAAAACTAAATAAAACATTTAAAAAGAAAAAACACTTCCTCCATGTCTTTTTATGGTTTCATAGCTCATTTCTTTTTAGCACTGAGTAATATTACATTTTCTGAATATACCATAGTTAGTGTATCCATTACCCACTAAAGGACATCTTGGTTGCTTCCAAGTTTGGGCAGTTATCCAAAAAATCTAGTATAAACATTTGTGTGCAGGGTTTTTTTCTTTTTCTTTTCTTTTTCTTTTCTTTTCTTCTCTTTTCTTTTTTTTTTTTTTTTTTTTTTTTTTTTTTTGCCAGTGTAAGTTTTCAGCTCCTCTGAGTGAATACCAAGGAATCCAGGGAATTGATAGTAAGAGTATGCCTAACCAAGACCGGCTTCCAAAAAGGCTGTATTATTTTCATCCTCTCCATCAATGAATGAGAGTTTCTGTTGGCTCCAATCCTCACCGACGTTTGGTAGTGTTAGCGTTCTGGATTTTGGCCATTCTAATAGGTGTGTAATGTCTTGTTTTAACTTGCGCTTCCTTAATGCTGTATGATGGGAAGCATCTTTCTGCATGCTTCTTTGCCATGTCTGAATCTTCTTTTTGATGAGGTGTTTGTTTAGGTCTTAGCCATTTTTCAATTGGGTTTTCTTATTGTTAGGTTTTAAGAATTTGTTGTATGTTTTAGGTATTAGTCCTTTACCTGTCTTTTGTAAACATTTTCTCCCAGTCTGTGGTTTGTTTTCTCATATTCATGATGTTGTGTTTCACAGAGCAGATGTTTATATTTAATTTTAATGAAGTCCAGTTTATCACTTATTTCATTCATGGATTGTGCCTTTGGTGTTCTGGCTGAAAAGTCATCACCACATTTAAGATCATCTAGGTTTTCTGCAGTGTTAGTTTCTAGGACTTTTTACAGTTTTGTGTTTTACATTTAGATCTAGTTGTTTTTGTCTAGCTGGTGGAGAGGAAGATTCCTGGTCCTCCCACTCCGCCATTTTCCTTGAATCCTCTTGGTTCAGTTTTTTGTCCTTTCTCTCCCCCTCTTTGTTGTTCAAACAAGATAGTTTATACTGATCTAAGTTCACAGACTCTTGTGTCATCTCCATTTAGTTACTAAGCCCAGCTAGCGAATTTTTTATTTCATGCATTATGTTTTTTAGTTCTAAAATCTCCATTTGTTTATTATTATAATTTCTGTCTCTTTCCTGAGAACTTCTAATATTCCATCATTTCAAGAATGTTGTTATAATAGCTACTTTAAAGTCTTTGATAATTCCAGTTTACAGGTTTAGTATCTGTTGATTATCATTTCCCTTGAGAATAAGGTTATTTTAGGTTTAGTATCTGTTGATTATCATTTCCCTTGAGAATGAGTTGTATTGTCTTCTATTTGAGGTAATTTTCGATTATATCCTGGACTTTTTGAATATCGTATTGTTTAGACTCTGGATCCTGTTAAAAGCCTCTGGTTAATGTTGCTTTTTTGTTGTTGTTTCTTTTAGCAGTCCATCAACCCAATTAGGTTCACACCTCAAGTCTCTTGCCTTCCATGGGTGAGGATTTCAATGTCAGTTTAGTTTTTAAAACCTTTGATCTGCTGCTTTGGATCTTCTTTGCAAATGAGACTGGAGTGGTGGTTTAACCTGTTCATTCCTCATTGTGTTTGCTGTGCTGGGTCTGTTTGCCTTTTGCTATTTTGGGGCTATTCTGCAGATGAATGGCTTAGGCTGAACCTGGGGTTTGTGCTGATGAATGTTCAAATTTAGGGGAATCCCCTTCTCTATGTAGCCTCTCTGGTATTGCTCCTATAATCTGACCTACTTGAGCCCCCTCTTTTGGTTCTCTGGCCACAGGTACTGGATTTCTCTCAAAGTTTTAGCTGCCTACATGTAGAGTTGTTACTGGTGTCACCCTTGGGGCAAAGCAGGGAGAGGTAAAGAGAAAAGGGGAAAAAAAGATATTAGTTGGCACTCTGGACCATTGGGACTCTCTTCCTGGCTGCCCTCACTGCCAGGACTCCCTGAGGAGCTGCCCTTGTGTTGTGAATTTCAGATTTCCAGGTCATAGGGGCCCCTTTTCTCAATCTTATGGCTAGAAAGATGGAATTTCTCTTGGAGTTTAAGATCTCTTCTTAGCTGTTTGTCTGGTCTGGTATGTTGCTTCCCAATCCCTATAGCTTTTCTGCTACAAAAATGCACCTGGCTGCCATTTGAGAAACCCATAAATGGGGTGCCTAGCTGGCTCAGTAGAGCATGTGCCTCTTTATCTCGGGGTCATGAGTGCAAGAGTTGGGCATAGAGTTTACTTTTTAAAAAAAAGAAAAGAAAAATGCATAAGTGGGAATTGTCTTGCAAGCTGATTCATGATTGGACATAATCTATGTAAATGTAAAACATTGTAATATTCAGAGAAGTGCCTTTTTTCCCATTTGTGATCCTAAATTGGATTTGTAAATTCCTTTGTGACCTTTTGGTGCCTGCCTTTCATTAAATGGTTGATTTCTGGGACAGATCATGTGTCAATGTTTTTACATAGGTTATCAATGACTGCAAGAAGCAAAAACTGTAGGCAGTGTTGTTCTACAAACAACCAGTAGAGGGGGCTGGCAGGCTTCTTTCTCTGTAGCTGGGGACTGACTCCTGGAGGCGTAGCCAACCATTGCAGCCCATTGGCTTTCATTGGCCTCAGTACTTATGACCCAGGGGGTTGCTTGCCATATGCCTTGGAGACCTGGACTATCTTGTGCTAACCAGTGCGGTTTAAGACAAGAATCACATTTGTAACAGAAACTGCTTAAGTGCTTTTTAATCTTTACATCTGCATGTCCTCTAGTAGAGTTTTTCTTTACCATTCTCTCAGGGAGAAGAGGTTCAAGATAATAGCCTTGAATTGTCCAGTTCTCATGGTCTAAAACTGAATTCTATTTATTTGTTTAAATACCTCCACTGCTAGAGTCCATGTTTTATTTTACTTCCTAGCTTTATTCAGCAAAATGGTAGTATTGAGACTCAACTTAAAGTCACTTTAAGATGAAGTCATGTGTTATTTTCTTTTTTTCTTCTTTAGCATTTATTTATTTTTGAAAGAGAGAGACAAAGTGTGAGTAGGAGAGGGGAAGAGAGAAGGGAGACACAGAATCCAAAATAGGCTCCAGGCTCTGGGCTGTCAGCACAGAGCCTGATGTGGGGCTTGAACCCACGAACTGCGAGATCATGCCCTGAACCGAAGTTGGACGCTTAACGGATTTAGCCACCCAGGCGCCCCAAGTCCTGTGTTATTTTCTATAGCATGTTCACCCCCCACCCCCAAAGCATTTAGTCTCTTAATCATTTAATTTTTGCTTGAGGCGTTTAGTTCTTTAAAAAAATTTTTTTATTTAAAAATTTTTTCTTTAATGTTTATTTTTGAGAGCGAGAGAGAGTAGGGGAAGGGCAGAGTGAGAGGAAGACACAGAATCTGAAGCAGGCTCCAGGCTCTGAGCTGTCAGCACAGAGCCTGACATGGGACTTGAACTCATGGACCGCGAGATCATGACCTGAGCCAAAGCGGATGCTTAACTGACTGAGGGGCACCTAGGCCCCCCCAGGCACAGCCTAGCTTGCAGCCCCAGGTCTCATCCTGAGATCTACTCCCTAAGATGTACAGCTATGTCTGCAAGGAATAGAAGAAGAACTTGCCTTTGAGACTCAGCTTAGGTAGGTTTGTAAATAACTTTGAGTCCCTAAAAGGGACTCTTCTGTACACGGATTACTCTTGGGGTTTGGCAGTGTGTTTGGGACATGTACCTCTGGAGCCAGCAAAGCTCAGAGTAGATGGATGGGTTGTCAGGGTTCCCTAGTATCTGGAGTTAGCTCGTCTGCTTTCAAAGCGTGGAATCCTGCCCTAGGTCATCCCAGTGTTCCAACAGTTTTCTCTTCTTGGCACTTCTTCTGAAAGTCATTCCTGCTTTAGCTCTTTCTTTAATTATCCTCCACATTACATTGATCTCATGGCAGCTTTGTCTCTGTTTTGGGGGATACAAAGATGAATGCAATGTAAGGCATAGTAGGGATGACCCTCAGGTTTCTGGCCTGGGTGTTTGCTTCTCTACCAAGATGAGAAGTACAGAGAATGGAGCTGATTTGTTGGGAAGGACAGTCAGATCACTTTGGGATGTGCTGAGCTTGAAATGTGTCTGAGGTGTTTTAGGGGGAGACATCTAGGTGGCATTTGGTTACAGAGATCTGGAGCTCAGATCACATAACGTGAAAATATGGACTTCTGGGCTAATACCTATATTAGGGGATGTGATTATGAGTTTTGGATGAGGAACTCAGTAAGGGATCAGAAGGTGAAAAATGGCACCATGGGAATGCTACGGAAGAAAAAACCTAGAAAGAGATAAAGAAGGAATAGTCAGGAGAATCAGGAAAGAATGGTGTTGTGGAAGCTGCGGGGGTAGATAATTTTAAGGAGGGAGTGATCAACAATGTCAGATATGGCAGAGACAAGGTTGGAGAAGCATTCACTAGAGTTCTCTATACGGAGGTCACCAGGCCCTTTAGCACGAACAGTTTTGGTGATCATTTGGGGCAGGAGCTAAAGTGCAGTGAGTTGAAAAGTGAAGGGGAGAAAGTAGAGACAATAAAAACAGGCTTGGTGATGATGTGAGGGAAGTGTTTATAATCCCCACCCCTTCACACTGGAGCCTGTAGTGAGTGTGGTTCTGTGATTTTGCTCCTGCAGTGTTCAGCTCTTTGGTTGTAGGAGCAGAGAGCTCACTTGGTTGGTTTAACTCCACTTCTCCTTCACTGAGAAAATTATCCAAAATGAACTCCCTTCCCTTCAGATCCCCTCAAATTTGCTTTTTCTTTCCACATTGCTGTGGTGTCAGTGGAACATGAGCCCCTTTGCTGAAACTTTGGACTTTGTTTTTCTGAGGGTCTTTTCCCCTTTTGCTCCTGTAATTTTGGTCTCTCCTTATGCTTATCTCCTTAGCTGGCAAATATATTTTGGGGCCCCCCAGAACCTAGCTTCTCAGGCTGTAACTGCTCTCTTACTTCTGTCAAGAGGTTATCTTGGTCTGTGATGTGGAGCAGAACCAGACCCGTGACCGTTATGAACAGCAGAGGTCGGTCTCTAACAGCCGGCACATCTGTGCAGCCTCGTGTGAATCCATCGTGGCCTCAGACCTTGTGTCCTCCTCAGGCTGCACCTGTAGTGATGCTTCATCTGCCTACTCGGAGCTCTGTTGTTTGAGCTTTGTGCGTCCAGGGCCTGCCGCGGTCCCCACCACATCAGCTGCTTTTCCTGACCACACTGTGGCTTTTGGCCCTTGAGGTTCCACAGCCCGTATGACTTACTATCCGCCTGGTCCCATCTGTCTGCCTGTTTCGACAGTGCCAGTCGAAGGAGGGTATTTTGCAGGTACCAGATTCAGGGCTGGGGCTGCTGCTGGCAGGATTCTCCCTCCATCCCCCCAGGATGCCTTCCCAGTGCTGCTCAGACTTCTTCATGGTGGCTTAGATGGTGGCTCCAGCATCTGATGAGGAACCAATCCACTGGTGTGCCAGGAAGAATAGCACAGATCATATGAACCTCATGTTTCACTTTAGACACATATTTGGTATCTTTCTGGTGCCCAAACTTTTGGGCACTTTTCAAACTCATACAGAACACTTAATGGTAGTAGCATTTTGATGTAGAGGAGGTAGCCATTCATAAAATAACATAGGTAAAGTGGCCCTAAGGATCTCCTTACATTCTCCGGAGTTATACGGTATCATGCTGGTCTTTGTTTTTAGTAATGAAGTATCAAATTAGGTTTGGAGGGACATTCATCTTCCTAAGAATTAAAGTTGCCAAATTATTCTGATTGGTCTTTAGACTCCTTTAAGTCTTTGATTTCTATTGCATGTTATAAATGAATCATGTTAGTTGTCTGACTTTGCCTTTCCATCCTTTGCCCCACATCCCACCCTCACACCTAGTCTTTCATTCCCTCCTGCCCGTCTCCATTGAATCAGTGTTGCCGGACAGAAAGCCAGTCAGACTAACTTCCTTCTCTCTTGCACGTCTCCCCACTTGCCATCTTTTACCTAGTTTTTCACAAGGATCCTCTGAGACCTCCTCTGTGTCCCAAGCGCAAACTCCATGGCTTCTACTTTTGCATCTGCCTCTTGGACCCTCCTCATGTGTTGTTTCCTCAGACACAGACCAAATCTAAATTTGCTTTGGTGCCAAAAGAGCTGAGGTTCATTTGAACAAAGAATATCAATACAAACTGTACTGAAAGCAACAGTTTGTTTAAAATCTGAGGGGCAGTGGAGAGGATGCCTTTCAAAAGCCTAATAACTTGAAAGCCAAATATAGGGGAGTTTTCAGATCAAAATTTGATTCCCATTTGTTGTAAGATTGCCTGATGCTGCCACTCATGGCTCCCAAGAATGTCTAAACTGTGGTAACAGGGTCATACTGTAAATGCCTCACTTCCAAGTGACTTGATTCTGGTGAAATCTCATTAGGATTAAGAATGTTTGGATCGTTAATAGTTTGATTTTTGTTTTCAGAGATTGGGTTTTATTTTATCTTACAATTTCAGTCCATCTACATTTTTTTGTGTTCTGTACATGTGATATTTGACTGTATCATTGATTATTATGGAAATTCTCAGTGTGGTGTGCTTTACTTGTGGATTTTTTATACTAAAAACATAAGATAAAGACTGTTTTTGAAGATTTTAATAAAGTCATGACACTGCATTAAAAATTCCATCTTCTCCACAGTTACTCCTCAGTCCCCATAATCCAGTTGTCACCATGACTATCATTCCACCCAACTCCTTGCACATGCCACCAGTGTCCTTTCTTTTGGCAAATCCAGTAGCTTTTATACAGTCAGCCTACTTTACCCTCTTCAGCATGTGACATTGTTGCTAATACCCTCTTCCTGGAACTTTTCCTCTCTTGGTTTCCCTAACACCACTCTCCTAGGTTTTCTTTGTCTCTCCTCTTCCCTCCCCTCCTCTTTATCCCCCTCCCTCTGCTCCTTCCCTACCTTCTGGCCCAGACCTTGAACAGGGATGCTTTATGGTGCCCTGTCTTGGGTGTTCACTTACTCTGTAGTTAGTTAGTCTCTAGCTGTGATACCCACTCCCATGGTTTTGTATAACTCCTTGCTAATATGTCCAGCTCTGGTCTTTAACTTTAGTTCTAGATCACACTAAGAACTAAAACTAGACAAACAGCTCGACAGAGACCTCTTCGTTGTTCGAAAACCACACAAACTAAATTCAGATTTCAAGTAATACATTTTTGCCAAACAGGCTAAGAACGTTACAGTGAACCCTGACTCTTCTCTTTCCTTCACCTTGGTCTCACCCAGCTGAGTCAGTTGTCAGGTCCTGTTGACTATACCTCGGGGTGACTAGAGCATCTCACATACCCAGCCTCTCATTGCCATCCCTGCTGCTGCTACCCAAGTTCATGGCCTCTTTTATTCTTACCTGGGAGCGTATCACTTCTTTCCTTGGTTGCTTTCCAATGTCCACTGAGTCATATCCAGCCTGTTGGTAGTTGAAGCCCCATGTCATCTTGTCCTGGATGACTCAGCCTTGTGTCCCACAGCCTCTCAAGTCACCATTCCTAAAATTCCATTAATTTTTGTTCTTCTGGCCATTTACTTATGCTGTTCCTGCCCTGCCTGGCCATTCCTCTCATCATTTTGCCTAGAAAACCTTTTAGGGCCCAGTGTACAGGTTTTCTCCCTTGTGAAGTCTTCTTCGAGCCTAGAATAAATGTTGAGGGATTATGAGTAGAACTTAACTACAAGTGCCTTAATGATGACTGCCATTTGTGGGGAAATCGCTGTGTGACAGTCATCGTTTTGAATACTGAATACTAGAAGCAGATGGTTAAGAACACGAGCTTTGATGGCAGAGTCCCAGCTCTGCCATTCACTAGCTGTGTAACCTTGGGCAAGTTATTTACCATCTCAGCGTCGATTAAGTCTGAGGGTTCAATGTGCTTGCCATATGGGAAGTAAGCAATAAATGGTAGCTGCTGGCACGATAAACGGAAAGATGTTCATCCCTCCTAACCCCCTGGTGAGATATTAAGGTCTATTATCATTCCTGTTTTACAGATGGTGAGACCAAGGCTTAGGGAGGCTGGGTAATATGCTGCTTCCTCAAATGCAGCCACGGGCATGTGGCTCATTCATCTGTTTATTTCACAATGTCTTTAAGCTCAATAAATATTTACTGAGTTGAATTGAAAGATGAATCTGGAGCTCCCGGGTCAGATTGAGAGGGAAATTTAGAAATTGTCACCTGCAGAGGGGTGGTAATTGAAGCTGTTCTTTTTTCTTTTAAGTCCTATCACCTTTGAGAGTCCACACATTTCAACCACCTTTTAAGCACTGAGCCAGCTGTTGCCTTGTGACAGGTGATAATTATTACCATCAACTGTTACTTACATTTTTTGTTAAAATTGTTTTATATTTGTCTTCTTTCCCCAACTGAATGTAAACTCCTTGTGGGCAGAGGACTGTACTTTATACTACTGTGCATTAACCCCTGCCCCCTCCTAGCCCTGGTTTTTGTTTCTAAGATAACAAGTAAAGACTGACATTTAATATTAATCTCAAAAAGGAATTCTCAGGCATTTCTAAGTGATACCAACCAACCAAGGTTATTTTATTAATCTTTCTTTACGTTCTGTTATCTGGATTAAGAAAACGTTATTTTCTTCACATTTCCCAGATAAATTTATTAAAACTGCGCCACTTACTATTTGTTACATTTCTTTCAGTCCACAGCTCTATGATCTTTAGGATTCGAGTACACATTTGTACCCTCCCAAGAGTCTCCGACATAGGATCTCCTATTCCCATTCTCTCATTTTACAGTTGAAGAAACTGAGGGCCATGTTCCAAGTGGTTCTCCCATTTGTTATCTGACACAGTGTTCTCCAAACAGCTTGGGCAAGACTCAAGATTCTGAGGGGAATAAGAGTTTTTAATGCTTTGTACTTTTCTTTTGACAGAGCTGAAAAGCTTCAGCTGCTGAACCACAGGCCTATGACTGCTGTTGAGATCCAGCTGGTGAGTGAAGGAGGCCTGAACGTGAGAGGATTGGTTTCTGGGTCTGAGAGGGAGGAAGGGTGATAAAAGCTGAGAATAGACAAGGCTGAAACTGCCATTTCTTGAAAAGACTGCCCAAATACCCTATTTTATAAGTGAAAGGAGACCCCACCAGTTTGGTCCTAGTTAGTATGGACTTAGTGAAAGTAGAAGACTAGATGAAATTTAAGCTCCTTCTTTAGGGTTTGGGCCTGTGACTTGGCAGCTCTGTGTCTCCCTTGATGTCCTACCCCATTCTGACCACTGCTTTCCTGTAGGAGTTATTGCCAACCAGATGTTGCATAAAAACAATAGACTCACCATGACTCTGGCAGAATTTCTCTTCCCTGACTCCCACCCTTCGACCCCACTCTTCCTGTTTCTGTTCTTGGTTCACGGAGCACATGTGTACCTTCCCCACATGCTCTCTTTCTCTCTTAGCCTCCTGGCCCAGTGTCCCAAGCCAGAAGCCTGGAAGTCATTCTCTCCCTTTGATCCCATATGCGATTTGTCCCCAGGTTCTATTGTTCCTGTCTTCTGTTCTCTCTTCTTCCCTGCAGCACTGTGTTAATTTCTGTCATTTCTCAGTGTGGCCCTTGGGGTTGTTCTTTCATCATCCCTGCCTCAGTCTACCCCCTCCCGCCCACCTTCTACATCACTATTAAAACGACACACCTGATCGTCTTGTTTCCGTCCATAAGACCATTCAGTGGATCTCATCACTTGCATGGTCTACACAGCAATCACAGCGTCAAGCTCAAGAATTATGCAAAACCGCCAAAGTAGAAACCACACATGGTGTAAGGAGAACGTGAAAATGAGGCCCAGGGAGACCATGTGGTTGCTGTATTTTCATTCGGGCGCAGTTTCCCTGCCCTGTAGATGGCAGAATTAACAAAGTGAGAACAAAGGAGTTTGCAGACTCAGCTTTAGAAGTACTTACGTTTGTCAAGTTTCCTTCAGAAAAGTGTGGAAGAAAGTAATCAAAAATACCTATGATGTTTAGATTGCTTTTATAAAGAACCTATTTTTAAAGGGTCATGGGGTATTTAATTTTGGACTAAAACTTTTATTGTCTTCCCAGTTTTCTTTGTGTCCTTGAAAATGCACCCAAAATTAAATTAGAAAAATTCCTTCCATAAAGGGTGACTTTCTGGGGGAACTCGCCTTTAGGCTAAATAGAGATCCTTTTTTTTTTTTTTTTTGTACCCTATTCTGGTGCTTTCGACTGTGTTGGAGACTCAGCTTAGAAAAGAAAAAACAAACAAATCAGCAAGAAACTAATCCGTGTCCCTCTGGGTTAAAGATCACATGTTGTGTCTCCTCCAACTTTAATCAGCAACATATGTTATTCATGGCTTAATGACAGATGGAGAGAGAAGATGAGGAGGGTTAGGGTGACCTCATCCCAGAGCCAGTAGAAAGCTCTGTCATTACTTGGGATGATTAGCTGCTCTTGAGTGCCTGCTGTATACCATGGGCTTTGTATATGTCACCTTTAATGCCCTCACCATAGTCTTGGCTAGCGAGTGGCTAATTGGGTCTAACTCAGAAGCCTTACTTTTTCCTACAAGCCATATGCTTCTACATGGTGAGAAGAAAGATGTGTGTGGCATCCCCTCAAGTGTTTATTCTCTTTTCACAGGTAAGTAGTAGAAAAAACTACTGTGTAGAAAAAAACTGTATGTTTCCCAGCGGTTGGACCATTTTATAGCCAGATTTTCCCCAGCCTGCAATTTGGCTACAAAGGGTACAAAAACATTTACTAAGGCTTATAACAGTATCTCTTCTCATCAGAGAAATGAGAGAAGAAATGAGGTTTCCACACCAAGTGGAAAGTACAAAGGACTCAAGAATTTCTTTGCGTTGATCTTACAGCCATTTATTCTCCTTGCGTCCAGAAGTAATGTCAGCATCCACCATTTGTTAGTATTCAGTTTTGGAGGCTGAAGTTTCTTTTAGTCATACCTCAGCCATGGTTTATGATAATCCTCAGATCCACACACCTGCTGTTTGTGAGGAAATGAGGAAGCCACTAGCTTCTGTGATTTCTGTCATGCCCTGGTGTACACTCATTGGGACAGTTTGTGAGCTCTCTGGCCTGAAGACAGAACAGTGAACCCCATGACCTCACAGGCCACTATCCTGAACAGCACTGTCATATATGTCTGTTATAAGGTAGTGATTATAAAATGTGTTGGATTACATAGAGTTCTATGGCTTATGAAACACTAATATGTATTCTGTTTTGATCCTTACTATTGCTATTACTTTCATTTCACTTTAGAGACAATTGAAATTTATAGAGGCTAAGTGAACTTTTCTGGGTCAGAGAGCTGGAAGTACTATAGTTGCTAGATTTTAGTTGTTTTGGGTAAATTAGGAAGTTAGGCTTGGCAGCTTAGAATGAGAAACAACCTATTTTTGAAGTATATCAGCCCAGTTTGAAAGTCCCTAGGAATTGATATGGTCTTTGTATATGATAAAACTTTATTGCTGACCCATGTTTAAATACTTTGGTTTTTGACATTTCATTTGCCTTTATATTCTGAACAATTTGAAATCTTGAGTGTTTGAGAATATTGAGATCGTGCTTTGTATTTCTTTATTTGGGCTCAGTTTCTTCTGTGTTGGGAAGAAAAGGTGAGGAGTACCTTAGTGATCCAAGAAGGCTTAGTAAGTTTTTGGTTGCTGCAAATTTCTTTTTTGTGTATACGTATTTCATTTTGCTTAATGAAGTTTAGGTTCTTCCTGTGACTAGGAATCTTGGTTTCAAAAGGAAAGTTCCTGACCCCCAGGGTTTGTGCGCTGATGAAAGCTTCTGCTCTTGGCAAACTTGGCAAAATTTGAAAGCTTATCAGCCCTACCTTCATGAACACGCCTAGTTAACACCCGATCATTGTTGCATCTGCCAAACCCAGAGATAGGGGCGCAAGAAGGTGGCCTGTTCAAGTTTTCCCTCTTTGGTTTTCTAAACATGAAGGCCTCTCAGAAGTCATATAACTAAACTCTTTCAAACCAGTGGATTCTAGTTTGCATCTCTGAGAGAGGAAATGATAGAAACCTCCTACTGGAGGGCATGATGTTCCAGAAAAAGGTGGAATTCAAAGTCAAACGACCTTGCATTACTTACCGTGAGACCCAGATCAGGGTTTCTTTATAATGCTGAGCTTCCACTTACTCATCTGTAAGTTGTCCGAACTTTATGGACCCCATGTGTGAGAAGCTCTGGTGGCAGTGATTCTGGGAAAGGCCCTGCACAAGTACTGGTAGAAGATTGTCCGTGTTCTGAGACTAGTCTAAATCTTACTCTTTCCCATTCTCCTGAGTCAGGAAGCAGTTCATAATCAACCGCATATGCTAATTATAAATTTTGGAGCATTCCTCTCTCAGATGGAGATCATCTTTTCTTAGGAGTAAATTATCTAATCTGATATATCCTTTTTCTTCCTCCTTCATATTTTGGAGGCAGTCTCTGTTAGATTATTTCCTTGAACACATCCTAATCTTGCATGTATGGTTTAAAAAATGGGATTTTGAGGATTGTTTCTTGTTCAGAAGAGGTTACATTTTACAGAGACTTTTAATCTTTAGGAAATGGTCATTTTATTTCACGACATGATGGGAAGTAGCCCCGTTGGTTCACTCAGGATCTTCTCCACCCTATAACACCCAGGATTATTCTCTGGTTATATAAGCATTATAGAAACAAAACGATGTTTTGCCAGGAGTTTGTAGTACGATCTTGGACACATCACCTGGCTTTATTAGCTTCTATGCTGTTGTCTATTATAAAGTCCAGCAGTCAGACTGAAATCTTTTTCAGGATTGTAAGCCCTGCCTGTCATGTTGCTTACTTAAATCTGCTAGGATTTCTTTCTTGAATTCTTCTTGGTCTTAGTTGCCAAATTTCAGAGATTGCTCTGGAGAAATGCCACAGAACAGAACCCTGGACACCTTTAGCTGTTTGTGATTGACAGCTAGTGCCACTAAGTGAACATGGGTAAGACTGCCTATATATTGCTCTTAAAAACATTGTTGACTATGTTTGTATTCATAATTAGAGGTAAGGCTAATAAAACTGGCTCAGAATTGTGGACCATCTGTGTGTAGATTTCCAGGACGCGTCAAACTGGGCTTTAAGTGGACCTTTAGTGGAGCAGCGGGGGATTGTTTCCTAGCCGTCATTCATCAGACTCTTGCTCCACACTCCCAGAAGATGACCAGGGTCACGTGTTGTGTGTTTGATTGATTGTAGGTGTTAGTGTTGAACAGGCCCAGCTTGGGGTTCTCATTCTACTCTTTGCCAGATTGTTGTGAGGGTTAAAAGAAATAACAGATATGAAGTGCTATGTGCAGCGCCAGGCACATGAGCTCCCTAAAGAGCTATTAGTGTCGATGGGAGTGGGGATGAGAAAAAATAGATAAACCATTTGGCACACAGTGGGCAGTCATCAAATGAGTTGTTGATACAATTCATAAGTCACAGCCGTGCTTATTGTGAAATACAAAAGTATATAAATTTATGTGCCATTTCATTCCCCGGGAGTGAGTTTTCTTTGCATATACAACATATTCGTGTGTGGATGTTGATGGGTAGAGAACTGTTAGGGTTTTCTGTTTCTCTGAAGAAAAATGCTAACCTGCAACTTGCTTTTTGCATTGATCCACTTTGAGCCATTGCATAGGAACTGGATCTGGCTTCTCCCTCCTGTTGGAGGCAGGATGGAGAGAACCCGGAGACCTGAGGGGGCTCAGAAGCCAGGCCTCAGGAGCCAGGCCAGAGGCCAGCAGACTGGGAACAACATGGGTGGAGGAGGGCAGGGGTGGACCTTGCTTGTGTGGCCCCTCCAAAAATAATCCCTGGAGGTTTTCTTCTGCAGATAGTAGAAGAGAGTGAAGAGCGGCTCACAGAGGAGCAGATCGAAGCCCTCCTCCACACCGTCACAAGCATTCTGCCTGCAGGGCCAGAGGCTGAACAGAAGAAAAATACAGATGACGGGACAATGGACGAAGAGGACCCAGCATAGGGGAGCACAGCTGGTCCAACCGCCTCCTGAAGCTGAAAGGCCCAGCAGCCATTTCCCAGACAGACAGTCACAGGGTTGTTCATTTAGTTGTACCCTCCATCCCCACAGACCTCATTTCATGGTTAGTTGGATCAATCACAAAACTAAGCTGAAAAGGAGTACTTGTGCTTCTGGGAGATGAAACATTGGTGAAGACAGGCTGAGGTTGTCAGGGCAGAGAGCTAAAGAGAGGAGGACAGAGTCAGAGAGGACAGTGACTGTGGAACTCTCTGTGGTCAAAACATTTCTTCTGTGGCCTTTGCCACAGTTGTGGGAAGGCCCTATACCCAGCTGGTAAAGTACTTGTGTTGCCTTTGATGGGCTGTGTCCTAATTAGTTTCATCTGTTTCCCTAGGAGCTTCCCAAGCGGGGGCTCTGAGCACTGTTGGGATGAAAGCGGAGTTAGGAGAATCCTGTTAGACTGACTAGAAACTCCCAGAGCAGCAAATAGTTGCTTTTGGTTAAAATGAGCCACTGAACGTGGCTCACCTTAGAGGAATCTTTTCCTCGAGAACATCAGAGATAAGAGAAGAACAGCCTGGCCAACCCTTCATCAGATCTGAAGACTCGTTTCCTTTGCTGGCAAGGGTGGTGTTTACCAGCTCCCTATTTAAATGTTAGGGTACCAGCCCATTCCAGTTGAAAAGCGGCACTCCAGACTGAATGACCGTGCAGCAGAAGAACAGTGTTGGGTGCCTTTCTGATGACCTTCAGTTTCCTGCCCTGAGACAGGAGCCCTGAGTAGACACCGTGTATTGAGTCCAGGTGAGCTTCATTTGTACAATGGGCAAAATGTTTGAAAGGGGACAATTATAGAGTTCTTCATGGATAGAATATGGAGAACTGGAGGTTGATGAGTAAGAATTTGAATTTGTTGGCTGTTGCAAGGTTGCATCTGTTTTTTAATTTAAAATATTAGGATAATTACCATGTGAAGAGCTTGTTGATACTGAGGCTTTGGAGAGTTCAGTAGCTCCAGATGTGTGGTTGCCCTAGTCCTAGGAATATTGCTGAAAATTAATTTCCCACATTCGCTATGCTCCCGACTTGGGGAAGAAAATGCCCACAGACACTAATTTTCCAAATTGGTACTCATTTTGTTATAAGATTACATATTTTCAGTGCTGCTATTAATTGGATGACTTCCTACCCCCTTGGAATTCCCAGGTTATTTCGACCTCCCTACCATCCCTGCCAGTTGCACTCATGTCATTCTTAACCTTATCATCTGAGGATCACCTGAGATGTGTTTACAGGCAAAACTGGAATTCACAGGGCATTTATTTTTAAATCTCTCTTCTGTATTGGAAATTTTATCAGGAATTGTTGATTTTTCTTGTCAAGGCATCACATGGGTACCTATGTCACCATTTCATTTTAACTGTGAGTATATTTGATGTGTTTTCTTAATGGATTAATCTAATTAATAATAAATTGTTTCCAAGCGACTGCCAATTTTTGGTACTTTTATAAATCTCTGGAGTTTGTTTTGCCATGGATAGAAAGTGAAATCTGACTTGAAAGCTAAAATGTGTGATTTTTTCGTTAAAAAAATCTATTTAGGTCTAAATTCTATTTTAGATTGCAGGAAAATTTTACGTTTCTGTATTTGGGGTCTGAATTTAACCTCAGTTTCTGATAAAGCCAGGCAGGCTCTGGAAGTCTTAACCTTTATAGAAAACATATTCTGTATAATATTCCTGTCACATTAACATTTAAGAAATAGGATAATTTATGGAGTGAACCAAGATGGCGGCTCCCGTGGATCTGGAATTGAAGAAGACCTTCACAGAGCTTCAAACCAAAGTTGCCGACACTCAACAGAAGGTGAAGCTTGCAGATGTACAGATCGAACAGCTAAATAGAACAAAAAAGCATGCGCATCTTACAGATACAGAGATTATTGACTTTGATAGATGAGACTAACCTGTATGAAGGTGTAGGAGGAATGTTTATTCTTCAGTCCAAGGAGTTAATTTACAATCAACTGTTAGAGAAACAGAAAATAGCAGAAGAAAAAATTAAAGAATTGGAACAGAAAAAAAATCCTACTTGGAGTGGAGTGTGAAGGAAGCTGAGGACACCATCCGGAGATGCCTGCAATGGCAGGAAGAGCACAGTAGGAAACCTCTAGTGGGGGCGTGCTTGGGTGGCTCAGTCGATTACACGTCCGACTTTAGCTCAGGTCATGATCTCACAATCTTTGGGTTTGAGTCCCACATCAGGCTCTGTGCTGACAGCTCAGAGCCTGGAGCCTGCTTCAGATTCTGCATCTCCTCCCTCTGCCCTTCCCTGGCTCGCACTGTCTCTCTCTCTCTCAAAAGTAAAATAAAACATTAAAAAAATTTAAAAAAAAAAAAAAGGAAACCTCTAGTGGAGGCTTCCTGCCCCCTTCCATTCCTGGAAGGGGCAGAGGGGCCTGTGTAGGGAAACATCCTCTCTTCTGTCCTGATGGACTTTTTATTTGAGTGATCTGTAGCTCTATGTTTTCTACTTCACCCTGATCCCCTTTCCTGGCTCTGTCTGCCACCCTGCCCAGGACACTCTTCTCCCCTGGGCATGAGTCACGAACTCCCAGGAGAGGGAAGATGGGAGCCAGGACAGATAGGGGAGCTCTGCCCAAACCTACAACTAGTTATGCTGGTTAGACCAAGAAAAGACATCTGTCCATGCTCCCCCACCCCCCCAAAAATGATAATTTACATAAGAAACTTAACCAGGATCACATCTGGGAAGGAGAGCTGGGGAGTCTGGGAATTTTACTTTCCACTTTATATCCTTCTGTGTGGTTTTAGTTTTTGACCATGTGACTGTTTTATTCTTAAAAAAAAAAAAAAAAAGTTATGTCCATTTGTTTGTTGTCTTTGGCCTCTGTGAAAGTTTCTGAATGTGTACTTGAAAGTCAAATTGTGTCCCAAACAGACTGACACCTAGTCCAGTTACCCTTTAGTTATCTGTCAAGAAGATACTACTGAGCTTTTGAAAAATTGAGTTAGAGGTTTACCCAAATAGTTCTCTGGCCTCCTTTTGCTTAAATGTTACAGTATGATGCACTGTTCCCTCAGAGGACTTCCCACTCATTCAGGGCCTGTTCATAAAGTCATAGGTACCATTTCCCTAAGTAATCATTGTGTAACCATACCATTTCTCAAGAGCTTATAACCTAGTGAGAGGTGAGTAAATTAATGCTCCAGAATATTCGTTGCTAAATCATTTTCCCCCGCTGGAACCCAATTTAACACCCACTTGTGTAAATGGATCATTTCTCAGTAAACTATAAAACACATCACATACTCTGGAAAGAATCATCAATCTTATTTAATTATACAGTGAATAAAGGGGATAAAAGAAAATAAAACTGCCCAGAGATCCTTTTATACATATTTTTTAATTCAGGGGTTTTGAGTATATCAAAAGATGGTACAACCATCACTCCTGCCTAATTCCAGAATCTTTCATCATCCCCAAAGAAGCCCCATACCCATTAGCAGTCACTCTTCATTCACATTTTCCTATAGCCCCTGACAACCACTGATCTTTCTAATATTTACCTATTCTGGTCATTCCATATAAATTAAATCTGAATTCTTTCATTTAGCATATTTTCAAGGTTCAGGTATGTTGTACCATTCCTTTTTATGGTGGAAAAATGGTTCATTGAATGGATATACCACTTTTTATCCATTCGTCAGTTGGTAGACATTTGGGTCATTTCTAGTCTGGCCGTTATAAATATGCCGTTGTGAACGCTCATGTACAATATATCTGTGACTTATGTTCCCTTTTCTCTTGCATATACCTTAAAGTGAAATTGTTAGGTCATGTGGTAACTCTGTTTAACTGTTTGATGAACTGCCACACTGTTTTCCATAGCACCTGCACCACACCGTGTTTCCACCAGCGGTGTGTGATGGAATCCAGTCTCTCTCTTGCTATTGTCCCTCTTATTGATTATAACCATCCTAGTGGTTGTGAAGTGCTATCTCATTGTGGTTTTGATCTGTAATTCCCTAATGGCTATTAAAACTGAGTATCTTTTCATGTCCTTACTTGTGAATTTTTATATGTCCTTTGAAGAAATGCCTATTGAAAGCCTTTGCACTTAAAAAAAAAAAAAAAGCACATTATTTTTTCAAGGAGTTTTAGGTTTACAGAGAAATTGAGCAGAAAGTACAAAGAATTCCTATATAGGCCCTTGCCCTCCTTCTTGTCCTCCCGGCACAGCTTCCCCTATTATTAACATCTTGCAGTAGTATGCATGTTCATTACAATTGATTAGTATGGTATGTTCATTACAATTGATGAGCCAATGTTGAGCTACTTTTACTACAGAAAGTCCATAGTTTACATTAGGGTTCATTCTTCATGTTGTACGGTAGAGAGTGCAGTAGTGCACACCTAGACTGGGTTTTGACAAGTACATAAATCTACCGTTATGCTATCAGAATATTTTCAGTGCCCTGAAAACACCTTGTGCTCCACGTATTCATCTCCTCCCTTTTCCCAGATCCGTTATAATCACGAGTATTTTTACTGTCCCCATAGTTTTGCCTTTTTCAGAATGTCATATAGTTGGAACCATATGGTATGTGGCCTTTACAGATTGGATTTTTTCACTTAGCAAAGGTGTTTAAGGTTACTCCATGTCATTTCATAGCATGATAGCTCATTTCTTTTTATTACTGAATAATATTCCACTGTCTAGATGTATAGTTTGTTAACCCTTTCACCTATTGAAGATGCCTGGGCAGCTCAGTTGGTAAGTTTCTGACTCTTGATTTTGGCATAGGTTGTGACCTTGCGGTTCATGGGATCGAGCCCTGGGTCAGGCTCTGTGCCGACAGTGCAGAGTCTGCTTGGGATTCTCTCTCCCTCTCTCTGTACCCCTTTCCCGCTCAGACTTGCTCTCTCTCAATAAATAAACTTAAAAAAAAGTCATCTTAATTTCTTCTGGGTTTTGGTAATAATCAGAAAAAGCTTCTATAAACATTTGTGTCCACATTTTTTTTTTTAAACTTTATACTTTATTGTCAGGTTGGTTTCCATATAACACCCAGTGCTCTTCCCCACAAGTGACCTCCACCAAGACCATCACCCCCCATTACCTTTTCCCCTTCCCCTTCCCCCCTCAGTTTGTTTTCAGTATCCAAGAGTCTCTCGTGTTTTGTCTCCCTCCCTCTCCCTAACTCTTTTTCCTCCTTCCCCTCCCCATGGTCCTCTGTTGGGTTTCTCCTGTTAGACCTATGAGTGCAAACATATGGTATCTGTCCTTCTCCGCCTGACTTATTTCGCTTAGCATGACACCCTCGAGGTCCATCCACTTTGCTACAAATGGCCAGATTTCGTTCTTTCTCATTGCCATGTAGTATTCCATTGTATAGATGAACCACATCTTCCTAATCCACTCATCAGTTGATGGACATTTAGGCTCTTTCCATGATTTGGCTATTGTTGAAAGTGCCGCTACGAACATTGGGGTACAAGTGCCCCTATGCATCAGCACTTCTGTATCCCTTGGGTAAATCCCCAGCAGTGCTATTGCTG
>CM053564.1:23041524-23138838 GCA_028646485.1 Cryptoprocta ferox
TGCCATGTAGTATTCCATTGTATAGATGAACCACATCTTCCTAATCCACTCATCAGTTGATGGACATTTAGGCTCTTTCCATGATTTGGCTATTGTTGAAAGTGCCGCTACGAACATTGGGGTACAAGTGCCCCTATGCATCAGCACTTCTGTATCCCTTGGGTAAATCCCCAGCAGTGCTATTGCTGGGTCATAGGGGTGTGTCCACATTTATGTGGCAGAAGTTTTCAGCTCATTTTCGTAAATACCAAGGAACATAATAACTGTATCATAGGGTAAGAGTATGTTTAGTTTTGTAAGGAAACTGCCATACCATCTTACAAAGTGAATGTACCATTTTGCAGCAGTGAATGAGTGTTCTTTTTGTTCATGTCCTCACCAGAATTTGTTGGTATCGGTGTATTAGATTTTGGCCGTTCTAATATGTAGTGGTAGCACATTGTTTTAAATTGCAGTTCCCTAAAGGCATATAATATTTATATTTTTATATGCTTATTTGTCATCTGTATGTATTTTTTGAGGAGGTGTCCAGATCTCTTGCCCACTTTTTTTAATGTTTATTTTTGAGCGAGAGCGCACAAGTAGGGATGGGGCAGAGAGAGAGGGAGACAAAGAATCTGAAGCAGGTTCAGGCTCTGAGCTGTCAGCACAGAGCCCTATACGGGACTCAAATCCATGAGCTGTGAGATTATGACATGAGTTGAAGTTGGACACTTAACTGACTGAGCCACCCAGGTGATCTCTTTTTTTTTTTTTTTTAGTTAGGTTGTTTTCTTTTTGTTGAGATTTAAGTGGGTTTTAAAATATATTTGTATACTAGACCTTTATCAGATGAATGTTTTGCAAATATTTTCTTCCAGCCCATGGCTTGTCTTTTTATTCTCTTAATAGTGTTTTACAGAACAAAAGTTTCTAATTTTAATGAAATACAACTTGTCTTTTTTTTCTTTCATGGATCGTGGTGTTGATGTTGTACCTAAAAAGTTATCATGAAGCATAGGTCATCATCACGAAGTCACCTAGGTTTTCTCCTGTGTTACGTTTTGGAGTTTTATAGCTTTGTATTTCACATTTAGGTCTGATTCATTTTGAGTGAAGTTTTGCAAAAGATGTGAGGTCTGTATCTACATTTTTTTTTTTTTTTGGCATGTGAATACCCAGTTGCTCCAATTTGCTACACCATTTGTTGAACAGACTGTCCTCTTCTCCATCCAATTGCTTTCAATCCTTTGTCAAAGATCAGTTGACTCTCTTTCTACGGTTATTTCTGGCCTCTGATCTATTTGTGTACTCTTTCACCAGTGTCACACTGTCTTGATTATTGTAGCTTTGTATTAAGTCCTGAAGTCATGTAGTATTAGCCCTTTAGGAGAACTTCACCCATTTTTAATTGAGTTGTTTGTCTTTATAGTTATTTTCTCTCATTTTTTTTTTGGTGTTCTTTTCACTTTCTTGATGGTATCCTTTGAAGCACATTAGGTTTTAATTTTGATGAAGTCTGATGTATGTTTTTTCTTTGGTTCCTTCTGGTTTGGGTATCATATCTAAGAATCCATTGCCTAAATCAAGATCATATTTACTCCTCTGTAGCTTTTAAAAATTTTATACATTTAGGTCTTCCATCCATTTTGAGTTAATTTTTGTATATGGTGTGAAGAAGGTGTCTAACTTCACTTTTTTGCATGTGGATATCCATTTGTCCTAGTACCATTTGTTGAAACCTATTTCCCTCCAAATATTCTGTCCTTGAAGGTGATTACTAAGTTTCATCAGTAAGGTCCTGTGGACTTAGTTATCTGTCATCTTGGGCCCTTATTAAATATGATAATCTACAGCAACCTCTAGCCACTTTAGACTTTACTGTAGAAGAGGGGTCTGCAAACTTTTTTGTAAAGGACCAGATAATATTTTAGGCTTTGCAGGTCATAAGATTACTGTCATAACTATTTAATTCTGATATTACAACACGAAAGCAGCTATGGACAGTTTATAAATAGAGGAGTGTGACTGTGTTCCAGTCAAACTACAAAACCAGGCAACAGGCTATTATTTGCTGATCCCTTGTTTAGATGGTTCTAGAGTTCCTCATGAGGTCCTCAATGTGGCTTATTTTTCTGCAAGACATCTGGAATTTTTCTATAAATGCTACAAGAGCTGGCATGCCCAATCCTGGTTGAGATTCTACCTACTAGCATGATCCAGAAGTCTCATGGAGTGTGTTTACTTTTGACTGCCTTATCTACCACATGCAATGGAGGCTGCCTTAAGGATTCTGTGCTTAGTCACAACTACTATAATTTTGAGTATCTAGTTCAACAAAGATTTGTTGAGCACACAGTATGTGCCAGGATCAGTTCTGTATACTTTGGCCACATAGTCAAGCCTGCAAAATACTAACCTGTCTGATTCATTGTGTACCCTGCCTGTGCTTAATATCCTAAGCTCATTCTTAGGCTTAAGCTCATTGGTTAAGAGTCCGACTTCGGCTCAGGTCACGATCTCATGGTTTGTGGGTTCGGGCCCCGCGTTGGGCTCTGTGCTGACAATTCAGAGCCTGGAGCCTGCTTCAGATTCTGTGCCTCCCTCTCTATGTCTGCCCTCCTCTACTTGTGCTCTGTAGCTCTCTGTCTCTTAAAAATGAATAAACTTTTAAAAAAATGGAAGTCTTTCTATAGCATTGAGAATAAAAATTCTGTAGTGACAAGCACAAAATGGAGGGCTAGGAAGTTCTTGTTCTCCCACAGAGACCATGAAAGCAACCAAAAGCTAGCTAAAATGAGCTTAAGGGAACTCAGGAAAGCAGTCAAAAGTCCACAGTAAACAAGCAAATGTCCAATCAAGAAAAAGCTACATTCAACATGGTAGGAAAATTCATGAAAATTTTGCTCACCCTTGTCCCTCTACCTCTGGGCAATCTTGGCCTAGAGGAAGCAGCAGCCCATTTTCCAGCACTACCCCCATACCCCACCCCCCTGCTTAAACTGAAGGGAACAGAGCAGATCTTATTTGCAGTGTTCTAACTAGTCTGGGGGCTGCCTGAAGAACTACTTTCTTTTTCCCATAATTGGAATTCTGCAGAGGAAAACTTAGCAGAAAGTGGCAGGAACTGCTTATAAAATCTATAGAAAGACTATGAATCACAGACACCTGGGGCAAGACATTGAGGGTGGAGATATACAATAGATCATCTGAGGCCCCAAGGAGAAATTGGAGTGAAACTGGGGAACAAAGACATAAAAGCAGCATGTATAGGGAGGAATTGTAAAAAGGTACACAAACCCAGGTGAGATGCATGCTAAAACACCTGAAGACTTAGCTTTCTCCTTTGATCCCAAAGCTCAGAACATATCCTACTAATTAGTAAGAGAATACACTGACACAGACCCAGTTTGCAAAGACTGGAAGAAGTGGCTGTTTTTCACCTGCCACTGTCTACCAAAAAACAAAACACGAGAAGCAGGATAACCTGGGCCTGTTCAAAAGAAGAAAATGAAGTGGCAGGAATCTTCCCTGAAAAATGCAGGCATCAGAATTATTAGATAAAGACTTTAAAATAACTGTGAAATATGCTCAAAGAGTTAAAGTTAATAAAAAACTAAAGGAAGTTGGGAAAACAGTAAATAAAATGAGAACAGTAACAAAGAGATGGAAATTATAAAAAGATCCAAACAAATTTTGGAGCTGAAAAACAGGAAATTTCACTCTAAGGGTTAACAACAGATTTGAGCAGATGGAAGAATCAGCAAATTTTGAGGTAGCACATTTGAAATTACCTTGTCTGAGGAGCAAAAAGGAAAAGAAGGAAGAAAACAAACATCTTGAGGGACTTATGGAATATCTTCAAAAGGACAAATATTGGGGCTCCTGGGTGGTTCAGTCGGTTGAGCATCTGGCTTCGGCTTAGGTCATGATCTCATGGTTTGTGGGTTCGAGCCCCACGTCGGGCTCAGTGCTGACAGCTAGCTCAGAGCCTGGAGCCTGCTTCAGATTCTGTATCTCCCTCTCTCTCTGACCCTCCCCTGCTCATGCTGTCTCTCTCTCTCTCAAAAATAAAACATTAGAAAATTTTTTTAAAAAGGACAAATATCTGCATATGAGAGTATGGGAAGAAGAGACAAAGAGGAAGATATTATATTAAGAAATAGCAGACAGAAATTACCTAAATTTGAAGAAAGGCAATCTAAAGATGAAAAATGTAAACTCCAAGTAGGATAAACCTCGACGCACAGCAAGACAGTAAAACCAAACCATAGAAGACAAAAAACAGAATGGAAAACAGCAAGAGAAAGGTGACTAGTCACATACAGAGATCCTCAATAATATTAGCCAGTTCTCAGCAGAAACCTTGGAGTCCAGAAGGGAATGGGACAATGTCTTTAAAGTGTTGAAAGAAAAAAAAAAACCCAACCGTGAATTCTATACCTGGCAAAACTCCTTCAAAACAAGAGAGAACCACCTCACCCTCATTAGGATGGCTACTATAAAACAAAACCAAACAAAACAAAGTAACAAGTGTGGAGAAATTGGAACCTTTGTGCACTCTTGATGGGATTGTAAAATGGTTTAGCATACAGAAAATCATAGGACACATTCTCAAAAAATTAAACATAGTATTACCATATAATCTAGCAATTCCATTTCTGGGTATATACTCAAAGAATTGAAAGCAAATTCTCAAAGACATTTGTACACCCATGTTCATAGCAGCATTTTTCACAACTCCCCAGTCATGGAAGCAAACCAGGTGTCCATTGACAGATAGTGGATAAACAAAATGTGGTATATATACTCAATGAAATACTAGTCAGCTTTAAAAAGGAAGGGAAATCTAACACATGCTACAACATGGATGAATCTTGAGGCTTTTATATGCTAAGTGAAATAAACCAGTCACAAAAAAACAAATACTGCACGATTCTACTTATATGAGATACCTAGAATATAGCCAAACTCATAAAAAAGTACGTTCTACAAAAGTAGAATGGTAGTTATCTCAGACTGAAGGGAGGAGATAATGGTTACTGTTGTATATTAAGCTTAGGGTTTCAGTTTTGCAAGATGAAAAGAGTTCTGGAAATTGGTTGCACGATAATGTGAATATGTTTAACACTAATGAACTGTACACTTAAAATGGTGAAGATAGTAAATTTTATATTTTTATCACAATTTAAACGTATTTTGGGGTTGCTTGGGTGGCTCAGTCAGTTGAGTGACTGACTCGTGGTTTTGACAAAGGTCATGATCTCAAGTTTCATGGCTTCAAGCCCCATGTCATGCTCTGCACTGATGGTGTGGAGCCTGCTGGGATTCTCCCTCTCTCTGCTCCTCCCCCTGCTCATGTTCTCGCTCTCAAAATAAATAAACATTAAAAAATATTTTTAGGGACACCTGGGTGGCTCAGTGGTTGAGCGACTTCAGCTCAGGTCATGATCTTGCGGTTCGTGGGTTTGAGCCCTGCGTTGGGCTCTGTGCTGCCTGGAGCCTGCTTCGGATTCTGTGTCTCCTTCTCTCTCTGTCCCTCCCCTGTTCATGCTCTGTCTCTCAAAAATAAATAAATGTAAAAAAAAGTATTTTTAATGAGGGAGAAATTAATACTTTCCTAGATAAACAAAAGCTGAAGGAGTTTATTACCACTAGATCTGACCTACAAGAAATGCTCAGGAAAGAACTTCATGTTGAAAGGAAAGGACTCTGGATAGTAATTCAAAGTCATATGAAGATATAAAGCTGTCCAGCAAAGGTAAGTACAAGGGCAAATTTAAACACCAGTATTATAATTTTGGTTTATAATTTTGGTTTTTATTCTTTTACAGGATTTAAAAGAGAAAAGCTTAAAAATAATCGTAAACCTATGTTAAAAGGTGCCCATTATACAAAGATGTAATATGTGGCATCAGTAACGAAAAGTGTGGAGAGGGGTGAAGGTAGAGCTGTAAAAGTGTTTTTGTTTGTGATTAAAAAAAATTTTTTTTATGTGTATTCATTTTTGAGAGACAGAGCATGAGCAGGGGTGGGGCAGAGAGAGAGGGAGACACGGGATCCAAAGCAGGTTCCAGGCTCTGAGCTGTCAGCACAGAGCCTGATACGGGGCTTGAACTCACAAAGTTCTGAAGAGCTGAAGTCCGACGCTTAACTGACTGAGCCACCCAGGCGCCCTTTTTAAAAAAAATTTTTTTTTAAATGTTTATTCATTTTTGAGAGACAGAGCAAGAGCTGGAGAGGGGCACAGAGAAAGGGAGATATTGGATCCAAAGCAGTTGTTTGTGATTTAAATTTGTATCAATGAAAACAGATTCTTAGAACATTAGGATGTTATATATAATCCACACGATAACCACAAGTAAAATATATCAAAACTATAAAACTAACACAAAAGGAAATAAGGGAATTAAAATATGTCACAAAAATAATAAAGTTCAATTAAAAAGGAAGGTGGCAATTAAAGAAATGAGGGACAAAAAAGCTATTAGACATACAGAAACAAATAACAAAAGGGCAAAAGTAAGTCCTTCCCTATCAGCAATTACTTTATTTTTTTTAAATTTATTGTTTAATCCAAGTTAGTTAGCATATAGTGATTTCAGGAGTAGATTCCTTAATGTCCCTTACCCATGTAGCCCATTCCCCCTCTTACAACTCCTCCAGTAACTCTCTGTTTGTTCTCCATATAAGAGTCTCTTGTTTTTGTCCCCCTCCCTGTTTTTATATTATTTTGCTTCCCTTCCCTTATGTTCATCTATTTAGTATCTTAAATTCCTCATATGAGTGAAGTCATGATATTTGTCTTTCTCTGACTAATTTCACTTAGCCTAATACCCTCCAGTTCCATCCACGTAGTTGTAAATGGCAAAATTTCATTCTTTTTGATTGCTGAGTAATACTCCATTGTATATATATACCACATCTTCTTAATCTATTCATCCATCGATGGACATTTGGGCTCTTTCCATACTTTGGCTATTGTCAGTAGCACTGCTATAAACATTTGGATGCATGTACCCCTTTGAAACAGCACACCTGTATGCCTTGGGTAAATACATAGTAGTGCAATTGCTGGGTAGTAGGGTAGTTCTGTTTTGAATTTTTTGAGGAACCTCCATATTGTTTTCCAGAGTGGCTGCACCAGTGTGCATTCCCACCAGCAGTAATCAGCAATTACTTTAAAGGTAAATAGATTAAACTCCTTGACTTAAAGGCACAGTTTGACAGAATAGATTTTTAAAACATGATTAAACTGTTCAGTGCTGTTTCCAAGTGACTCACTTTAGATCTAAGGAAACAAATAGATTAAAAATGAAAGGATAGGAAAAGATATTTCATGCAAATAGTAACCAAACGAGAGCAGTAGTGAACATACTAATATAAGACAAAATAAACTTTAAAATTTTTAAAGATTATAAGAGACAAAGATAAATTAATAAAAGATTCAATACAGCAAGAAGATGTAACCATTAAAAACATGTATGTACTTAATAACAAACCATCAAAATATTTGAAGCAAAATTGACAGAATTGAAGAGAGAAATAAATAGCTCTAGAGTAATAGTAGGTGATTTCAGTACTACTTTCAATAATGATAGAGACAGAATCAATAAGGAAATAAAGGACCTGAACAATACTATAAGCCAGTTGAACCTAGCAGACATAGAGACACTCTACCCAACAGGAGCAGAATACATTTATTTCTTCAAGTGCACATGGAGCATTCTCTGGTAAAAACCATAGGGTAGGCCACAAGACAAGTCTTAATACATTTTAAAACTATTGGAATTATGTGAAGTATGTTGTCCTATTACAATGGAATGAAATTAGAAATCAACAGAAGGAGAACTGAAAAATACAATTATGTAGAAATTAAATAACAGGATTTTTAGAAAGCAATATGTATTCAGAGTCTTCATTTTCTGTCCTATAGATTAGTGATTTTTACACTGCATTCTACTCAACCCTTAAATTACTAAGAACTTTAGAAGCCAATTCATGGATCCTAAGATCAGACAAAAGGGTAGGGTTGTAATAGGTACCCTTTCCAATACAATCAGACCAATCATGCTGCAGATTTCCTCCAGAATAGGGTCATATTGCTGTGGTTACACATTGAAAACCAGTTACAGAGACTATATCCCTGAATTAAGATTGAAATCTTATTAATTAGGAATATAAAGCTCAATATTCTGTTTTTAGAATATCAGGTATACTGTTTGTCTAAATAATATTAAAAAGTAAAACTATATTTATTAATATGCAATACATGCATGTCTTTGAAAAACTTTAAAGGTATTTTGTGACCAAGTAAATTAAGATTTAGAAAATTATGGTTTGTAGTATTGTTTGTTCCAAAAATGGTTCTAGGCATATGAAATACAAACATAATTTAGAGTATCTCTGTTTTTAAAGGCACTGATAGTCCACTGAGAAATAATACGCTGGCTCTTCTAAATACTGCTTAATAAATACCAAGAGAAAGGAAAAGAAGCATACTATGGAAACACATTGGGAGGGGCGTGAAACATGGAGATTGCTCCAGGAAAGAGGGAGTATCACAGAAATTTATGTAGAATAAATAAAACCTTTGAACTATCTCAAATGTTGAGTGAAGTTAGGCATGTATTATGGGTTGAATTGTGTCCCCTTACAAAAAAGATATTTTGGCGTTCTAACACTGGTACCTCAGAATGTGACCTTATTTTGGACATAGGGTTCTTTACATAGGTAATCAAGTTAAAATGGAGTCATTAGGATGGATACTAATCCAATATGCTGAATCTTTGTGAAAGAAATTTGAACACAAAGAGATACATGTAGAGAAAAGATCACGTGAAGAAACACATGCGGAAGACAGCCATGGACTGCCAAGGAGAGAGCTCTTAGAAGAAACAACCCCCCTTGACATCTGTAAATTGGTGAATATAATTGATTTGGAACTTCTAGCTTCCAGAACTGTGAGACAATAAATTTATTGTTAAATTTTTTAACACAAAGGATAAAAATCTAAGCATTTGACCCTAGCATTCTAGGTCGTTCCACAATCTCAATAAAATTTCCAACTTTATTAGTCTCCTGCACAGCCCTTCATTCCAGCTAACTGACTTCACTCATTTATTTACTCAACAAGCTTTTGAGTATCTACCATGCAAGGCTTAGGGATGGGTAGTGAGGTATAACATGACTCTGACATCCAGAGTCACTGTCTTCAGGAAGTTTTATGTTCTAGGGGGAGAGATGCTGAATGACCAATTTCACAACTCACCATTTATTTATAGCTATGGTAAAAATTGGAAAGGGAGCATATAACAGAGGACCTGACCCAGTCTGGGAGAATCAGGGAAGGTTCATGGAGAAAGTAATGTTTGGACTTGAAGGATGAGTACAATTTGGTCAGTAAAGGAAAAAACATGCCTTGAAGAGATGTTTGTGTTTTCTCGTCTCTGTGTGTTTGTGTATGTGGTGCCATCTGCTTGTACTACATGCCTTCCTCAAGAATCCAAATTCTAACTCAAAATTTGGCTCATATCCTTCCTTCTCCAGAAGGCCCTTCCTGATCATCTTATACTGAAGTATTCTCTCCTCGCTATAAACTGGACAAGTTTGTTGGTTATTAGCTATAAGCCATGCATGGTTTTGTGCTGTTTTCACAATTCTTGCCTTGCCCTGTTATATAAATTGAGAAGTCACCCTTGATTCCGGCCTCCGTCTAGTTCATTAGCAAGTCACTTCTGTTTTAATTCCATGCAGAATTTTCTGAGAAGACAATGATTGGAGGAGTTGGTTTAAATAATCGTAACTTCTTTATTGTAAAGTAAAACACAGCCACTAAAAAAACCCCGATATAAATCATGTGAATTATAAGGAGATACATTATAAAGAGAACTTATAATTGTGATTAATATCTCAATGAATTCTAAGAACACCCTTATAACTACCACTCAGATCAAGAAATGGAACTTTGCTAGCCACTCAGAAAGCCTTCCTTTCACCCTGTCCCAAATACAGTTGCCTTCCTCCTGCATAAAGTGTCCACAATTCTGAACTTTATGGTAGCTACTTCACTGACTTTCTTTGTAGTTTCATTACCCAAGTGTGGATCCCCTACCACAATAGTTTTCTCTTGCACTTGTGTTGTTTTTTTAAACCCACCTTTTAAGCCTCTTAATCTTCAGGGTCACTCACCACGCCTTTCTTTTTCTTACAATTTCATACAAACATCCCAGTTTGTTTGACCTACAGAGTTTCCCACAGTCCTGGATTTTGCTGGTGGCATAGTCATGATGCAGTTGAACTTCTGCCTCTGTCTTATGTTTTTCCAGCCATTTAGCAACTGGGTCCAGAGACTTGGTTAGATTCAGGTTTGAACCCTTTGGCAAGACTATCAGTACTATTGTGCTCTTTCGCCAAGAGGCATTATAGTGTCTGTATTGCTGTTTGTGATACTAGCAGCTGTTGATGCTCAGTGCCTGGATCTATTAATTCACTGGGGATTGCACAATGGTGGTATTCTAATTCTATCACTTTTTAAAAAAAATTTATGAAATGGAGTATTTTTATAATGAGATATTTTCCCTCATCTTCTATTGGTTACTAACCATTTTGGGGAAATATAATTACAAATCAGATCTCCTGCCAACACAGAAATTTCCTTCCACAAAACATAGGCAAGAAAGGAATGGTTTCATTATTGAATAAGCATTAAACCAGATTGTAGTGCACATAATAGCAATTCATCAAGGAGACTGCAAAGAAAAATAAATCCCTTTATATATAGCCGGACAAATAAAATCCATTACATATATGTTAATTGTCTTTATCAATGGGAAAAATAAAACTTCTATCTTTATGACAATCAGGATGTTACATTACAGAGCCAAGCACCTAGGCTTAAAATTCCAAGGAGACAAGTTCACATTTCAAGGAGATGGCCTCCAAGAAAGGCATTCCTGGTATGAGATCTATTTAAATGTTTAAAGATTTATGTGTATCTCAGAGAGACAGAAGAAACGTTTATAATTTCAGGTTTTCTAAAAGAAATGCTGAAAAGAGAAGAAGGGGGAAACGTTCTCCTTAAGCACCAGTGGTATTAAAAAAATCTTTTTTTTATATTTTATTTACCCTACGCTAGGTTAGGGAAAGCAAGATACATGTTTGAATATTTCCTTTTATTTACCTATTTTCAAAAGAATGACTTGGCTCCTAAACATCCTCCAAAGGTGACCAGTTAGTTTTGTTTGTTTTAAGCACCATTATTAACCCAGGGGCTTAATCCATTATGGATAGGTTTCAATCTACACAATCATTATCCTTCGAGTGCAGCTCAAATAGTCCTCTGGTCCATGGGAGCCTCTTCAAAGTTTGCTCCTGAGTTTCTCTGAGAGCTTCCTTGTGATCTGCTATGTGAAGAGTTCCAGGCTCATCTTGTATCTTTCCTACCCTTGAGTCATTTATTTCTTCAAAAAGCCCTGGTTTCTTCTAGTGCAAAATGGTATTTCAAGATCATATGTGTATTGCCGCTTGATGGTCATTGAGTCTACCTCGCTTCTAGGCCTTTACAGTCAAGGGAGCTAGGAATTTAAATATAAGATTTATGTAAGGGAGTGTTATATATAAGTGTTATAAAAGGGAGGTAAAATATACAAAACACGTACATACATGAATACATGCTAGGATGATATATACATATATGTATGTATTTATATGATATATATTTTATATGTATATATGTACATCTGAAAAGATAGCTTCTGAGATCATCCTGATGCTACTTCCACTTCAAATTCAGGATTTTTACTTAAACTCTTCTATAGGATAGAATTAGAATATCTCATAATTTTTATTTACTTTATGCACCTTACATATATAACAATCTCAGAATACAAAACTAGTACTACCACTACCAATATGATTACTGAAAATGCTTAAAAATATTTTTTGTATATGCTTTCCCTTTTACCCTGCATTATAATCATTCTATACACACGTGGCCAGAAATAAAACCATTACTTCCTTTTTTAACCTTTATTTAGTCTTAGTTCCACAGCTGACTATACATATCGATAATGTTCCTCACTATACCTTATGGTGATACCTCTCTAATTTTGGTTATGCTATGTTCATACCTCTCATTTTGATTATCTGAAACTTGTTCTTTGGTAGATTCTTCAGTAAGAGTTCATGGAAACAATATCTTGAATGTTGATAGTAGTATGTGCTCTTTATATTTAAAAGTAAGTTTTGCTGGGGCGCCTGGGTGGCTCAGTCGGTTAAGCTTCAATGATGTTAACTCAGGTCATGATCTCACGGTTTGTGAGTTCGAACCCTATGTGGGGCTCTGTGCTGACAGCTCAGAGCCTGGAACCTGCTTCAGATTCTGTGTCTCCCTCTCTCTCTGCCCCTCCTCTGCTCACGCTCTGACTCTATCTCAAAAATAAATAAACATTAAAAAATTTATGAAAGTCAGTTTTGCTGGGTATAAAGTCATTGGGTCACATTTTCTTTTCCTTGAATATCTTAATCATTTTATTTTCTCCTATTTTTATCAAGTATTGCTCTTAAAAAGTCTAGCAATATCCACATTTTGTTTCATACAAGCTACTTTTATTTTTGCCTAGATGCTCAAAGGATTTTTTTCTCCTGAAAGTCTAGTGAATTTATTTTAAGCTTATTTATTTATTTTATATATTTATTTGGGGGGAGAGAGAGAGCGTGCATGAGAGCGCGCGCATAAGTGGGGGAGGGGCAGAGAGCAAGGCAGAGAGAGAATCCCAAGCAGGCTCCACACTGAGACACTGAGCCACCCAGGCACCCTGAAAACCTAGTGAATTTGTTAGAGTATGTCTCAGTTTTGGGTTTGGGTCCAGAATTCGTAGGTACATTGTGTGTGTGTGTGTGTGTGTGTGTGTGTGTATGTGTGTGTGTGTAGTTTCAAATACTCTCTTGAATCAGGAATATTTTCTTCAATTTTGTTATTTACACGCTGTCTTGATGTATGCATATTTTATATCAAGATACATACTGGGCACCTGGGTGGCTCAGTTGATTAAACATCCAACTCTTGATTTTGGCTCAGGTCATGATCTCATGATTTGTGAGATTGCGTCCTGCATTGAGCTCTGCACTGAGTGCAGAGCCTCCTTGGGATTCTCTCTCTCCCTCTCTCCTTATCCCTCCCCCACCCACTCCCTCTCTCTCGAAAAATAAATAGACACTTTTAAGAAATTATACGGGCCTAGGTGGCTCAGTCCGTTAAGCATCCGACTTTGGCTCAGGTCATGAACTCATGGTTCATGGGTTCGAGCCCTGCATCAGGCTCTGTGCTGACAGCTTAGAGTGTGGAACCTGCTTTGGAGTCTGTGTCTCCCTCTCTCTCTGCCCCTCTCCTGCTCATGCTCTGTCTCTTTCTCAAAAACAAACATTAAGAATGTTTTTTAATTATAGATATATATCTTGATTTTTTATATTTTTCTTGATTTTTATATTTATCCTATATACTTGGCTTCAGTTCTCTACTTCAGAGACTTCTATGTTCTGTATTGGCTCTTCTTTGCCTTTGCTTGTCATTTTCACTGAAACCATTTTGTTCTATCAAACTTCTTTACAATTAAAAATGTTTTTCTCCCAGGGCACCTGGCTGGCTCAGTCAGTGGAGCGTGGAACTCTTGATCTCGGATTGTGAGTTTGAGCCCCACATTGGGTGTGGAGATTACTTAAAAATAAAATCTTAGAAAAAAATTGAGGGGGGTGGGCACCTGGGTGGCTCAGTTGATCTGACTCTTGATTTCGGCTCAGGTCATGATCCCAGCATCTTGGGATTGAGCCCTGCATTGGGATAAGTGCTGAGCATGGAACCTGCTTAAAATTCTCTCTCTCTCACTCTGCCCCTTCCCCGCTTGTGAAAATAAAAAAAAAAAGAAAGAAGAAAAAATTTAATATTAAAAAAATTAAGAAAATGTTTTTCTCCCTTCTATTTCCTTTAAGACATTTTTATTGTTTATTTGCTCTTGTGTTTCTTTTAATTTACTTTTCATTTTTCCCTTTTATTACTTTTTTTTTTTTTTTTTAGTGTTTATTTATTTTTGAGAGACAGAGACAGAGCATGAGAGGGAGGGGGGCAGAGAGAGAGGGAGACACAGAATCTGAAGCAGCCTCCAGGCTCCAAGCTGTCAGCACAGAGCCTGATGCAGGGCTTGAACCCACGAACCATGAGATCATGACCTGAGCTGAAGTCGGAAGCTTAACCAACTGAGCCACCGAGGCGCCCCTCCTTTTATTCTAATCCTTTACTCATTTCTAGAATTTTCTAATTTGTTTTACTGTAGTTCTTTCTTGAGTTGTATCATTTTCTAAATAATTTTTAGATAGTGGGTACCTGCGTGTCTCAGTCGGTTAAACATCTGACTTTTGATCTCAGCTCAGGTCTTTTTCTCAGGGTTGTGAGTTCATGCCCCACGTTGGGCTCCGTGCTGGGTGTGGAGCCTACTTAGGAAAAAAAAAAAGTTTTTTTAAAGCTGGTTTTAAAATAGCAGGTTAAAGGTGCACCTGGCTTGCTCAGTTGGTAGAGCATGGAACTTTTGATCTCAGGGTCATGAGTTTGAGTCTCACATTGGGCACAGAGTTTACTTTAAAAATAAAATAGTAGGTTACAATTTGAGCTGTTTTGTGGGCAAAATGTTATTCTGCTCTTTTCCTTTTTTTAAATAATGACTTTGTATGAGATTTTATCTTTCCCTCTTCTGCTGTTTATTTTTATGTGAAATTAGTTTTCTGGAGGTTTTAGAAGGAGTTGTTTGGTTCAGTATGGTCTTTCTAACTTCACAGAGCTCCTTCTTTTGTTTAAAAAAATTTTTTTTAATCTTTATTTATTTTTGAAAGATAGAGACAGGCTGAGCGGGGGAGGGACAGAGAGAGAGAGAGAGACAGAATCCGAAGCAGGCTTCAGGCTCTGAGCTGTCAGCACAGACCCCGACGTGGGGCTCGAACTCATGAACCATGAGATCAGGACCTGAGACAAAGTCGGACACCCAACTGACTGAGCCACCCAAGCACTCCCCTCTTTGGTTTATATATAATATTAAAAAATATGGTGGCTTGCTGACCCTGTTCCCCTCCCAGCTCAAGGACTGGCAAAGTCCACCTGGTTTTAGAAATAAAGGTTTATTGAAACCCAGTTCTGCCCACCCCCCCTTTTTTTTTTTTTACATATTATTTACAGCTGCTCTCGGGCCCAATCAGCAAATCTGAGGAGTTGCAACATGAACCCTAATGCCTGCAAACCGAAAATGACTATTACCTAGCCCCTGATTTAGACCTTTTCTTTCTTTATCTCGATTGCCTCTGTTCTGTTCAAGTTTGATTTGACTCCCAGCAGTGTCTTCTCAATGTGGGGCCCTGTCGTAGAAGCAAGCCTCTACCAGTTAGTTTTGAGAGTTCACCGGGAAGTGCACTACCTCCGACCTTAGCACCCCTTGCTCACATTTTTTTAACTGTGGTAAAATATAATTAACATAAAATCTATCATTGTAAACATTTTTTAGGTTAACAGTTCAGTGACATTAAGTATATTCACAATATCATGCAACCATCACCACTATGTATTTCCAGAACTTTTTTATTATCTCAGACTGAAATTCTGTACCCATTTAAGAATACTCTTCATCCCCTTCCCCTTTCCCTAGTTCCTGGTAAACTTTATTCTACTTTCTGTTCCTATGAATTTTTTTATTCTTGGACCTCAGGAAAGTGGAATCATACAATACTCGTCCTGTGTCTGTCTTATTCTCCTAAGCATAATGTTTTCAAAATCATCCATTTTGTACTATTATCTGAATTTTATTCCTTTTTATAGCTAAATAATATTCCACTCTATGTATATACCACATTTTGTTTATTCATTCATCTGTTGATGGACCCTTGGATTGTTTTCATCTTTTGTCTATTGGGAACAATGAATATTGTTGAATAGGCTATGAATATTGGTGTACAAGTATCTATTTGAGTCCCTATTTTCAATTCTCTTGTTATATATCTAAGAGCGGAATTGTTAGATTATATGGTAATTCTATTTTCAACTTTATGAAGAACTGTCACGATGGCTTTTCCATTTTTCCATAGCAGCTGTGCCATTTTATATCCCCACCAGCAATGCACTTTGGCTCCAGTTTCTCTGTACCCCTGCCTACATTTCTTTTTCTCCATTTTGTTTTTGTTTTATCATAGCCATCCTAATGGGGTTCAGGTAGTATCTCATTGTGGTTTTGATTGGTATTTTCCTAATGATTAATGATGAATATCTTTTCATGTGCTTATTGAAAATCTTCTTTGGAAAAATGTCTACTCAAGTCCTTTGAATTATGTTTATTGTTGCAGGAGTTCTTCATAGATTCTGGATATTGATCTCTTATCAGATATAAGATTTGCAAATATTTACTCCCGTTTATGGATTGTCTTCTCACTCTCTTGATAGTGTCCTTTGATTCTTTTCCCTTTTTTAATTAGTAATTTCTGGAGAGCTACTTTAAGATTATATGAAGATCCTCTTCCTCATCAAACTTTCCATCATCATCTGTTGATGATTCTTTCTTGAATCAATGACTACTATTTTTGAGCCACCAACCATGCCACGGATACTGCCCTGGCTGCTTCATGTACATTATCCTTATGTGACAGAGGTCATTGAAGCTGAAGAGGTGAAAGAAACAGTGGCCAAGGAAACACAGCTAATAAGCAGCAGAAATGGGAGGAGACTCCAGGAGCTAGAGTTCATGTGCTAGAGCTGGGGAAGCAAGTGTTAGATGAAAACAGGGAACTCCAGGCATCGGGTCTGTTGAACAAGCCTGTTTCTGATGCTCCTTTCTTGTGTTTCCCAAACACTGCCTGACCTAGAGAGAGTGTAGGGCAGTCATGCTTCAGGGCCAAGGACTGTGACGTGCTGGGTGTGTTCAGCAGTCAGGTGCCAATTCCATCCACTGTTTGGAGCTTCATGGCTCATTATGTATCTGCAGCATCCTGCAGGTCTGGTGGGCTTAGTAGCTGGGTCGACAGAACCAGAAGCCCCAAGTTGTCCTTTCACAAGATGGGGTGGGGGTGGGGGGAGTCTTAGTAACCTGGCAGGTTCTGGGTTAAACATCCCCATTCTTTAGGCTCTTGTGAGACCTTAGCTGGGAGGACCAGAACATAGGCAGGGTGGGGTCCTGGGACCGGGAGCCAGAGCCCTGAGTCATAGGGTGACCAAGGAGTCAGGGCCAGGGTAAGACATGCTGAGCCAGAGAATCTGGAGGAAAGCCATGGTCTGAATGCTGGGAGGAGGGAGAACTCACTAGATACAGGCGAGGTCACAGGAGAGGATGCAGTCAGAGTTGGAGCCCAAAACAGCTCCAGCAAGTAAGGATCACGTGGGGCTGGTATAGGAGATCTTGAACCCGTGTCTGGAGATCTCCAGTGATGGATGCTTGTTCTCAGGGCTGACAGTGGCCTAAGCCTGGTAGAGTGGCCTAGGCTCGGGATGCACAAGCCAAGAGGCGTGCATTAGTCACGGGTAGCCTGTTGGATCAGACTTTGTGCTGAACCTTCACCTCTCCTACAGGCCTCTCAGGCCCATACCCACCTCAGTTTTCTGGGGCTCAGCCTCTGTGTCCTATTAGCTTCAGTCACCTAGCCCAGCTACTCATCTGCTGTGATCACTCAGGTCCCCACCCTCTTTTTGGACGAAAACTACATTCTACAAGACCTTTGCTCTAAGAGACTTTCCATGCCGGGTTTTTTTGTTTTGTTTTGTTTTGTTTTGTTTTGTTTTGTTTGTTTTTAACCATCCAGAAAAATAAAAGCAGCACAATATAAAAATACTTTTCACTGAACCATCTTAAAGTGAATTAAATATATCAAGGCCCTTTACCCCTAAGTACTTCACTATATAATTATTGCTGTTTTTTTCCTCCCTTGCAACCAATAAGCAGTGTGGGGACGTCATGCAAATATCATGTTCTTTATCGAAGTTGCCCCCTAGATTTAGCATCCACTGATGATTCTTGCTTAATCCAGTCTTTATCATGATGGTTGCAAAACAGTGATCCCACAGTCCTTCCACATTTTCCATTCTGCCGTCAGCATTTTCCAGTAAACAAGAGACCTTCCTTCTCTCGATTTATGTATTTGTGGACTCATGGTATAAACTCATGAATTCTTTTTTTTTTTTTTTTAGAGATTTATAATTTAATTCTTAGTTCTTTTAGTGTTCAAATTGTCCTGGACTTGGCAGTGAGAACCCCTTGAAGCTGTCTCATAGGTCCATGCGACATAAATCCACTTTTTAAAAAAGCATTTCCTTACTTTCTGGTATAACCAGGGATTTCAAGCATTTCTTACGCCAGCCTGGAACTTAGCCATTTCTCTAAGGAGCCTGATTCGTTTAGTGGTGAAGGTCTTAGAGATCAAGGTCAGAGAATTTGGTGTCTTCAGTGCTACTGCAGTGTCCTTTCTTCTTGGCTCTCTCAATGGACAGAGCCAGGAAATATATGCAGGTATACCTGTATGTACGTATGTACACGTTTACACATTCATACATGTGTGACATAAAAATACATATACAGATCTTAGAAATCATGAATTTACACTGATATCCCCTCAACAAGGTTATTTCTTGCCTTCCCCATTCTTAATTTGTATATCCTTTTTCCCTTAGTGAGAATCCTGGCTCCCATTTGCTCAATCCTATGTTGCATCTAAAATAGTTTATTATTTTGGGGCGCCTGGATAGCTCAGTGGGTTAAGCACCCGACTCTTGGTTTGGGCTCAGGTCATGATCTTACAGTTTGTGAGTTTGAGCCCCATATCGGGCTCTGCACTGACAGTGCGGAGCCTGCTTTGGGTTCTATGTCTCCCTTTCTGTCTGCCTCTCTCTCTCTCTCTCTCTGTCTCTCAAAAGTAAATAAATAAACATTTTTTTAAATGCTTTGAAATAGTTTATTACATCTATAGTGGTTTCTGAATTGCTTTCCCCACACCATTACAAACAGCAGATCTAGTAAAAACAGTTCAGGATTTGACTGCAATTCTTTCCCTCCCCACCATACTCCCTGTAACCAACTGAGGGAATATAGTCCAATACTGTGTTATATTACTTCAAATTACTTCTTTTTCTCCTGTTAAGTGATTATGGTACTTATTTGAAATAGTAGTTTACTTGTTTTAGTTTGCTTTCAGTTTTAATTTACTTCCTTTCCATTTTTCATCGACTTAATTTTATTTTTGAATATGTGGGATATTAGCATGCTTTCAAAAGTCAAAACTGTACAAAAAGATAGGCTCAGAGAAATATCATTTCTACCTCTTCCTCTCCACCGCTTGTAGGTAAGCAACTGCATTGTTTTCTTGTTTATCCTTCTTGTGTTTTATTTTGTAATGATAAGCAGATATATGTATCTTTTCTTATTTTTCCTTCTTTCTCATGCAAAACATAGCATACTACATATGTGTAGTATAAGAAATATATTTGGTCTTTGTTCCTGGTTCCTGGCACAGAGCTCTTGAAATCCTTAGAATTTCCTGAGTTGTGGGAGCATCTTTAGTTACTCCTAAGGAGCCCCTTTTTGGGCACACCTGACTTTAGGCTAATGAGATGACAGTGTGGTGTCCGTAGATAGCCTTAGGATGGGACTGGTCACCAGAAAGACCAAGTGATTAGAGGGTTGGAACTTTCGGCCTCTTCCACTGACTCTTGAAAAAGAAGATTCAACGAGCTTCCGGGCTGGTGAATACACCCACATTCCAGAAGGGTGTCACCTCCCAGTTCTATGAGGACAGAAGCTCTTGCTCTCAGGACCCTTCCAGACCCCATCCTACATACCTCTTCATCTGGCTGTTCATCTGTATCCTTTAAAATAAACTGATACACATAAATAGATGTTTCTCTGAGTTCTGTGAGCTACTCTAGTGAATAAATGAAATCTGAAGAGGAGTTTATGGGAAACTCCCAATTTATAGCTTGTCAGAAGCACAGGTAAAAACCTGGATTTGCGATTGGTGTCTGGAGTGGGACAGTCATGTGGGATTAAGGGGGGAGCGGGGTCTGATGCTCTCTCCAAGCAGATAATGTAAAAATTGAGTTAAAGGCCACCTAGGCAGTGTCACAGAATTGCTTAATGTGGGACAAGCCACCACATATATGGAACACATAAGTATTCAGAGTATTGTGTGCAGTATAAAGGAAACAAAGGTTTTCCTTCATAATATGTTTTTCTGCAATTAAATCTCTTCACTTATCTCTTGGAAATCATTGTATCTCAGTCCACAGAAGTCTTCCTCATTCTCTTTACTCCACGAGCTCTTGTAATATGCCAGAGTTTATTTACCCAGTCTCCTCTGCTTGGATATTTAGGTAGTTTCCAGTATTTTGCAGTATTCACTGCAATAATAACATTGCAGTGAATAACCTACGCATTTGTATTATTTGTATTATTGCCAGTATATCCTTAGGATAAATTCTTAGAAGTGGGATTGTTGGGTCAAACAAAGGGTATATTCCTTTTCTATGGCTGTGTAACAAGTTACCACACACTTAGTAGCTTAAAACAACACCTATTCAGTAACTCATGGTTCTGTAGATCAGAAGTCTGGGCATGCCTTAGACCCTAAGACTCTAAGATTTTTAGACTCTAAGAACCCTGTGAGGCTTCTTAGGGAACTGCATTCAAAGTTTGAGAACCTCATCTCTGCTGCGTTCTTTTGGCCACACAAGTCTCAAAGGCCAGATCAGATTCTTGGGGAGGGGGATTAGATTCTACCCTTCAGTGGGAGGAGTAGCAAAAAATGTGTGCAGTTTTTAAATCTACCCCAACAGTTCATGAGCAGAAGCTAAAACCCACTGGAACCCGGCTGCAAAGGGGCCTGGGAAATGTCATTTTCAGATTTCTAGTCTCTGCAGCATAGGAGACTGAGACGCAGGAAAGAGGACGAGGCAGTCAGCCTGCTGTATCCAGCACAGTCTTGGCGTTCAGTGGTGTCCTGGTGATCACAGCCAGCTTCTCTTCATCCTTGATACCAGCATCCTTGAGTTCAGATGGGAATTGGTAGTGGTCAGTCCCTCAACCTCGCCTGTCCTTTAGGTCAAGGCTTTAACATTTTTTTAACTGAGGGGCACCTGGGTGGCTTGGTCAATTGAACGTCCCACTTCAGCTCAAGTCATGATCTCACAGTTTGCGAGTTCGAGCCCCACATCAGGCTCTCTGCTGCCAGCGTGGACCCTCCTTTGGATCCTCTGCCCTCCTCTCTCTCTGCCGCTCCCCCACTTTCTCTCTCTCAAAAAAAATCAATAAAACAAAAATTTTTATTTAAAAAAGTTAATAATTTTTTAACCTAAATAGCAAAAAATGTAGCTTATCTCAGTATATGGACAGATATATATGACTGAAATAAAGGTTTCATTAAACAATCCTTAAGTTTATTATATGCAGTGCTCTCATAATTTTCTATTGTATTCTATTTTTTAAGCAAAAATACTAGTTGTGCCTCCACTAAATTCATTTCATGACTCACTAATGGGTTACCATCTGCAATCTGAAAAGCACTGCTGAAGCTACCTTTCCATAGGGAAAGAAAGACTGAGAAGGAGAAAAAATGGGTCAGTAGAAAAAAATTACAAGAACAAAAAAAGAAAACATTTTCTCAAATGAGACTTACTTAATTCAACAGAAATGTAGTCAAGTATATCATTGTTTCACAAGCACTCATCCCCTTCCCTGCAAGGTAATGATACATACCCACCTTGTTAAGCCTTCAGTTGAGAGGCTTGGCTGTGGACTGCCTTTGGCCTTGGCATGTGAGCAGGCGCATCTCATATCATGTCTGAGCAGAAGCTTTAAATGCAGTTGCATGGTTTGGCTTGGTCTCTGGTGATTCTGCCCTCTGCTATGAGAACAGTATGTTCCAGATAGGTCTGTTTCTTCAGCCTGGGTGCCAGAGTTAGTAAATACACAGAGCCAAAGTACAGCCTATCCTCAGCCCTCACATAACATGAGAAACAGATATGTGTTATAAACCACTTAGATTTGGGGTTGTTTGTTGCTACAGTAAAGACGACTAATCTAAGAAGCAACTTAATGAGGGGCACGTGGGTGGCTCAGTCGGTTAAGCGACTGGCTTCTGGTTTCGGCTCAGGTCATGATCTCATGGTTTTGTGAGTTCGAGCCCCACACTGGGCTCTGTGCTGACCTGTTTGGGATTCTCTCTCCCTCTCTCCCTGCCCCTCCCCTACTTGTGCTCTCTCTGTCTCCCTCAAGATAAATAAATAAGCTTAAAAAAAAAAGCAACTTAATGAAAACAAACTAAAATCCAAAGCAGTCTTTTGAACATTTAAACCATACCCAAGTATAGACAGTAAAACAGAATTCCCCTTCACCAACTCCCTGCTCCTTCAGGAGATCATCTTTGATAACATTTTGATTCATATCTATTCAGAGAAGCAAATTTTTGAAATGGCTTGTTTTCTAACTTTGAGATAAAATTAGTACATACTTTTCCACAAATAAAGTTTTATTGAAACACAGCCAGCCTGATTTTGTTTATGGCAGTTTTCACACTGAAACAGCAGAGTTGAGTATTGCGACACAGCCTGTAATGTACTTAACTATCTGGCTCTAAACAGAAAAAAATTTGCCGGCCCTTGGTCTGCATCTACCAAATATTAACATTTAGCATTTTGCAACTTTTGTTTTTATTTCTCTTTCATCTATGAACTTTTTCTAGACTATTTAAAACAATGTATAGATCTCACGACGCTTTGTCCATATTTCAACATGTGTGTCCTAAGAATAAGTTTACTCTTCTCCATAAATCCCAGCATAATTATCACACCCAGAGCATTTAACATTAACAGGACTCTATTAACTAATATTCAAAATCCCCCCAAATTGGCCTGAAAATGTCCTGTATAGCATTTCTACCCTCAATTCAGGATGTAATTAAAGACTATACAGCGCATTTAGTTTTCATGTCTTTTCAGTTGCTTTTGATCTAGACCAATGCCCAGTCTTTTTCAGCACTCATGAAACTGACACTTTGGAAGAGCCCAGCCAGGACAGCTGTTCAGCAGGTTGTCTCTCTGTTTGGACTTGTCTATTTTTTTTTTTTTGTCACTCAGTATTAGATTTAGGTTAATCATTTTCATTTTTGACAGAAATTCTACATAGGTGATGTTGTATTCTTACCAGGAGGCTCATGATGTCACTTGGCCCAGTTATTTGTGATGTTAAATTTTGTCACTTGTTTATGTGGAGTCAGATTTCTCTGCTGCAAAGTTCATTTTCCCCCTTTGTAATTAATAAGTGATCTGTGGAGAAATTCTTTGACCTGTACGAATAACCAATTCCCTAACAACCTTTTGCCCTGTGGTTTTAGGCTCTGTTGACGATTCTTTCCTGAACCAATTGTTATCATGGAGAATGGTCTTCAAGTGATTTTCAAGTACAGCCAGCATTGGGAATCACTAGACCAGTGCTTCTCAATCTGTGTTTACAAATCCCCTGGGCATCTGGTTACAAGGAAAATCAAATTTGGCAGGACTGGGGTGGACTGAGACTAAGAATTTCTGACAAGTTCCCAGGTGCTGCTGGTCCACATGGACCACACTTTAAACATCAAGGGTCAGTCTAGACTCTAGACAACAGCTACAAGTCAGATACAATACCTTTCTTCCCCGATTTAGTTTCCCCTGCTTGTTAGTCAAGATTCTCAGTTACAAACATCAGAACGTGCTCTAGCTCAGAAAAGGCATGTATTAGTGGGCCTTGGGCAATTCTCAGAACCAATTAGGAGCTTGGAGCTGAGTTCCCAGGAACAGTCCCCAGACCATATTGCAGAACTGACCTAATGAGGAAACCAGTCTTCCCACTGCCAGGCACTGAGCCCATCTGCACTCATGCCAGTGATGCAAACCAACTGCCCCCACAGCTGCCACCAGCACCAATGCTACATGTGTGCCTGGAACTCAACGCACAGTTATTACCAGCCTCCCAAACTGGATGTCTGCTGTCACTCTCACCAGCAAATGGATTCCACAAAGAGCTCACTTTCTCATGTTTTTATTTCTGCACCAAAGTTTCACATGAGTATATTGGATTGCTGGAACCTAGGTCACATGCCCATTCCCTAGCTGCAAGGGAGTCTGGGAAATCATGTTTCCTGGCTTCTCCCTTGGGAGATGGGAAGGATTCATAAGGCAGAAAATGCTCCAAGAAGGAAGCTCCAAAACATGACAGATGTCCAATAAAGTTATTTGAAAGAATAAATATAATAAGTGCTGAGAAATCTATGAAGATAAGAAAAATAATAAAGACTTCCCCTCTTGTATGAAAAAATACACTGTAAAACTGTAAAAATGTGTGATACTAGAATCAGAATAGATAAATCAAGACTTAAATCCACATCCTCATGCTTTATATTAAAATTAACTAGATTTGAGTTAAATTGATTTTTTCTTAAATTTTTAATGTTTATTTTTGAGAGAGAGAGACAGAGAGAGAGACAGAGAAAGCTAGCGTGAGTGGGGGGAGGGGCAGAAAGTAAGGGAGACACAGAATCTGAATGAAGCAGGCTCCAGACTCTGAGCTGTCAGCAGAGGGCCCGAGGTGGGGCTTCAACTCACGAACCTTGAGATCATGACTTGAGCTGAAATCAAGAGTTGGGTGCCTAACTGACTGAGCCACCCAGAAGCCCCTAAATTGATTTTTTAAACGCATTAAAATACTAGAATAAAATAGGGGGAAATACTTGTCAAATTTCATGATGGAAAATAATTTTCTAACTTTAATAATATTGGAACAACTCACAAGTAAAAAGATAAATAGCTTTACCTTTATAAAACAGAGAACTTAAGGGGCGCCTGGGTGGCTCAGTTGGTTGAGCGTCTGACTTTGGCTCAGGTCATGATCTCACAGTTTGTGGGTTCGAGCCCTGCATCAGTCTCTGTGCTTATAGCTAGCTCAGAGCCTGGAGCCTATCTTCAGATTCTGTCTCTCCCTCTCTCTCTGTCCCTCCCCTGCTCTTACTCTCTCTCTCTCTCTCTCTCAAAAAATAAAACATAAAAAAAAATTAAAACAGAGAACTTATATACTTAAACAAAATCAAAGGGAAACAATTAACTGAAAATAATGTGCAATAAACACAACAGGCAACATGTTAATATCTTTAATATATAAAAAATAACATAAATTAATGTTTTAACTGTGAAGGACCAATAGGTAAATGAGTAAAGGATATATCTAGACAGTTCACCAAGAGCCAATTACAAATGGCTAATGACATATACAGAAAATTTTCAGCCACACTGGAAATGAAAAAAAAGAAAAAGGCAAATCAGCACACAGGTATAATTTTTTAAAAAATCTATTGATAGCAGGGCTGCCTGGGTGGGTCAGTTGGTTAAGCTTCTGACTCTTAATTTCAGCTCAGATCATGATCTTACAGTTCATGAGTTTGAGCCCCACAGTGGGCTCCATGCTGACAGTGTGGGGCCTGCTTGGGATTCTCTCTCTCCTCACTCTGGCCCTCCCAACCCTCTTTCTCTATCTCAAAATAAATAAACATTAAAATATTGATAGCATCACTTCTCGGCCTTTGGGGTAAGATCAAGTGTAAACTATTGATAGCAAATACTTATATATATTTATGATAAATGTATATAATATAATATATACATTATATATTCTCAGCTCTACCACAGTCCTCCCAAATCTGATTTACCTTTTAACAAGATGCCCAGAGGATTTGTAAACACAGATTGAGAAGCACTGGTCTAGTGATTCCCAACCCTGGCTGTACTTTAAAATCACTCAGGGCCATTTAAAACAATATTGATGCCCATTTACATTCTCTATGACAACAACTGATTTACATGTAATATATATTTATATATAAATATATGATATGTTTTTGTTTGTTCTCTCTCTCTCTTAATAAGAATATCCAGTCTTAATGAAAGAAGGAATAAATGGATATTTTCACACATTACTTATATATACTTATATAATATATATATTTATATATATTACTTATGTATATATAATACACACACACACACATATATGTGTATATATATATATATATATTATATTTTCAGCTCCATCCCAGTCCTGCCAAATCTGATTTGCCTTTTAACAAGATGCCCAGGGGATTTGTAACACAGATTGAGAAGCACTGGTCTAGTGATTCCCAATCCTGGCTGTACTTTATTATTATTATTTTTTTTCTGGCTGTACTTTAAAATCTGAGTGATTTAAAACAATATTAATGTTCATTTACATTCTCCATGACAACAATTGATTTACATGTAATAAATATTTATATATAAATATATGATATGTATTTTTTTGTTATTTCTTACTCTCTTCATAAGAATATCCAGTCTTAATGAAAGAAGGAATAGATGGATAATTTCACACATATATGTAATAACCCTATTTGGAGCAAAACAGGGCATTCAAAAGAATATTGGGTATTCAAAAGGACAATGACTGCAATGGATTGAAACATATCAAGAATATAGTAATCTAAGCATTCCTACTACTAAAACACAAAAGTAAAAGATTATCTTTTGAAGTTCTACAATATCAATTCATTCTGCAAGTTGGTAAAGGAAGAAAAGAATTAAGCATTTATCCTGCCTTTCCTTATCAACTCTATTTTAGGATATCCAAATAGCTGATGAAAGAAAGTTCTTCTTTTCACAGAATTACAGCAAAAGGAATTATAGGATTAGAAAATCACTATTTACAATCCCTAATGAAGTAATAAATTTAGGGAGGATTATCAAAGGCTGTTGAAAACATTTGACGAAATGACCAAACTGACAGCTTCTAGACCCACCGATTAATCTTAAGACCATACAAAGGGACAACCACATGTTCTGAGCTTTTGACGTGATGTAATAGGAAGCATACCATTCCCAATGAAGTATTCATGCCAAAAAAATTTTAACTTAATCAAATGTCTCTAGAATAACAGAAAATATGGAGGCTAGAAAAATGTGTTAAATGTCATCATAAGTATGCAATCAACCAAATCCAGTTTATGGGGAATTTACAAGAGCAATAAGTTAAGACATATATCAACCAAGACCTTCTTTGGGTATTGATTTGAATAAATCAATATAATTTCAGATAATCAGGGGAGATTAACATGGACTGATTGTTGGACAATATTAATGTACTACTGTTCATGCTGTTAATTATGATAATAAAATTGTGCTTATGTTTTTTTAAGTCCTTATCAGTTAGAAATACATACTAAAAATGTTTATGTTAAAGGAGAGATTAAAATATTTCAGGAAAAAAACCCCTGGGATGAAGAATAGATACATAAAAGAAGAATGGCAAAATATTAATAATTATTAAAGCTGGGTGCTGTCCATGGGATGCATTATACTCTTTGGTGTTTCATTTGTTTAAATTTTCACAGTAAGGAGGTAAAGAAAGTAAAAGATCTTTCACCTTGACTTTGCAATTCTACTCCAGACGGCTCATCCTCAGAAAATAATCTAACATATAGGAAAAATCTTTACCCATAAGAATATCTATCCCACTAGCATTATGAGTACCAAAATTACAACAACCTAAATGTGAAACAATGGGCCCACAATTTTATCAACCAGATATGTTCCTCAAGGGACTATTATGTGGCCATTATAAACAGATGTTTATGAAGACTTGTAATCATATGACAAAGTGCTTGTGTGGAAATATCAAGTGCAAAAAAATAGGTCACAGGGTTTTATATAAATTAGTATACCAGTCAGCTTTTGCCATATAACAAACCACTCCAAATTTAGTCACATAAGTTGCTTAACCATTTTTATTTGCCTTGTTTTGTGTGTCTGGGTATTTTGCAGCTGGGTCTGGAGAGTCTGGGGTGGCCTCATTCTCACATTTGGTGGCTGGCAGGCTGATTGGTCTAAAGGGGCCTCATGTGGAAACGTTCATCTCTATTCCATGTGATCTCTCATCCTCCAAAAAGCTAGCCCAGCCTTCTTCTCACAGCACTTTCATGGGCCCAAAGAGCAGTGAAAGAAGAAGCGTTAAGGTATGAGCACTTTTCAAGCCTCTGATTGCTTCACGTTTGCTAATGTCCCATTGGCCAAAGCAAGTCAGGACAACCAAGCACAGAATCACCATGGCGGGGTGGTGGGGAGGAGGTGAGCTAGCTGGAGGTCTTCATTGCAAGAATCTACTACAAGTAGTACAAGGTGTCTCATCTATGGTTTTTAAAAACTGTATATTGGGGCACCTGGGTGGCTCAGTCTGTTAAACATCCCACTTCGGCCCAGGTCATGATCTCATGTGGGTTCGAGCCCCGCATCGGACTCTGTGCTGACAGCTCAGAGCCTGGAGCCTACTTTGGATTCTGTTTCTCCCTCTCTCTTTGTCCCTCCCCCACTCGTGCTCTCTCTGTCTCTCAAAAATAAATAAAAAACGTTAAAAAATTTTTTTAAACTTAAACTGTATATTAAGAAAGCCAATGGGAGCTATCAAAATGTTAACAGTGACCATCTCTGAGTGGTACTTTTCTTTACATTTTAATATTTTGTGACGTGTTCTAAAGTGTTTGTAATAATATGTATTTTTTTTTATCATTGGAAAGAATTAAGTTGAAAGAAAGAAAGGAAAAGAAAGAAGGAAAGAAGAAAGAGAGAAAAAGAGTAGGGGGAAGAATTGAGGGAGGGAAGGAAGGAAGAACTCCTGAAACTGATTTACAGCTGGAAGGCTGGTTGCTTTCCAGGGACTAAATTTTCCCAAAGAGTGAAGCTGGGGCATGCAATAAAATCTGAGTGCTCTCTCTCTCTCTCTCTCTCTCTCTCTCCCCCTCTCCCTCTCTCTCTTCCTCCCCCCTCCCTCCTGGGTTGTTAGATCTGCAGAGAGCCACAAATAGCATCTAGTCCAATTCTTGTCTTCAGTGTCCACTTGACAAGACTTCTGCTCTAAGCCTCTATGTATTGGGGTTTTGGCTTCCCCCAACACTTTGGATGGTCTATTCCACTCCACTCTGAGGTAGGAGAAGAGCTGTGCTCATGGGAGACTCCTTTGCTATGCAGCAGGATGGGGTGGGAGAAAGGGCAGCAGGCTCTCCTGATGTTGCAGTTGGCACAATCACTTAGAAAACTGTGGCAGGTCCTGACATGCCTAAACATAGTCACCACATGACCCAGCAATTCCATTCCTAGGTACATACCCAAGAGAAATGAAAACGTACATCCCCACAAAAACTTGTACACAAATGTCCATAGCAGCATTATTCACAATAGCCAAAAGTTGGAAACAACCCAATGTCTATCAGCTGACAAGTGGATAAACAAAATGTATGATGAAATATTATTTGGTCATAAAAAGAATAAAGCACTAATCCATGCTACCGTGTGGGTGAATCTTGAAAACTCTGCTGAGAGAAGCTAGTCACAGAAAACCACGTATTATATTATTTCATTCATTTGAAAAGTCTCTAATAGAGAAATCTATAGAGATAGAGTAGATTAGTGTTTGTTTACAATTGGGAAGAGATGGGGAATGAGGGGTGATAAGTAAAGGGTACAATGTTTCTTTTCTAGGTGATGAAAATGTTCTAAAATTGATATGATGATTCTTTTAGTGTTCCCAGACCCAATTCCAATGTGTGTGGGGGAAACACCTAACAGTTTTGGACACCAACGGGGTGTCTCTGGTGACTAACACTACCTGGAGATAGCATCAGATTCCAACAGGTTAAGGGCTCAGCCCTATACAATTGCCTCCCAGCCCCCATTTCAGATGCCAGTTACAAGTCCCAGGCTGTTATATGTGCTCCTGACTAACCCGCTACAGGTTGAAGGTTCTAACAGTCTCCTCAAATTCAATTAATTTGCTAGAGCAGCTCACACAACTCAGGGAAACACTTTAATTTACCAGTTTATTAAAGGATATGATAAAGGATACAAATCAACAGCTAGTTGAAGAGACACATAGCGGGAGACTGAAACTTTTACCCCTCTAACCACATGGTTGGTCCTCTGGCAAACAGCCCCTACCCCTGGGTGGGGTCCAAAAATGTTGTGTTCATTAACATAACAAAAGGCACATTTATGACTTTCAGCACTTAGGAAATTCCCAGGGTTTTGGGAGCTGTGAGCCAGGAACTGTGGATAATGACCAAATATATATGAAAAGAATATTTTGGTCATCTGAATGACCGAATATGTGTTTCTTATAAATCACAACATTGCAGTGATGGTTGCACATCTCCCTGAATATACTAAAAACCACTGAGTGGTATGGGTGAATTGTATGCTCTATGAATTTTATCTCAGTAAAGATGTTCTCAAAAAGAAGATCTATAATGATAGGAGCATACATACAGTCTGTGACAGAAAAATCAGGGGAAAGCAGAAAAGGGCCCAACTACTCCAGGTGAGGATGATCAAGGGAGGAGTGTTCCAATGAGGCCTTAAAACCTAATGGGAAGCAGGGTGCCTGGGTGGCTCAGTCAGTTAAGTGTGTTAAGTGTCCGACTTCAGCTTAAATCATGACCTTGTGACTTAGTTTGAGCCCCACATCAGGCTCTATGTTGACAGCTTGGAGACTGGAAACTGCATTGGATTCTGTGTCTCCCTTTCTCTCTGCCCTTCCCCTGTTCTCTCTCTCTCTCTCTCCCTCTCTCTCTCTCTGTCTCTCTCACTCTCGCTCTCTCTCTCTCTCTCTCTCTCTGTCTCTCTCACTCTCGCTCTCTCTCTCTCTCTCAAGAACAAATAAACATTAAAACCTAATGGGAAGGAAGATTAGGTAAGATTCTCAGGGTGAAGATTGTGATCTGGAACACAGGTGGGAAATTGGGGAACATGTTGTGGGTGGCTAACTTATGAACACTTGGGTAAAAAAGACAGGAAAGGGTAACAAGAACATTCTTGTTTGAATGCTACTGCTGTGAGCTGGTTTCAGATTTGTTAAATATTTAAAGCCAGCTCTTTGATGCTTGGGTACTTCGGGGAATTCTCTGAGGAACTTAATCACTGAATATAGGGCAAATGCACGTCTCCTATAAAATTCTCTTCAAAAAAAAAATTCTCTTCTTAAATCTGATTGCCAACATTGGGGCAAAGAATTAAGACTAAAATAACTACTTTTCAGAAATCTGATACATTTTGCATTTGGTCTAGTCCAGCATTTTTCAACCGTAGAGCCACAGACATTTTGGGCTGGATAATGTTTGTTGTGGGGGCTTTCCTGTGCCCTGTAGGATTGTGTAGCCATACACCTGGCCTCTACCACTTAGATAGTTGACACCTTCCCTTTCCCCAGGTGACAACCAAAAATATCTGTAGACATTAATCACTGCCAAATGTCCCCCAGGGTTGGTAGTGACAAAATTGCCCCAGATTAAGAACAATTGACCTAGACCCTTGCTACTCAAAGTATGGACCAGCACCATAGGCATCATCTGGGAACTTGTTAGAAAAGGCAAATTGTCAAAAAAAAAAAAAAAAAAAGAAAAGAGAGAGAGAAGAAAAAGCAAATTGTCAAGTCCCACTCTAGAGCCGAGTAATGAGAATCTGCATTTTAACAAGCTGTAATTTGTATGTTCATTAACATGAGAAGCTTGTTCTACACACCCTGTAGCCTCTAATGTATTCTGGTGACTCAGGTGAAATAAACATTTTAACATAAAAAGAAAAAATATCAAGGCCAACGGCTTAGACTTATTGGCGTCATGTTTTTTGCACAGGCCCTTAACTTGATCCTTGCATTGGAATCTCCATGCCCTTTCTCAACAACATGGGTTTAGGCCCCGGATTTTCTGATTCGATGGCTTCAGAATGGGGATTCAGAGTCTATGAATTTTGAAACGTCTCTTCAGGTGACGTGTCCTCAGTTAAGGTTCTCTAATCTAACAGTACTGGGTCCATAGCGGCATCATACCAAATCAGTTTTTCAAACTGTAAAATTTCTTGAGATAAAGTCATTGGATAAGAAGTGTGCCCTGGCCATATTTCAGAAACACAGGGGAAATGGGGTCATATTTGGATTCTGGAAGTGGATTTTTTTCTGTGGTCTCCAAACCCAGAGGAGTGTGGTCTCTGGAAGTGCTCAGTTGCTGAATTCCCCTCTCCTGCCTCAAGGATCCAGGGAGCTGCACTTTCTGTCATCACACCCTGCATTGCACACACCCCTGCTGAAACTTTGGCCATCAAGCTCAGGCATAGCCTTCCTTCCAAGAATACCCGGGCTTGCTTAACTTCCTCTGTCCTCAGACAAGAATGGCTGGAAAAAGTGACAGGGCAGGGTTTCTTGGAAAGCAATCTGGCCTGCATCAGCACTAATGATTAAAATGTGTCCTCTGTGGCTATTCCCCAACAGACAGCACATTCCTAAGCTATTTTAACTCAAGAGTTCGGAAATTCTAGAGTTCCTATCCTCAGTTCTTGAGGTCTGGATCTTTTTTCTCCTGGAGAACAGACACAGACACCACTGACTAGAGTGTTCTATAAATCTGATAGAGCACCTGTCTATCTATCTACCTATCTACCTATCATCTATCAACATGTATTCAGATAAAGATATCAGCTAGACATAGATAGATAGTTATAGAAATATTTCTATTATAAAGTTATATAACCTTGAATTAGAAAGTTTAGAATGCACTAAAACTTTTACAATCCTGTTAAAGTTTAGTGGTCAGAACCTTCTTGGAGTTGTTAGGGTAACATCAGAAATGCCAAGAACAGGCTGCCTTGGAGAATCTTGGGAAACTTGACTGGTTTCATTATGCTTCTCAGGCCCATGGAAGCAGGCCATAGAACATTTCAGGCCCTGTCCAAAGGCAAGCACTTTCCCAGCGTCTACAAGGTCTTCTGTTATCCTACATAAACTGATTTTTTTTCCTTCACAAATAAACACAAAATTAACTAGTTTCAGTATGACAGACATCTGACTTGAAGCTAAGGCTTCACCAATTTTATCCTACCTAATCATTCCCACTTTTGTCTCAATTGTGTTACGTTTACGAGACCTTTCTTTTTTTTAACACCAATCAATACCTATTCAATTAAATATTTGAATAATGACATCAGTAGCTATACTGATAATGATGACAATTGATGATGCTGAAGAGGGACTTTCTGCAGCTACACAGCACCCTCATGAGTTAGTCTGAAATCATCCTGAGTTAGCTGGCATGTAAAAGTTCAAATTTGGCCTTTGAAAAGTGTGTTGGGTCTGTCTGTACAAGGTGCATTAAATGTATGAAAGTTTAGACTTTTTAAGATTGGACTTAAACAAGGTTGAGAACCATCTGTATATATAGGACATGTCCTTTCCCCACATCACAGTATCCAAAATTCTTCCCTTCAATTTCCCCAAAATTCAGAACCTTACCCTCTGCCTCATGGTGTATAAGGTCATTATCAAGAGAGGTAAAAGTGGTGCAGATTTTTAGTATTTCTCTTGAAGTTGCATCCAGTGCCTGCATCTTATTTTGGGAAAATCTTAACATCTTGACATGTAGCATTTGCCAGTTAGACCTAACAGCCCTAAAATGATCATATGGGTAATATTAGTGACAAACATGGTCATTAAATTCTAACCAAAGCTTGACACCAAACATAAAAATAAGACAAGTGCTTACATTAGATAAATCCTGCATAAAAAAAAGAGGATAAGGGAGACCCCTTCTGATTATCTATCCCAAGCAGAGGCAGTAAAATTCCCACAGAGAAACAAAGGAACAAAGATCGTCTGCCAGCTGCTGGTCTGTGTTAGAGAAGGCTCTAAGGGCATCAGAGGGAGTCAAGTGCAATCCAAACTGTGAGTCTGTTAAAGCCAGGTACCCAGTCTGGCTCACCTGAAATCTATTTGAGAATACCTCTTTTAAGTACTCAACTCCATTAGTTGGTCTCTTGGTTGCAAGTGATAGAAACCCAACTCAAACTAGTTTAAGCCTCAAGATGAATTTATTATAAGGAACAATGGACTCTTGGAACCTATGTATCATCTCTTGGATCATAGGTCTCTTGGGAAACCATAAGCATGAATGCAGTTGGGCCTCAAGAACTATATGGAGTCAGAGGCTCAAATACCACCAGCTTCTCTGTCTTGTCTCTGTGCCTCTCTAAGTTTCATCCTTTTTTCTCAACAATGCATCTGCTTCCAATCCTCCAGTCTACATGGTCTGAAACATGGTTGCCGAGAGCTCCTAAACTTTGTTTTTACAACTTCAGACACAAAAGAAAATGTATTTAAACTCTTTTTCAGTCTCTGGTCCAAAAATCTGTGAGAATTCTTTCATTAGATCAGTTTGGGGCAGGTGCCTTACCTTGAACCAATCAGCTGTGGGCAGGTGACAAATCACATAATAATTGGGCAGCCTGAAAGTCGAAAGGAAAGGGCAAGTACAGCAACTAGAAGGTAGATAGTGCCAGCCAGCCATTCCCATAGATGTCCACTGAACCAACAATCTCACCTTTTTGATATTTTCTTTTGCAGTCATTAATCTTGTATGAGTTTTAAGAAACATACCATGTTCATGGGTTAGAAAATTCAATATTATAAAGGTTAATTCTCTTCAAGTTGATTTATAGATTAGACATAATTCTTATTAATTAAAAGTCAACATGTTTCTTAATAAACCTTGACTAGCTGATTCTAAATTTACATGAAAGTGCAAAAAGCCAAGAATAGCCAAGGTACTGGCCTGTAGTGGAAGGTCTAGTCTGTACGGAATGAGCCACTTCCTTCTCACTCAAGATAAGACTTTAAAAAAAAAGTTAGAAAGAAAATACTCAGTGGCTCGATCCATGTCACTGCAAATGGCAAGATTTCATTCTCTTTTATGGCTGAGTAATATTCCATTGTATATATACACCACATCTTCTTTATCTATCTATTAGTCTATGGACACTTGGGCTGTTTCCATAATTTGGTTGTTGTAGATAATGCTGCTATAAACATTGGGGTGCATGTATCCCTTTGAATTAGTATTTTTGTATTCTTTGGGTAAATACCTATAGTGTGATTGCTGGATTGTGGGGCAGTTCTATTTTTATCATTTTGAGAAAGCTCCGTATTGTATTCCAGAGTGGCTGCACCAGTTTGCATTCTCACCAACAGTGCAAGAGGGTTCCCCTTTCTCCACATCTTTGCCAACATCTGTTACAGAAATAGAATTTGGGTTCAACTGTTCTTTTATAAACTCTTGAGTTTTGCATTTACCGTACCCATTTTATGAATGAAAATTTTAAAGCAAAAGCTATAAGATCTCTGCAGATGTCTGTAGGTTTATGTCTGTCTATGTATGCATAGTATAGATGTGCGATGTTTTTCTACCTCCAGATGGTGTTACTAAACAGTAATTTGTAAAGAGCTCTATCTAATTGGCTTAAAAACAAACAAGAACTGAAACACCTGAGTGGCTCAGTTGGTTGAGCATCTGACTTCAGCTCAGGTCATGATCTCATGGGTCATGAGTTTGAGCCCCACATTGGGCTTACTGTTGTCAACATAGAGCCCACTTCAGATCCTATGTTACCTCCCCTGCCCCTCCCCCAATCATGTTCTCTCTCTCTCTCTCTCTCTCTCTCTCTCTCTCTCTCTCAAGAATAAATAAAACATTAAAAAAAAAAACACAACCAAGCACCATATAAATTAAGTATATTCTCAGAAATATAAAAACTAACTTCAATGGTTTTCAGGTTCATATGATCTAGGATAAATCTTTAGTAAATAAAAACTGGTTAAAGTTTATTGGTTTAATTAAAATAGGTGTGTCCTTTGAATTATCAGCATTAAGTATAACATTTTTATTTTATCTAGGTTTACTAAAAGACAAATAAGCTCATATAGAAATTAAGGTTTTTAGAGGCCAAAAATTCTAATATGTTAATTCTAATATGTTCTATTAAAAGTAATAGAAATAATAAGGGAAACATTTCTGTGTATAAGGAAAATAGAAGTGTATTTTCAGTAAGGAAAGCATGAGGAATAGAGATGGATTTTTCTTGAGGGAAAAGAAAGTAATTTTGTCCTAAAGTAAAGCTGGTTGTTTCAGAATGGGAAAGGGAACAAAGGACAAACTAAATGGACATGGAAAGTTGTAGAAGATTTGTGGAAAAGGGATCTTGGGAAAGGACTTTTATGTGTGGTCAAACTGGCTAATATTGAAATGGATTTAATTAAATTTTTAAAAATGTAATTAATTTTAATATCAAAAGTACACTGATACAAAATTAGAATTTGGGATCTCTCTGTTAAAAAGGCAAAGTTTTTCTTAGATTTCTCAATAGGAAATTTAAACAAAGGTGTTGGGGTTTTTTTGCTTTTTTTTTTGCTCTTGTTTTTTGCCTTTTAAGTAATCTGCCTAGAAAGAAAAAATCTTATGTTTTATCAAAATAATTTCAGGGTGTCTGGGTGGCTCAGTTGGCTGAGAATCCAATTTTTGATTTCGACTCAGGTCATGATCCTAGGGTCATGGGATTGAGCCCCTTGTGGGGCTATGCTGAGTGTGGAGCCTGCTTAAGATTCTCCCTTTCTCTCCCCCTCTGCTTACACTTTCTCTCCTTAAAATAAATGTTTTTGATTATTTAAGTAAACCTAATCTTCTCAATATTAAAAGGGCTAAGTTTTGTTCAGAACTATGTAACCTTCTGTAGCCTTTGTAATTTTTATTGTCACTTTGATTAATAATTAATTATTAATAATTAATAATTAAATGTTGTTTCATAATGCTTTGTGATCCCTTTTAGTCAAGTGCCCAAAACCTTTTGATATATTTTTTTAAATGTTTGTTTATTTTTGAGAGAAAGAGAGCAACAGAGTGTGAGCAGGGGAGGGGCAGAGAGTGAGGGAGATACAGAATCTGAAGCAAGTTCCAGGCTCTGAGCTGTCAGCAGGAAGCCTGACGCAGGGCCGGAACCCACGAACCATGAGACCATGACCTGAGCTAAAGTCGGATGCTTAACCGACTGAGCCACCCAGGTGCCCCTGAACCTTTTGATATTTTAAAATAACTTCCCCAAATCAAATTCTAAATAAAGCCTTTTTTCAACCTCCAACTAACTTTGGGATTTTTCAGTGGGTCCCAGGAACATCTCAAAAGATTTGTTCTCAGGGCACTTGGGTGACTTAGTCAGTTAAACATCTGACTTTTGATATTGGCTCAGGTGAGATCAAGCTCCACATTGGGTTCTATGCTGGATGTGAAGCCTGCTTGGGATTCTTTCTTTCTCCTTCTCTCTGCTCCTCCCCTGCTCATGCTCTCTCTTTCTCTCTCTCTCTCTCAAAATAAATAAATAAACATTAAAAAAAGATTTGACCTCTCTCTTTATAAAAATAAAAAAGAGATACTAAACTAATTAAGAGTATTTGATATATTAAATTACATGGTGGGGGGCACCTGGGTGGCTCAGTTGGGTGAGCATCTGACTTTGGTTCAGGTCATGATTTTGCAGTTTGTGAGTTCACTGCTATCAACACATAGCCCCCTTTGGATCCTCTGTCCTCCTCTGTCTCTGTCCCTCCCCTGCTTGTGCTCTCTCTCTCTCAAAAATAAACATTAAAAATAAATAAATTGCATGGAAAGTATTGTTAAGTAAGAAGCAGTGCTTCTGTTAATATAAGCATTCCAGAAATTATTTGAAATTCCTAGAAATCTGATATGTCCTGGTATAATGTTATTAGTAATAATTCTAATTATCTTAAGAATTCGTGTCATAGAAATAACCAAATTTTCTGGTCAGTAGTGAACTTTCATCAGATCTTTAGCAATGGGTATTTTAAAGTATGTTGTCATTTACAGACAATTATTGTTTTATCCCGACACTTTTGTAAAAGTGAGTCTCCGGGAAAGGACTGTTCCAAGCACTATTTACTACCAACACTGATGCCAAATTACCAGGTGTTGAACCTTGGGTGCATATTTCACAACTGAAGAAGGCTCCACCTGACATCTGGTCCTGTGCAAATGCTGGAGACCTCAAAATCAAATTACCTGGGAAGAGAAGTAGTTGACATTTGAGGTAGACTGCTTCTTTCCAAGACTTGATCATCAGATCAAGACTGTTTCTTTCCATTTCTCTCTCCCTGTTTAATCATCCTTTTTCTTTTTTTTTAAGTTTATTTATTTATTTTGAGAGAGAGGGAGAGAGTGACGCATGTGAGTGGGGGAGGGGCAGAGAGAGCGTGGGAAAGAGAGAATCCCAAGCAGGCTCCACACTGTCAACGTAGAGCCCGACTCAGGACTTGAACTCACAAACTGTGAGAACATGACCTGAGCTGAAATCAAGAGTCAGATGCTCAACTACTTGAGCCACCCAGATGCCCCTAACCATCATTTTTTCTAATTCTTACACCATAAAGTTCCTTATGATTCTTTTGTTCACCTTTTGCCTTGCTCTGGCCTGGAAAGGAAATACCATTGTTTACATATTTCAGACATTGCAAAGAGAAGTAATCCAACTTCCAGATGTCCGTTGGATTTGCTATGGTTCTGAAGATTCTGTGGTTCTGCCCGTCACAAACTTCTCCCTGATTTCTAGTGCCTCAGTTTCTCTACAACAAATTCAGCTTCCTCTCCATCATATTAGGCTCCCTAACCCTGAGTGTCCATTTCCCTGTCTCTGGTTCATACCCCCAAACCTGGGAACCTTGCATCCAGGCACTTACACAGAAAGGGACACACGGCAAGAGTAACCAAAATAAAACTGCTTGTGTGGTCTACAGATCCTCCAATTTTACTGGCCTCCATGGCCCTCACCTTTTCCTGACCACAGACCCAAACAGGAATTACCAAGAGACATTCAATGATTCATAGTCACTTCCTTTGACAGACCTTTATTCTCCTGATTTGGAGTAACTGCAGATGATGCTATGGTCAAGAACCTCTCCCTTGAAGATGTTGCAAAATCTGCTACTAAAGCGATAGGTGCCCAACAACATTCCCTACATTCTCTGGCCAAAGGATAGCCTTTGATTATCTTTTAGCTGAGCAAGATGTCTGAGCTATGGCCAACACCAGTTGCTGTACCTGGACAAACGCTTTTTTATGTGGCTGAAAGTCACATAAAATCATTGAATAATCCACTTAGCTTACAAAAGTGACCCTTGAACGTCTTTTTTTGACTTATTTGATTTTGATTGACTTGGGTCTTGGGGACCATGGCTCTGAAGTCCCCTTCAGATATTGGGAATTAGTCTGTTTATAATAATCACAGTTATCTCCTGGGCATATTGTATTCTCTCAGAAACTTTAAATACATGTTCACAGCTGGTAATCACCAAGCAAATGGCCTCCCTAAGACTAGAACATCAGAAAAATAACAAAGGGAATGACCAACTTAAAGAATGTGAACCAAATGCTGTGACGAATGAATACCACACAGAGAATAAGCAGCTTCAGAGTGGTAGCTGGGAACAGTGCTAATGCCTTACATTTTTATCACTTCTCTCAGACTGAGAGTCTGATCAAAAGGGGGAATTGTTAAAAACAAAACAACATGCCCCAAATGGAATCAATTATTTTAATCCCCACATCACCAAAGCAAGACTTAACTTAATTACAGTTTTGGTTCTTCCAGAAATGGAATATTAAATCAGTTAGTGAGAAATTACCTGGTCAACATGAGTGAGGCAATCTGCTTGATTGTTCCCTGCCATCCCCTAAAAGATTGCCACAACCAATCTGTTTTTTGCTAGTATAACTTCCTTGTTCCTGTTCTCTTCTGCCTATAGAAGTCTCTTATTTTGACTTTGTGTCTGCTGGTCGATTCATGAATCATTTAATAAAGCCAATAAGATATTAACAATTTACTCAGGTGAATTTTTTTAAGTTTATTTATTTATTTTTGAGAGAGAGAAAGCATGAATGGGAGAGGGTCAGAGAGAGAGGGGAAAAGACAGAATCCCAAGCAGGCTTCACACTGTCAGCACAGAGCCTGATGTGGGGCTGGAACCCACAAGCCATAAGATCATGACCTGAGCTGAAGTCAGACGCTTAACCGACTGAGCCACCCTGGTGCCCCGAATTTTGTGGTTTTTTTTAACAACAGAAAAATATTTGGATCTAACTCCTCATCTTCTCTCACCTAGTGAAGGGTAAGGGAGTTTTTCGGCATTTGGAAATAATTGCGCAAAAATTATTTCATAACTCTACTCAGATATTCTATTTTTTGGTATTTATTTACTTATTTATCTGTTTATTTAAAGTTTATTTATTTTGAGAGAGAGAGAGCATGAGCAGGAGAGTGGCAGAGAGAGAGAGAGAGAGAGAGGGAGAGAGAGAATCCTAAGCAGGCTCTGCACTGTCAGCCCTGAGCCTGATGTGGGTCTCGAACTCACAAATCCTGAGATCACGACCTGAACCAAAATCAAAAGTCAGACACTTAACTGACTGAGCCACCCAGGTGCCCCTTATTTATTTATTTTTAAGTTTTTATTTTAATCACTCAATGCTTATCATGACAACTGCACTCCTTCATCCACATCACGTATTTCACCCATCCCTCACCCACCTCTCTTCTGGTGACCATTAGTTTGTTCTCCATGATTAAGAGTCTGTCTTTTGATTTGCCTCCCTCTCTCTTTTTTCCTTTGCTTATTTGTTCTGTTTCTATATTAGTGAAATCTTATGGTATTTGTCTTTCTCTGACTGACTTATTTCCCTTAGCATAATACTCTCTGGCTACATCCATGTTGTTGCAAATGGCAAGATTTCATTCTCTCTTTTCTTGGCTGAATAATATTCCATTATATATATATATATATATATATATATATATATATACCACATCTTCTTTACCTATTCATCAATCAATGGACATGGGATGCTTCCATATCTTGGCTATTGTAAATAATGCTGCTCTAAACATTGAGGTCCATGTATACCTTTGAATTAGTGTTCTTGTATTCTTTGGGTAAATACCCAGTAATATGATTGCTGGATCATGAAGTAGTTCTATTTTTAACTTTTTGAGGAACCTCCATACTGTTTTTCCAGAGTGGCTGCACTAGTTTTCATTCCCACCAACAGTACAAGAGTGTTCCTCTTTCTCCACATCCTTGCTAACACCTGTTGTTTCCTGTGTTGTTGATTTTAGCCATTCTAACACGTGTGAGGTGATAGCTCATTGTAGTTCTGATTTGCATTTCCCTGATGATGGAGTGATGTTGAACATCTTTTCATGTGTCTGTTGGCCATCTGTATGTCTTTGGAGAAATGTCTGTTGGCCATTTTTATTTTATTTTATTTTATTTTAAAATTTTTAAATGTTTTATTTATTTATTTTTGAGAGAAAGAGACATAGAGTGTGAGTGGGGGAGGGTCAGAGAGAGAGGGAGACACAGACTCAGAAGCAGGCTCCGAGCTCTGAGCTGTCAGCACAGAGCCCGACTCGGGGCTCGAACCCACGAACCGTGAGGTCATGACCTGAGCTGAAGTCGGCCGCTTAACTGACTGGGCCACCCAGGCGCCCCTGTCTGCCCATTTTTAAATTGGATTATTTGGCTTTGGAGCATTGAGTTGTATAAGTTCTTCATATATTTTGGATACTAACTTTTTATTGAATATGTCATTTGCAAATATCTTCTCCCATTCTGTAAGTTGCCTTTTAGTTTTGTTGATTGTTTCCTTCACTGTGCAGAAGCTTTTAATTTTGATATAGTCCCAATAGTTTATTCTTGCTTTTGTTTTAAAATTTTTTAATGTTTATTTATTCTTTGAGAAAGAGAGAGAGAGAGAAAGAGAGAGAGAGAACATGAGCGGGGAGGGGCAGAGACAGAGGGAGACACAGAATTCAAAGCGGGCTCAGGCACTGAGCTATCAGCACAGAGCCCACCACGGGGCTCGAACTCACAGACTGCAAGATCATGACTGGAGCTGAAGTCGAGCCAAAGTCGGATGCTTAACCTCTTAACCAACTGAGCCACCCGGACGCCCCAATGATTTGTTGTTTTAAAAACCACTTTGCCGGTGCTTTGGTTATTTACATCAATGCCTTCACACTCCCTTGCTGCCTATGGCCTAGAATTTTTGAATTTAGCTCTTCTGGGACCACTAGGCCTGTAAAAGCCCGGAGTATTCTGCATTTGTATTTTGCTCATTGTGTGCATGTAACTTTTTTAAAAAATATTTTTATTTATTTTTGAGAGACAGAGAGAGACAGATCATGAGCAGGTGAGGGGAAGAGAGAGAGAGAAGGACACACAGAATCGGAAGCAGGCTCCAGGCCCTGAGCAACCAGCACAGAGCCCAACGTAGGGCTCGAACCCACGAACTGTGAGATCATGACCTGAGCCGGTCAGACGCTCAACCGACTGAGCCACCCAGGCGACCCTGCATGTAACTATTTATTTCCAGAAATTTCTGAGGGGTCCAGTGAATCTGAAGGGTTCTAGATGTCCTGAAGGGTTCAGACGCTCAACCGACTGAGCCACCCAGGCGACCCTGCATGTAACTATTTTACCAGAGTGTAAACCAGGCATGAGCCTGCTGCCTTGTTCACTGCTGTGTTTCCTGTGCTCCACAGGGCCTGGCATGTAGTGGGCACTCAATAAGTATGTGCCAAATTTAATGGGTACCGAATGAATGCACATTTCATGTGTGTACAATGTGTAAATCTCTGTGTAGGTGTTTTTGTGTGCGTGCGTGTAAAGAAATATATTTGGATAGGCCCCAAAGAGCCATTAGAGACTATTTTAATGACTTCTAGCCATGAGTTTAGAATTCGTTCAGAGAAATATTTGGAAAATTACCATTTGTGCAGAATGGAAGAAAGTACATGGATCCTTCTGTAGTGGGTTGAATGGTGCCCCCCCGAAAGATATATGCAAACCCCCGGAACCTGTGAATGTGACCTTACTTGGAAAAAGGGTCTTTGCAGATGTAATCGAGTTAAGGTCTCACTATGAGATCAGCCTGGATTATCCAGTATCTGCAGGATCCTGCCTGAAATCCAAAGACAGGTTTTCTATGAAAGGAGACGGGCAATGTGACCGCAGTGGCAGAAATTGGAAGATACAGCCAAGGAAGCCATGGAATGCCTGCAACGACCAGAGGCTGGACAGGCTGAGGAAGGTGCCCGCCTAGAGAACCTGCCGAAGGAGCACATCCTACTGGCACCTTGATTTCAGACCTTTGACCTCCAGAACTGTGCGAAAATAAATTCCTGCTGTGTTAAGCCATCGGTTTGTGGTGACTTGTTATGGTAGCCACAGGAGGCGAATACACCTTCAATTGTGCACCCAAGAGCTTGTGGCCAATTTTTCCAGGGCCATGTGTGTCTTGTGGGTATGCACACCCATGTTCCACCCTTGACTGCCAGCCCAGGGTTGTGTACAACAGCACAGCAAATATTTGTAAGGAGTGGAGCAAACAGACAGGGGGGTGTATGGAGGAGCCTGGCTGGGAGAGCCAGGCAGGGCCCGGACATCTAGAACCCTTCAGATTCACTGGACCCCCCCAGAAATTTCTGGAAATAATGCTTCTGGGGCATTTCCCCCTGGAAATTACCAGGGACCACCAGGGAATAAGGAAGGAAAGGATGGTTTTTCTGCTTCCTGCAAAAAGGAGGTCCCTTTCCAGAGCAGGATCCTATGAAGGGCCAGCCCCACTGTGGCAGCCCTAAGGGGCCTGAAGGGCACTGAAGGGTGAGGGGTGTGCCTGCCACTCATATTTCTGTGAGCTGCAGCTCAGGTCCCAGCGTGGCATTCAGACTACCTCTGCTTCGTTTCCTGTCCTGTGGCTTTTCCTTCTCTCTGTCCAATCTGGCTCTGTGATCTCCAGAGCCTCAGCCCCTGGGCGTCAGCCAGCTCCACTTTCCTTGAATGACTGGCAAAAACAGCAGGGCCAGGCAGGAATCATCATCAGACAGGGAACGGGATATATTTCCACAGTCCCTGAAATACTAAGTCGTTTCAACAGATTACTTGTAAGTTACAAAGGGAAAAACGTTAACTTCACAGTGGAGAAACCTACCTTAACCAGAAGTTAACACTGACCGTGTGTGCAACACCTTTGGGGTGTTCCTGCCCCCCAAACAGAGATGAACTCAAGTATGCCTCAGAAGACAGAGAAAGGGTGAAGAAAGAGACAGAAGTGACATAACTAAATGCAACACACAGATTTGAAGGAAAAATTAGCTGTAAATGTGGACAGGACACAGGGGTGCAAGAGCACCTGGTTCTGGGATCCCAAACAGACCGGGTTCAGCCACTCGCTGCTGACAAAGGCAGAGACACAAGTGGCCGAGAAACAAGAAAGGGATTTTTTTCAGTGAGGCTGCCGCCCGAAGACAGCATATCAGAGTCTCAAACACTGTCTCCAAAGTGCCAAAAATACCTTCAGGTTTAGACAAGGAAAATACGGGACAAAGGCTGGTGGGTACCTGCAGGTGGGCAGTGAAGGTCAGGTTGATCATTGTCTTGGGCTCAGTCACAGGCAGGGTCTTGCTGGCTCAGGCCCTTCTTTACTGCTCCAGCAGGTATTTTCGGTTCCCATCAGAGGATGCTTTGCCTGCAGGCTTTTTGCCTGAGTTCAGAGATAAACTGGAAAGAAAAACTTAATCAATTGGAAAGTACAGACTGAGGTCAAAATGGAGGTTGTTGAAATCTTCTTTCATAAAGGACATAATTGGGACAACTTAGAAATTTGAATATGGACTGTATATTATATAAATTAGATAAATTTCCTTCACTGGATCAATGTAGAAGACAATGTTCTTATTTTTAGGCGACACCTATAAAGTATAAAGGAACATAAGGCACAGTGTCTGCAACTGATTATCAAATGAGTCAATAACAACAATGTTAATTACATACAGATAGACACATATCCAACAAATATAGCAAATGTTAACGATTGGTGAATCACCAGTTGGACACTTGATAAAGGATGTGTATATACTGGAGTTAATTGTACTATTCTTGCCACTTTTTTCTATATTTAAAATTTTTCAAAAAAATTAAAACAAAAAACAATAGCGCTTTTTGTCTGTAAATTAGAGATGTAGAAAAAAGTGAGCTGATGATTCTTAAGGGAAACGCTGTCCCATCATTCAATTTAATCCATCTCAACAAACATTTCAAGGCCTCTTATGGGCCCAGAAGAGCATTGCGTGCTGTGGGGAATATGCACCCTCATCCAAGCTGCTTCCTATCTGTTAAGGGCGAGGGAGGAGGACCAGACAAATACACAGAGAATAAAAATGCAAAAATAGAACAGAAAGAGTTTCTTTTTTAAAAAAATATAATTTATTGTCAAGTTGGCTAACATACAGTGTGCACAGTGTGCTCTTGGTGTTAGGGGTAGATTCCCATTATTCATCACTTATATACAACACTCAGTGCTCATCCCAACAAGTGCCCTCCTCAATGCCCATCACCCATTTCCTCCCTACCCCCCCCCCATCAACCCTCAGTTTTTCTCTGTATTTAAGAGTCTCTTTGCCTTCCTCTTTGTTTGAAACTATTTTTTCCCCTTCCTTTCCTCCATGGTCTTCTGTTAAGTTTCTCAAGTTCCACATAGACATGAAAACATATATCTGTCTTTCTTTGAGTGACTTATTTCACTTAGCATAATACCTTCCAGTTCTATCCACGTTGCTGCAAATGGGCAGATTTCCTTCTTTCTCATTGCCATGTAGTATTCCATTGTATATATAAACCACATCTTCCTTGTCCATTCATCAGTTGATTGACATTTAGGCTCTTTCCATGATTTGGCTATTGTTGAAAGAGCTACTATAAACATTGGGGTGCATGTGCCCCTATGAATCAGGACTCCTGTATCCTTTAGATAAATTCCTAGTAGTGCTATTGCTGGGTTGTAGGGTAGTTCTATTTTTAGTTTTTTGAGGAACCTCCACACTGTTTTCCAGAGCACCTGCACCAGTTTGCATTCTCACCAACAGTGAAAGAGGGTTCCCATTTCTCCACATCCTTGCCAGCATCTGTTGTTTCCTGAGTTGTTAATTTTAGCCATTCTGACTGGTGTGAGGTGGTGTCTCATTGTGGTTTTGATTTGTATTTCCCTGATGATGAGTGACATTGAGCATGTGTGTGTTGGCCATCTGGATGTCTTCTTTGGAAAAGTGTCTATTCATGTCTTCTGCCCATTTCTTCACTGGATTATTTGTTTTTCGGGTGTTGAGTTTAGTAAGTTCTTTATAGATTTTGGATACTAACCCTTTATCCGATATGTCATTTGCAAATATCTTTTCCCAGTCCGTAGGTTGCCTTTTAGTTTTGTTGATTGTTTCCTTTGCAGTGCAGAAGACTTTTATCTTGATGAGATCCCAATAGTTCATTTTTGCTCTTGATTCCCTTGCCTTTGGAGATGTGTCGAGCAAGAATTTGCTGCAGCTGAGGTCAAAGAAGTTGTTGCCTGTTTTCTCCTCTAAGGTTTTGATGATTTCCTGTCTCACATTTAGGTCTTTCATCCATTTTGAGTTTATTTTTGTGTATGGTGTAAGAAAATGGTCCAGTTTCATTCTTCTGCACGTTGCTGTCCAGTTATCCCAGTACCATTTGCTAAATAGACTGTCTTTTTTCCATGGGATACTCTTTCCTGCTTTGTCAAAGATTAATTGGCCATACATTTGTGTGTCCAATTCTAGGTTAGAGAACCTATCCCATTGGTCTATGTGTCTGTTTTTGTGCCAATACCATACTGTCTTGATGACTACAGCCTTGTAGTAGAGGCTAAAGTCTGGGATTGTGATGCCTCTCATTTTGGTTTTCTTCTTCAATATTACTTCGGCCATTCGGGGTCTTTGGTGGTTCCATACAAATTGTAGGATTGTTTTTTTACAGCTTTGAGAAGAATGCTGGTGCAATTTTGGTTGGGATTGGATTGAATGTGTAGATTGCTTTGGGTAGCATTGACATTTTAACAATTTTTGTTCTTTTAACCCATGAGCATGGAATGTTTTTCCATTTCTTTGTGTCTTCTTCAATTTCCTTTATAAGTTTTCTATGGTTTTCAGCATACAGATCTTTTATGTCTTTGATTAGATTTATTCCTAGGTATTTTATGGGTTTTGGTGCAATTGTATATGGGATTGATTTCTCGATTTCTCTTTCTGTTGCTTCATTATTGATGTATAGAAATGCAACCAATTTCTGTACATTGATTTTGTATCCTGTGACTTTGCTGAATCCATTTATCAGTTCTAACAGCCTTTTGGTGGAGTCTTCTGGGTTTTCCATGTAGATTATCATGTCATCTGTGAAAAGTGAAAGTTTGACTTCTTCTTTGCCATTTTGGATGCTTTTATTTCACTTTGTTGTCTGACTGCTGAGGCTATGACTTCCAGCACTATGTTAAACAACAGTGGTAAGAGTGGACATCCCTGTCATGTTCCTGATCTCAGGGGGAAAGCTCTCAGTTTTTCTTATTGAGGATAATATTAGCTGTGGGCTTTTCATATATGGCTTTTATGATGTTAAGGTAAGTTCCTTCTATCCTGACTTTCTTGAAAGTTTTTCTTAAGAAAGGATGCTGTATTTTGTCAAATGCTTTTCTGCATCTATTCAGGGATCATATGGTTCTTATCCTTTCTTCTATTAATGTGATGTATCACATTGATTGATTTGCGAATATTGAACCAACCTTGCAGCCCAGGAATGAATTCCATTTGATCATGGTGAATAATTCTTTTAATATACTGTTGAATTTGATTTGCTAGTATCTTGTTGAGAATTTTTGCATCCATGTTCATCAGGGATATTGGCCTGTAATTCTCTCCCTCTCTTTTTTTTTTTTTTTTGTGGGGTCTCTGTCTGGTTTGGGAATCAAGGTAATGCTGGCTTCATAGAATGAGACCAGAAGCTTTCCTTCCATTTCTATTTTCTGGAACGGCTTGAGAAGGATAAGTATCTGCTTTAAGGGTCTGGTAGAATTCCCCTGGGAGGCCATCTGGCCCAGGACTCTTATTTGTTGGGAGATTTTTGATAACTGATTCAATTTCTTCACTAGTTATGGGTCTGTTCAGATTTTCTTTTTCTTCCTGTTTGAGTTTGGTAGTGTGTGGGTGCCTAGGAATTTGTCCATTTCTTCCAGGTTGTGCTGTTTGTTGACTTATAATTTTTCATAGTATTCTCTGATAATTGTTTGCATTTCTGCACTGTTGGTTGTGATCTGTCCTTTTTCATTCATGGTTTTATCTATTTGGGTGCTCTCTCTTTTCTTTTTGAGAAGTCTGGCCTGGGGTTTATCAATTGTTTATTTTTTTTCAAAAAAACAGCTCTTAGATTCATTGATCTGTTCTACTGTTTTTTTTTTTATTCTATATTGTTTGTTTCTGTTCTGGTCTTTATTATTTCTCTTCTTCTGCTGGTTTTGGGGTTTCTTTGCCATTCTGCTTCTAGTTCCTTTAGGTGGGCTATTAGATTTTCTATCTGGGATTTTTCTTGTTTCTTGAGATAGGCCTGGATTGCAATGTATTTTCCTCTTAGGACTGCCTTTGCTGCATCCCACAGGGTTTGGACTGTCGTGTTTTCATTTTCATTTGCTTCCGTATATTTTTAAATTTCTTCTTTAATTGCCTGGTTGACCCATTCATTCTTTAATAAGATGTTCTTTAACCTCCATGAATTTGGAGGTTTTCCAAACTTTTTCCCGTGGTTGATTTCAAGTTTCATAGCATTGTGATCTAAAAATATGCATGGTATGATCTCAATTATTTTATATTTATTGAGGGCTGCTTTGTGACCCAGTATGTGATCTATCTTGGAGAATGTTCCATGTGCACTTGAGAAGAATGTGTATTCTGCTGCTTTTGGATGAAAAATTCTGAATATATTTGTCAAGTCCATCTGGTCCAATGTATCATTCAGGGCCATTGTTTCTTTATTGATTTTCTGCCTGCATGATCTGTCCATTGCTGTAAGTGGAGTATTAAAGTCACATGCAATTACTGTATTCTTATCAGTAAGATTGCTTATGTTTATGATTAATTGATTTATATATTTGGGTGCCTCCAAACTGAGGATAAAAACATTTATAATTTTTAGCTCTTCTTGATGGATAGGCCCTGTAAGTATGACATAATGCCCTTCATCATCTCTTGTTACAGGCTTTAGTTTGAAATCTAGTGTGTCTGATATACGTATGGCTACTCCAGCTTTGTTTTGACTTCCAGTAGCATGATAGGTGATTCTCCATCTATCCATGAATGGGAAGAGTTTCTTAAGAAAAGTGTAAAGTGGAACACAAGTCACAAAGGTCACAGAGATGAGACACTTCTGAGTGGAATTGGTGTTTGCAATGTTTGGAGGTTGCCTGAATTTTCACTGGCAGAGCTGGGTTGAGGTCAATGCAGGTAGAAGAATGTGTATGAGCAAAGGACCAGAAGTGGAGACCTGGCATATTGAGTGGTGAGCAAGTCTTGAGTGCCTCTGTTAAGGACATGTGGGAAAGGCAACACAGTCATCTACCCATTAAGGATCAGAGGCTGGGGCATGAGGATTAAACTGACAACAGGAGAAAAGGTTCATTATTGCCCAGGCACACAAGAGCCAACAATTGGCTTCTTAAATAGTTAAAGAATTATATTCCTTTTTTAAAAATTTATTTATTTTGAGAGAGAGAGAGAGAGAGAGAGAGAGAGACAGAGAGACAGAGAGAGAACATGAGCAAGGGAGGGGCAGAAAGAGAGGGAGAGAAGAATCCCAAGCAGGCTCCACACTGTCAGCATGGAGCCCAATGTGGGGCTTGAACTCACCAACTGTAAGATCATGACCTGAGTTGAAATCAAGAGTCAGACACTTATCAAACTGAGCCACCCAGGCACCCTTAGGTTTATATTCTTAACCTCATAGGGGAAAAGGGGAGGATTTGGGCTTCTAGGGGCAGCAAAGTGTGGTAGGTTAAATATACATGAGAAACTGATGGAAGATGAAGGTGATAGAGTAAGGCTTGGTATTCAAATTCAAGAGATGAGTAGGTGATGAGTTAACTCCATATTGTTCTCCTCTCCCTGGTAGGATGGGGGAGCATCTTTACAAATGAAAATTTCCTTTGCAAAAGGGAAATTTATGCCCTGCTTCTAGCAGAAAGGAAGAGGACAAAGAACTAGTGTTTTCTGTTTCTTAATTGCCTTCACCTCAAAATACTCCTCAAGCCACAGTGGCAGATTCTGAAGTGGCATTTTCTGATCTCCTTCACATGTAATTGAATGCCAGGCTCTACATTAAAATAGAAGCAGAATAAAGGCAGCAGGGACAGACTTGTTCATTGCTGTGTCCTCAGCAGCTACAGCAGTGCCTGGTGGAAGACATTAGTAAATATGGGCTGGAATCCTCCATATCCTGCAGGGAGTAGCATATCCTTCCAAGAAGCTGATTGCCCTGGGAAAGGGACCTAGGCGGGTGGCAAGACGCTGGAAGTCTCTGCAGCCTCTTTAACCAGGGAAGGAAAACCAAAGCCACAGGAGAAAATGGCCCTCTTGAATTAGGTCGCGGAGACATGAGCAAGCTGGGTGCAGGACGAGTCACTAGCTTGGCAGATGTTCCTGGTCTGCACTGTTGTCACTAGTCAGCATCCGTGGGCACAGGACTATTCCCTGGAGCACCTCCCACCTGAGGCCCCTCTATTCCCTGGAGCTTCTCTCCCCTGAAAGTCAGAGACTTGCCTAAGAGTAGAGGCAGATCCCTATAGCTACTCCAACCCACACCCCAAAGCACTCAGCGTCTCTAGTTAACCTAAAGTCCTTATCCTGGACCTCTGACTCAGTGGTTCTCAAACCTGGTAGGGGAGTAGAATTTATCTGGCAGCTTTTAAAAACATGAAGTGTAACACACAGAAGAGTGCACATGTGAGTATAGTTTGACGGATTTTCACAAAGTGAACAAACTGGGTCATTTCCAGATCAGGAAACAGAATAACAGTGACGAGCCTCTCTCAAGTACCTCTTGTGCCACCTCCTAGTCACTACTCCAGTCCCTGTCCACCCCCTGGGGTGAGGAGACCCTTCCCCAAGAGCTTGTGCTTCATATAACCCATGAGAGGCTTGGTGTCTAGTTTATAAAGGTGCACAGGTGGATTATATGCACGGTGAGGCTTGAAAGCCACTCCTGGAAATCACATAATCTCTTCTGTCATAAGTGGGGCTAGAGGATGCTTTGCTCCCATCTTCGGCTCAGCACCAGTAGCTGTCTGGCTGGGTTTATCCATGGAGCAGTGGGCATTTCCTGCATTTAGGGTTTGCAGAGCATGGCTCAGGAAGGCCAGTTGGTTGGTTCCAGCCTGGGCATGTGGCCCTCTCTGCCTGGCAGGAATTCCATGAAGAGGTATTTTTGGAAGGTGCAGGAATTCTGTAGCCATTTGGAAAATGCCTGCTCATAGGCTGGGCTGGATTCTCATTTTAAAAATGATGATGTGGCTGAGGGGCCTGACCTGACCAGTTTTCCTGGAGCTAGGGGTGGGGAAAGTGAGGAGGCATGCTCTTTTTCTTTTCCTTTTCTTTAAATCGTATCACCATTTTCTTTTTTGTCTCAAATCCCTCTATCTCACAAGCTTCGAGAGAATTGTGAGGTGTCTCGTGCAGCACGTTGGTCCCTTGATGCTATTTGCAGGTAAGTGTTTCATTTTGTCCCTAGTCAGCCAGGGCTTTGGGGTCACTTTAGGTTGTGTGAAAGTTTAATTTAACCTTCACTTCCCTTTCAAGGATCTTTGCCTCTGGAGCCCTCACTCCGAGTCTCTCTGCCCTCCCAGGGAGGACTCTGAGTCCCCTCCTGTTCTCTTCCCGTGTACCTGTCCGCTTTGCCTTGGTGGCCTTTGTTGATAGCTGCAGCTTTTGCTGTTTCTGTATCTATTCATTCACTCATCCATTCACTCAGTGCATGCTAGGCCCTGTGCTAGGGACAGGACAGAGGGTTGGGCACACCCAGCCACCTCCTGTCATTACCATTTCTGCCCTTACCCTTGAGACCTCCTTTTGTCCCCAGCTCTCCACTCCCCACACTTTTTCCCACAGCCATATACGTGCTTCTGAAAGATCCAGACTCCTTCACCTTGCACTGCAAAGTACCTTGTCCTCTCCATTCTGTTTCCAAATCCCTTGCTCCTGACCCTCATTTGCAGCTCCCTTGGGTTTGGACAAAGGATAATAAAGTAGGACCTGGCATGCTTCTCTTCCCCAGTTTTCCATTTCTGAGGGCCTCCACCTCCCTTCCACCTCTCACCTCTGCACCATCCTTTCCCCATGACAGATTCTGGAATGGCAATGCCATGAAGGGAGATCTGCTGCACCCCAAACCAAACCGAAGCCAATAATCCCCCCAAGTAAACGTGGTGGAGGACTGTGCTGCCTCTTTCGTTCTCCTCAAAGCCTGACCATTGCTAAGTGTGGTGCACAGGCTTTCCTTGCAGGAGGGGAGATTTCTGTGGTAAGGAGCCCTCACCCTGGGCCAGGCCTTCCCGGGAGATGAATCCATGAGGCAGAAGCTGTGCAAGGCTGGCCTTACAGGGCAGTGGCTTCCAGGCTGTCACTGGGGTGTCAATGGGCACCTGCCCACCTCCTTTCTTTTCTTGGGCCTGTGGGTGCTGCCTAGGCTGTCTGGAAGAAACAAACTCTTAGTCCTTTGATTTGCCTACGGATTAGTCAGGGGGTGATGCTGTCCATGCCCTCAGGTGAGCTTATCTGAATGAGCAGATCACCTGAAGGGGATAAAGCTGGGGAGGGAAAATAGATACAGCGTGTTCAGAATATGTGTACTGTGTACGTGGCTTAAAAAATTACACAAAACAATATACATGTCATGTGAACCAGCTATTCCTATAGACTTCAATGGTGAGTTTTGCAGAAGAGAGTTTTTTTTAAATTCTGACTTTATTTTAAATAGGTAATCCAAGCACATGACACAAAATTTCAAAAAGTGCCTAAGTATATAGATACAGTGAAAAATAAGTCTCTTTCTCACTCCTGTCCCCAAGTCCCTGAGGTTTCCAGCCAGAAACACCCACTGCTGCAGTTTACTGTGCGCCCTTCCAGAGGTTATTTTGGAAAATCATCAGTGTGTGTGTGTACTTTTAAAAATTGCAAATGGGCATATTATTTATACTCTTCTTAACTTTGTTCTTTTCACTTAAGATTATATTGTGGAGCTTTTTCTTTTTAAAGTTTATTTATTTAGACAGAGCGGGAGATAGTGGGGGAGGGGCAGAGAGAGAGAGACGGAGAGACAGAATCCCAAGCAGGCTCCATGCTGTCAGTGCAGAGCCCCACATGGAGCTTGATCTCACGAATTATGAGACCTGAGCTGAAATCAAGAGTCAGATGCTTAACCGACGGAGCCACCTAGGTGCCCCTGGAGGCTTTTTTCTTAACATATACTACATGGGTTGGAGGTAGATTTAGAAAACAGAGGGGCGCCTGGGTGCCTCAGTCGGTTGAGCATCTGACTTTGGCTCAGGTCATGATCTCACGGTTCGTGAGTTCAAGGCCTGCATCGGGTGCTATGCTCACAGCTCAGAGCCTGGGGCCTGCCTCAGATTCTATGTCTCCCTCTCTCTCTCTGCCCCGCCCCCCTGCTCGTGCTTTGTCTCTCTGTCCTTCGAAAATAAATAAACATTAAAAAAATTTTAAAAAAATAAAGCAGAAAAAACTTGTTTCCAAAGGGCTCTGAGCTTCGCTTCACTTCAAGCAGCTCCTTGCTTTTGGTTACTTTCCACAATGTGACTCTTGGGTCACCTAAAGCTGTCTTACTCAGGGAGACATCCCATCATGTGAAAGGAAGGATGGTCAACAGTCCTGCCAGATTTCACTGAAGGGATTTGTGTCCCATTCTTACCAAAGTCCCATCTGGAATTTGTTCTCACAGTTTAATAGGTGAGATACAAGCACCATCCCTCACATGGGTACTCAGTTTTCTTTATCTTTTTTTTTTAAGTTTATTTATTTATTTTGAGAGAGAGAGAGGGGGAGAGAGAGAGAGAGGGCAGAGAGAGGCAGAGAGAGAATCACAAGCAGGCTCCGTGCTATCAGTGTGGAGTCCAATGCAGGGCTGTATCCCACAAACTGAGATCATGACCTGAGCTGAAATCAAGAGTTGGACGCTTAACTGACTGAGCCACCCAGGGGCCCCTCAGTTTTTCTTCAGGTCTTGTAGCTGGGTGAAGTATTTTGGGGGCAGTATGAAGGTCATCTCAGTTGCAATTCTGTTTTGTGGAGAGGGGCTGGCAGCAGCTCCAGGTCATGGTGAACACTATCCCTGAAAGAGTCCAGATGCAGGAAGTGGAATGGGACTTAGCCCTTAATGCTGAAAGATTGGATATGGGGGGCAGTCCTTGGGTCTGTCCCTTGGGTCTGTCTATAATCACTTTGCGGAGTGCTATCTCCTTCTTTCCTTCTCCTCTTGCTCTCGGCCTGCTAATCTTGCTCTTTTTTTTTTAATTTTTAATGTTTATTTATTTTTGAGACAGAGAGAGACAGAGTGTGAACAAAGGAGGGGCAGAGAGAGAGGGAGACACAGAATCTGAAGCAGAGCTGTCAGCACAGAACCTGATATGAGGCTCGAACCCACGAACCGTGAAATCATGACCTGAGCCAAAGTCGGACGCTTAACCGACTGAGCCACCGAGGTACCCCATGTCCTTTGGCTACCTTTGTAATCCTAGTGGTCCATTTCTTCTGCCCCAGAGCAGCTAGGGACAAATCAGATCATCTTCTTCATTAGATTTAAATGTTCCAGGGGCACCTGGGTGGCTCAGTGGGTTAAGCGTCTGACTCTTCGTTTTGGCTTAGGTCATGATTTCATGGTTTGTGAGTTTGAGCCCCTCGTTGGGCTCTGTGCTGTCATTTAAAAAAAAATTTTTTTTTTACATTTATTTATTTTTGAGAGACAGAGAGAGGCAGAGCACAAGTCAGGGAGGACAGAGAGAGAGAGGGAGATACAGAATCCGAAGCAGGCTCCAGGCCCTGAGCTGTCGGCACAGAGCTCAACGTGGGGCTTGAACCCACAAACCAAGAGATCATGACCTGAGCTGAAGTCTGATGCTTAACCGAGTGAGCCACCCAGGCACCCCAGCTCTGTGCTGTCATTGTGGAGCCTGCTTGGGATTCTCTCTCTCTCTCTCTCTCTCTCTCAAAATAAATAAACTTAAAAAAAAGATTTTGCTTACTGAATACAGAAAAAACTAAGTTAGATATACTGAGCCCTTGTTAGAGAGGCACCAGAGCCAGGGGCTTTCAGAGGTTTGTTATCTCATTTTATTTATTTATTTTTGAAAGAGAGAGAGAGAGAGAGAGAGAGAGAGAGAGCCAGTGAGGGAAGGGCAGAAAGAGGGGTGGGGCAGAAGATCTGAAGTGGGCTCCGGGCTGACAGCAAAGAGCTTGAGCTTGAGGCGGGGCTTGAACTAAGGAACCATGAGATTATGACCTGAGTCAAAGTCAGATGCTTAACTGAGCCACCCAGGCGTCCCTCATTTTATTTTTTAAAAATGCAACAGCTTTGGGGTACCTGGTTCAGTTAATAGAACATGTGACTCTTGATCTCAGGGTTGAGGGTTGGAGACCCATGTTGGGTATATAGATTACTTAAAAATTAAATCTTAAAAAAAATAACAGCTTTACTGAGATATAACTCATCCTCTATTTAAAGTACACAATTCGATGGTTTTAATATATGCACAAAATTGTGTCATCATCACACAATCAATTTTAGGACATTTTCATCAATTGCCCCCAAAGGAACCCCATATTAATTGGCAGTGACTTCCCATTTTCCCCAGTCTCCTCAGTCCAAGGCATTTACTAATCTACTTGCTGTTTCTATAGATTTGCCTATTTTGGACATTTTTCTATAAATGGACTCATGGTATGGGGTCTTTTGTGACTATTTTCTTTTACTTTGCATACTATTTTCAAGATTCATCCACATTGTAGCACGTATCAGAACTTCATTCCTTTTTTTTTTTTTTTTTTTTTTTTTTGAGAAAGAGAGAAGAGAGCAAGTGGGGCAGGGGCAGAGAGAGAGAGGGAGACAGAATCCCAAGCAAGCTCTGCAATGTCAGCTCAGAGCCTGATGCGGGGCTCGAACTCATGAACGGTGAGATCATGACCTGAGCCAAAATCAAGAGTCGGCTTAACTGACTGAGCCACTCAGGTGCCCCAGAACTTCATTCTTTTTTTTATGGTTGAATAATATTTCATTGTATCGATACACTAAATTTTGTTTATTAATTAGTTGATGGACATTTGAGTTATTGTCACTTTATCGGTTATGAATAATGTTGCTATGAGCATTCATGTACAAGTTTTTGTGTGGACCTCACATGAACACTACTGCAACTCTCTAAAATACATATTCTATAGATCTCATTATGCAGGTAACAAAACATTCTAATATGGTAGACAGGAATTTTGAATAAAAAGATGTTAGATTTCTGAGCCGATGCTTTTTGCAATCTATGTTCTGTTCTTAAAGAAGAGGATGTAAGGCAATCAAAGCATTTATTTAAGGGAGACCTGGAGTCCACTGAAATTGAAGGTGTGCTCTGAATTTCAAGGAAGCAGGAGATTAGGCTTATAAAGGCAAAAGCCATAAGGTTACAGAACTTTATTTTTTGAAATATTATGAGTGCTGCTAGCAGACCTTAAACTTAAAATCTAATACATGATTGACTTTTTAGGTGTTAACATTTTCTTTCAGTCCAAAGTGGAAGGATGAATGGGAGGAGACGGTGGAGTTGAAACTGACAAGTTGCAATTGACAGAAGTCCAAAGTTCCACGGACAAAAGTCAAAAGTTTGAGGTATTCCCAGAATTGCACTAGGCAAAAAATTTCCTCAGTGTGCTCTAGATCTAGACTCTATCGACAATGACTCTCTGGCAATGCTTACTTCATTTTGAATCTTGTTTCAGTTTATAGAAGTGAAATAATTGCTTTGACAAAACCTGGTATGGATATGTCAGTTCCTAACTGACATAAACATGAACTGTTAATTTTCAGTTGGGCAATTTCAGCCCTCTCCCCAACGTTTCTTTTCCCTTTGCCTTTTCTCCAATCCCAGCTTTCACTTCTTTCTCTCAAGTATCAGTTCCCCACCCCTATGGTTGGGACAGAATCTCCTATCACTCACACTTTTGTGTGGAATGCAATATTGTGTGAATTTGATATCTGTTCTTGAGTTATCTCCTATGAGATGAAAGCTCCTCCGCCAGCAGCGGCCAGAGAGGTGGTATCTGAAGCAGTGGACATGCAAAAAGAGGATTTCTTGGAAAAGCTCCTTTCCTTGTCCCGTGGCAGGGTTTTACTGATGAAGGCCGCCCACGTGGGGGTTAAGGCGGCGCAGTCCGCACTCCCGGCGCAGCTCTCCTCCAGCCAGGTCAAGTGCGCCGTTGCTAGGGTAACAACCCGTAGGGGCAGGTGGCTGCCCGCGGAGCTCGCACACGCAAGGACGCGGGGGCGCCGGTCCGGCCGCGACGTCAGACCCATTCCGCCCTTCAACGCCTGCAGGACCCGGCGCTATTCCCAGTACCACCTCCCGCGGGCGGCAGCTAGAGAAATTCACCAATCAGAGAAGCCGACACATCGCCCGGGCCGGGCGTGCGGCAACCAATCGCAGCACATGTGTGATCCCAGGCCCACCCGAGAGGCTGGCAGCGGGCGCTGAGACGGCGACGGCGGGAGTCGCTGCTGAGGCGGCCACGGGTGCAGGTCGCGTCGGCGCTGCTCCGCGGGCCCGGGCCGGGCTGGCAGCAGCTGGCGCCTGGCAGTGAAGGCGGGCTCCTGGGGCGGGTGGAATGGCCCCCACCTAGGGCAGTGGGAGAAGCGGCTGAGCGCAGGATGCTGGCGAGGCGGCGCGGCGGCTCCTCACTCATCCCAGGTAAGGGGGACGCCGAGCTCGCGGTGGCCCGGCTCGGAGCGCCGCCCCGGCCCCGAGCGCCGCCCCGGCCCCGCTGCCTTCCCGCCGCCGCCCACCTGGCTCCGGGCCCCTCGTCGCCTCCTGCCAGCACATCTCCCCATCTCGCTGCGGGCAGTTGTCCAGCCCCGCCCCCCGGGCGCGGCGCCCCTCGCCCTGGCCGGTCGGCTCCTGCACCCGCACCCGCTCCCCTTCCCCCAGCGCCTGCGTTTCCCGGGCTCCGCTTCGCCGTCGCCCGCCCCGCCCCCGCCGTGGTCGCCCCCTCCTCTCTCCTCGCGGTCCCCTCCCCTTTCGTGGCGCTGGCACCGGTTCCCAGCCCCTGCAGTCCTTCGGGGCGCCTTCCGGGGATAAGACCCTCCCCAGCTCCCCCCGCCCTGCCCGTCGCCCATCCCGCCGGGATCAGACCAGACTTTCGCCTTCACTGGTACCCCGGCTTGGCTTCTGCAGAATCGCCCTCATGCCTGCCCCGTATTGCCATGTCCTCCGTACCTTTCAGTCGCCCCCCATCCCCCCCGTCCCTGGGTTTTGCCCTTTTGCTCTCAGATGCCTTCCTTGCCCAACTCGCCTCTTTTCCCCTCACTTTCATCAACCACCGTCCCTAACGCTTCTTTTCCTTTACACTTAAACCTTCAGACACTCTTAATACCCTCCTGGACGCCAGATCTGTAGTTTGAACATCAGAATTCGTTTTTCAGTGACCTGCACGCATAACATGGAAAGTGCCTTGCCCAGAGCCTGGCACACAGTAGGCCTGCCACAGAGCGGATGCTCACGCGTGTGTCCCTTCCTCCTTCATTCAGGTGTCTGTATCCAGAGGGATTCTACACACTCCTTGAAGAGTGGTACGGGAGATGGCAGGGCAAATTAGTGACCTCCAAGTGTGAGAAAGAGATCAAATTGTCAATTATTTACTCACTGCATTTATTCAGGGGAAACCCCCCTGGATTCTGCTATCTTTGTGTCAAGTATTGTTTTATTTATTTATTAAAAAAATTTTTTTTAACATTTATTTATTATTGAGAAAAAGAGAGAGACAGAGCATGAGCAGGGGAGGGGCAGAGAGAGGGGGAGACACAGAATTCAAAGCAGGCTCCAGGCGCTGAGCTGTCAGCACAGAGCGGGTCCCCGGCTGGAACCCACAAGCTGCGAGATCATGACCTGAGCTGAAGTCGGACGCTTAATTGACCGAGCCACCCAGGTGCCTCTGTCAAGTATTGTTTTATATTAATTGGCTTTGTAAACAATTCTGAGGGAGCCTCACAATGTAATCACTCCCTTATCACCTCCCACCCTTCAATCAGCAGAGTTTACCTACTAGCCAGAATACAGCATTGTAGGTAAGAAGTATTTCACTTGTTTCTCTCTCAGTTGGATAGTCCAGTCCTGCAATGAATTTTCATCCTTTAAGAGCTCGGAGGGATCAGGTTTAGAATTTTGGGAATCAGCTCTTGAAGGGATTAAAAAAAAAATGCTTAGGAGCGAAAGTTCTGACAAGTGCTGTAGGAGTGAAAGTAATTATCCCTCACTTTCCCCAGCACTTTCTGGCAATCCGAGAAAGTAGCTACAGCCTTGTCTTTTTTCTTTTTTCTTTTTTATTAAGAGTGAAATAAATTTAACTTTTTAAAATTATAAAAACAGTGTTACTGGCCTCAAGGCGTTCTTGCCGCATTTGCTCTGATGGTCTCCAAGTCACGATGAATCAAACAGTTTAGTTTTTTCTGCTCTAGGATCTCCAGAGCAGACTGGAGAAAATCGTGTAAGTGAGCTGCTGATGCTGTTCTAACCGTCTGGATTCTGACTTTACTCTCACTGGCTGGAGATGCTTTGACTTTCCTTAGGTTAATTTTATGTACTAAAACCTAAATGGTTGTTTGTAGATTTTTACCATTCTCCTCTAACTCTTTGTCCTACTCGATGTTTCTTCATTGCTTATTTTGCAATAAGCAGAAAATTCACAGAAGAAATTGGTGGGCTTCAGCCCTGACTATTAAGGTTCTATCATTTTTCTGTGTGCCTTTGCCTGTCTGATTTCTGATCTCCTTTCCTTTTGTCAAAGAGGGGTCCTCCTTTCTAAAACTAACATCTTTGATCTCCTCTATATTGTCATTGTTTCCTCAGCCCGCATACACGCTCAGATTTCCACCTTCCAAAACAAAACGAAAAACCTTCCCTTGACTCTTCCCTCTTTCTCATTTTCTCCAATAAACATGGCATTCCTTAGAATTTCAGTTTTTGTTCTTTTCTCTAATTTCCTTGCGTGATTATACTTCTTCTCATGGCTTTAAATAGCTCCATATTTATGGTTTTCAGAGATGTGTATTCAGTTCCCGATTTTGTTGAGTTCCAAGTGTTCTTTAATTTTTTTTTTTTTTTTTTTTTTTTTTGTCTGTTGAAAAACTAAACTTGAATACTGAATGCCCCAAACTTGGTTATCTTTTCCTTTCCCTTCCCCCTACTCACATAGCCCCCTCAAGCATGTATAAACACTTCTTGTTCCATTTTAGGCCTTCATCCCAGAAACCTTAGAATCCTCTTCTCTCCTCACAGTAAGTCCTTTATAGCTCATATTGTTTCTACTTGAAGTCATTTTCTTTCTCTCCTCATTTCCAGAAGATTGGTTGAAGCCTGGGTTATGTTTTTCTCAAATAGAGTTGGTCATTTTCAACCCAGGCACTACTTTATGAAACCACCTGGGTAGCTTTTTAAAGGGTAAGGATGAGGGGACGAAGGCTTCCACAGGGATTCTGATTCAGTTGGTTTGCTCTGGCGCCAGACATTGTCATTTAAAAAAATGCTTCCCCCTGGTGCCTGGGTGGCTCAGTCAGTTAAATGCCAGACTCTTGGTTTTAGCTCAGGTGATGATTCACTGGTCGGGCTCCATGTTGATGGCGCAGAACCTGCTTGGGATTCTCCCTCTCTGCCCCTCCCCTGCGTGCACGCTCTCTCTCTCTCTCTCTCTCTCTCTCTCTCTCTCTCTCTCTCTCTCTCTCATTCTCTCTCTCTCTAAATAAACTTAAAAAAATTTTTTTAATTAAAAAACAATGCTTCGCATATGACCATAATATGCAGCTAGAGTGGAGAACTAGGCTGAGAGCTTAAAGAGGGACTGATAGAACCCTGAGGAACTACAGTATTTAAAAATCAGGATAAATGTCACTTTGTTGGCATGGTTGCTTACTTTCCTGGCACTTGGTAGACGTACCTATTAAAGTACATATTTAAAGGATTTCTCTTGGGCCTATTTTTCTTATGACTTGGAGTTCCTTGAAGTCTAGGACCATGCCTAAAGATAAACTACTGTCTCTTCTACACTACTCACAACACTAGTGACACCAAATATGTGGCTTTCCCTTTACAATGCTCCAACCCTCCAAACACTAACTGGGTATTCTACAATTTAACCCAATTATGACCGCCTATCTAGAGTTAGTGCAGACCCCACAGATTTAGGATTTAGCCTCTGCCCATCTCACCCCCCACCCCCCTCCATGCCAGTTGCAAGTCCCAGGTTGTGACCTGTACTTCTGCTTAATTGGCTATAAACTGGGGCTTCCTACAACCCCCTCCTCAGGTCAGTAATTTGCTATAATGAATGGCTCACAGAACTCTGGAAAGCTCTTTACTTAACCGTTACCTGCTTATTAGAAAGGATATAACTCGGGAACAGCAAATGGAAAGGATGCCTAAGGCGTCTCTTGCGGGAAGAGGCATAGGGCCTCCATGAGCCTTCTCTGGGGGCACCATCCTGGCACATCCATGTGTTCACCAGCCTAGAAGGTCTCTGAATCCCTTCAGTTAGAGTTTATGGAGGCTTCATTATGTAGGCATAATCGTTGATTGATGGCGATAAACTCCATCTGCAGCCCCTTTCCCCCATTTGGAGGTCAGGGGTTGGTTCTTCTGGCAACCAGCCCCCATCCTCCAAAATATGGTTGAAAGGGGCTTATTATAAATAACAAAAGGTGCTCCTCCAAACCCATCAAGAAATTCCATGAGCCAGGGATGAAGACCTAATATATATTCTATTCTATAATTTTTAGAATATTTCTTCTGTCACAGTATGGTAGTACCTTATTTATTTTTTGTCACTGCCTTGTACATTACTTAGTATATTTTAAAAAATTGATAAAAATTAGTTCAATGAATCAGTTGGTAAGTAATATGAAACAGATCTTGAATTCACAGTTTTGCAAGATGACCATCTGTTTCTTTCTTGGCTGCTTAACAGGTCACTAGTCATACTTGCATAGTCATTCTTGTTGAAAAAACACACACACTCTTTATAAATTAGAGTGGATTAAGATAAATATTATTTGTTCTTATGATTTGGCTTTTAAGATGGTTAAGCTGTTACATGATTATAGAGGTTCATTCAGGGCTTCCTCTTTAGCAGATATTATTTAAAATAGACTTTATGGATGGTTGAGACATATGTATCTTCCATCTTCTTTAAACAAATAGCTCTGCTTTTAGGCTCATAAGCTTTGAATTTTTCAAGTAGAACAAAACTGTCAAATTGATAAAAGATCTTGAACAGTGGCAGAACCATTTCTTTTAGAGAATTAAGGAAGTAGGGAATATGCATTAAACATCTACATATATGAATCTCATTGGCATTGGTGATGGTGAGGGGGGAAATTGGTAATTCCCAAATATTTAAATACTATTATTAGAAAAACTTGTAATTGCTCATGTAATGGTACCAGTATACTTTGTAATAAGTTAGAATTAAGATTTAAATAATAGAGTTGTCGTCTTTTGTTCTTTAGTGTTCTTACGATTTTCTTAGCTATTTCTGTTTGTAGAATTTGTGATGGACAGTTCTTTTAGCGTTTGAAAATATTGTGCCACTTCCTTCACACCTCCATGATTCCAGATGAGAAATCCTCTGTCATTGGAATTCGTGTTTCCCTATGGGCGACATATCCTTTCTCCCTGGTTGCTTTAAAGGTTTTTTCTTGGTCTTTAGTTTTCAGAAGTGTAAGATGATATATCTTGGCATGAATTTTTTTGATCTTATCCTATTTGCATTTCTTTTAGGTTTTTGAACTGTTAAGTTCATGACTTTAGCCAAATTTTGGATGTTTCGGCTATTTTTAGGATAATTTATTAGCATCATTCTCTTTCTCCTTTCTTTCTTTGTGAGAATACAAATCATAGATCTTTTGTGATTGTCCTACAGTGCAGGAGGCATTATTTTTTTTTCCTCTGTTGTTTAGATTGGTTAATTTTTGTTGTTCTACTTCCAGTTTCAGCTTTACTAATTTTTGCCTCTGTTGTATTCATTCTGCGATTGAGCCCATCTAGTGACGTTTTGTTTTTGTTATTTTATTTTTCAGTTCTGTAATTTCCATTTGGTTCTTTTCTGTGTCTTCCATTTCTGTGCTAAGATTTTTTATTTTGTTGTTTGTTTCAATTGAATAGCTCAAGGCTCATTAAAGCATGATGGCTGCTTTAAAATTCTTGTCAGGTGAGGTGCCTGGGTGGCTCAGTCAGTTAGTTAAGTCTCAGACTCTTCATTATGGCTCAGGTCAAGATTTCAAAGTCCGTGACTTCGAGCCCCAGACTCTGTGTTGACAGCTCAGAGCCTGCTTAGGATTTCTCTCTCTGCCCCTCCCCCACTTGTGCTCTCACTTTCTTTCTCTCTCTCTCTCTCTCTCTCTCTCTCTCTCACTCTCTCAAAATAAATAAACTTAAAAAAGTAAAAAAAAAATTAAAATCCTTGTCAGGTAATTCTAACATCTGGTTCATGTGTGTATTAGTATTTGTTAATTGTCTTATTTATTCAAGTTGTATTTTCCTGATTTGTGATGTGATAATTGACTTTTTATTGTATCCTAGACGTTCTTGATATTTTGTTGGAGACTGTGGATTCTATTAAAATTTTCTTTTAGTAAGCAGTCATCCTAAGAGGTTTAGTGTGTAAGTCTCAGCCTACTTTTTCCTTGGTAACAGCTTCATTGAGTTATAAATCATATACCATATGTTTGCCCATTTAAGTTATAAGATTTTTTAGTATATTTACAGAGTTGTGCATCATTACTACAATCAATTTTAGAACATTTTTATTACTCCACAGAGAAACTGCACACTCCTTACGTCACCCCCAACTGTCCCATTTATCATCCCTTCCATCTCTAAGTAACTACTGATCTATTTTCTGGCTCTATAGATTTGCCTATTCTAGACATTCATGTAAATGTATAAATATGTACTCTTTTGTTACTGATTCACTTAGCATAAGGTTTACAGTGTTCTTCCATGTTGTAGAATGTACTGGTATTTTGTTTCTTTTTATTGCTGAACGATATTCCATTTTATGGACATACCACTTTTTATTTATCCATTAATCAGTTGATAGGTGTTTAGGTCGTTTCCACTTTTTGGCTCTTATCAGTAATGCTGCTATGAACATTCTTGTACAGGATTTTGTGTGGACATGAATTGCTGGGTCATATGATAAGTCTAGAACTCTAACATTTTGAGCAACTGCCTGACCGTTTTCCAAAGTGACTGCCCCCATTTCATATTTCTGCCAGCAATGTATGAAGGTTCCAGTTTCTCAGAATTGTCCTTAACCTTGTTATCTGACTCTTTGATTATAGCCATCCTAATGGGGTGAAGTAATACTTTGTGGTTTCAATTGCATTTCCGTGATGGGTAATGATGATGAGTATCTTTTCATGTGCTTTCTGGCTATTTGTATATATTTAGAGAAATCTCTATTCCTTTGCCCATTTTAAAATTAAGTAGTCTTTTAATTGTTGTGGGATTTCTTTATATATTCTAGATACTTATCAGTTATATGATTTGCAAATATAGATCTCCCATTCTTTGGGTGTCATTTAACTTTCTTGATGGTGTCCTTGGAAGCACAAAGGTGTTTAAGTTTGATGAAGTTCAATTTATCATTTTTCTTTTTGTTGCTTGTGGTTTTTGTTTTGTTTTGTTTTGTTATTAGGCTCCATGCCCAGTGTAGGCCTCATGACCCCAAGATCAAGAGTTGCATGCTCCTCCACCTACTGAGCCAGCCAGGCACCCCCTTTAGGTTTCATATTTAAAAAACCATTCCCTGATTCAAGGTCATGAAGACTTAATCATATGTTTTCTTCCAAGAGTGTTACAGTTTTATCCCTTACATTTGGTGTTCTACCTTTGTGAAATTTATATGTGGTGTGAGGTAGGGGGTCCAACTTCATCTTTTTGCTTATAGATACTCAGCTCAGTACCATGTGTTGAAAACAACTATTCTTTCCCACTTTTAATTGTCTTGGCACTCTTACCCAGTTGGAATTTTGGCAGGGATTGCATGGAACCTGTAGACCAATTTGAGGAATATTGCTATCTTGACAGTATTAGTCTTTTAGTCTATGAACATAAAATGTTTTTTCATTTATTTAGATCTTAAGTTTCTTTCAATAACATATATAATCTCTTCTAGTTTTCCATGTTCAAGTCTTGCATTTTTTGGTAAAATTTGTTACTTAATATTTTATTCTTATGCTATTGCAAATGGAATTGTTTTGTTAATTCCATTTTTGGATTGTTATTGTTAGCATATAGAAAATACAATTGAGGGGTGCCTGACTGGCTGAGTCAGTTGACTGTCTGACTCTTAATTTTGGCTCAGGTCATGATCTTAGGGTCATGGGCTCCACACTGGATGCGGAGCCTTCTTAAGATTCATTTTCTCCCTCTCCCCCTCCCCCTCTCCCTCTCCTCCTCTCCCCCTCCCCCTCTACCTCTCCCCCTCCCCCTCTCCCACTTCCTCTCTCCCTCTCCCACTCCCTCTCCCCCTCTCCCCCTCTCCCTATCCCTCTCCCACTCCTTCTCCCCCTCTCCCCCTCTCCCTCTCCTTCTCTCCTTCCCTCCTTCCCCTGCCAAAAGAAACACAGTTGAATTCCGTATATTCTGTATCTTGCAACCATCCTGAACTCATTAAACAGTTCTGATAGGTTTTTTAATGACTTATTAGGATTTTAAAAAATTGTTTGTTTATTTATGAGGGAGAGAGAGCGAGCATGTGTGTGCATGAGTGGGGGAGGGGCAGAAAGAGGAAGACAGAGAAATCCCAAGCAGGCTCCGTGCTGCCAGCACAGAGCCTGATGTAGAGCTTGAACCCACAAACCACAATGTCATGATCTGAGCTGAAATCAAGGGTTGGATGCTTAACCAACTGAGTCACCCAGGCGCCCCAAATGAGTTATTAGGATTTTATACATACATGATATATCATCTCTGATGAGAGATAGTCTTCCTTCTTCCTTCTAATCTGAATGCTTTTAAATTTATTTTTCCTGCCTGTTCTTGGCTAGAACCTGCTGTGCAACAGACATCCAGTCTTGTTGCTGATCTTAAGGGGTAATCGTTAAGTGTGAAGGTAGCTGTGGGTTTTCCTAGATGTCCTTTTTCATGTTGATGATGTTCTCTTCTATTTCTGACTTATTCCTTGTGTTTATCATGAAAGAGGGTTGGATTTTGTCAAGTGCTTTTTCAGTTCCTATTGAGATAATTGTGTGGTTTTTGTCATTTATTTTATTATGGTGCATGTCGATTTTCATATGTTGAAACAATTTTACATGATTGGGACAATCCACACTTAGTCATGGTTTGTGATCCTTTATATATTTTTCTGGATTTGGTTTGTTGGCATTTGGCTCAGTTTTTGCATGTATATAGATAAATATATCTTTGTAGTTTTCTTGTAATGTCTTTAGTTTTGGAATCAGGGAAAACTGGCCTCATAGAATAAATTGGGAAGTGTTTTCATTTCTTCTGTATTTTGGAAGAGTTTGTTAAGGATTGGTTTTCATTCTTAAGCTTTGATAGAATCTACTAGTGAAGCCATTTGATCTTAGACTTTTCTCTGTGGAAAGTTTTTGATTACTAATTCAAATCTTTTGTTACAGCTTGATTTAGAGAATTTCTTTGTGAATTGATTTTAGTACTTTGTGCCTTCTAGGAATTTGTCTACTTCATGTAGTTACATAATTTGTTAGATTACAATTGTTTATAGTATTCTCTAATTCTTTAGAATAATTTTTATTTATATAAGGTTGGTAGTAATTACTGATTTTAGTAATTTGAGTCTTTTTTGTTCTTGTTAAATCTAATTAAATGATTGTTAATTCTGTTAATCTATTCAAAGAACCAACTTTTTATTCTGTTGATTTTCTTTATCTTTTGTTCTCCATTGTATTTATTTCACTGTAGTCTAATTAATTCCTTCTGTCTACTGGGTTTGGATTTAATTTACTCTTCATTTTCTGGCTTCTTAAGGTTAACAGGTTGTTAATTTGAGATCTTTTTAACTTAAAAATTTTTTAATGTTTGTTTATTTTTGAGCATGCACGAGTGACAGAGTGTGAGCAGGGGGAGGGGCAAAGAGAGAGGGAGACCCACAATCTGAAGCAGGCTCCAGGCTCTGAGCTGTCAGCACAGAGCCCGATGCGGGGCTCAAACTCACAAACCGTGAGATCATGACCCGAGCTGAAGTGGGGCACTTAACCGACTGAGCCACCTAGGTGCCCCAAGATGTATTAACTTTTAAAGTTTTAAACTTTTTAAGATTTTATTTTTTAAATTTACATATAATTGACATATAACATTGTGTAATCTCAAACATTGATTTGAGATTTATTTTTAACGTAGGTATTTACAGCTGTAAATTTTCCTTATGGCATAGCTCTTGCTGCTTTTGCTATATTCTGTAAGTTTTGTGTTTTTATCTCAAAGTATTTCCTAACTTATTATGGTATTTCTTCTTTGGCTCATTGGTTATTTAGGAGAGTGTTGTCTAATTTTCACATATTTGCAGATTTCTCAAATATTTTTTCGTGGGATTTTCTAAATCTATTGTGGTTGGAGAATATACTTTGTATGATTTTAATCCTTTACATTTATTGAGATTTGTTTCATGACCTATCCTAGAGAATGTTACATGTGCACATGAAAATGATATGTGTGTGTGTAAATACATATATATGTATGTATGCATTATTGCTTACTCTTGCAGCCTGCAGTCTTATTGGTGTTTGCTAAGTCTACTCGGCAGATCTCTTTCCTTGATCTTTTGTCTGATTGTTTTATCTATTATCAAAAATAGTGTAATGAATTCTCCAAATATTATTGTTGAATTGTCTGTTTTTCCCTTCAGTGCTGTCAATTTTTGCCTCTTGGGTTTGGAAATTCTATTTTTAGGTGCGTATGTATATTTATAATTGTAGCTTCTTGATGGATATCAGGTCTTATAAAGTGCCTGTTGTTGCTAATAACGATTTTTATCTTAAAATGCATCACATGTGATGTTAGTTTAGCTACTCCAGAGACTTTTGGTTATGGTGCATGGTATATCTTTTTCCTCCTTTTGCTTTTAGCCCATTTGGTCATTGAAACTAAAGTATATCTTTTAGGAAACATGTGTTTGAATGATTTTTTAAAAATGTTTTTATTCAAATTCCTGTTAACATACAATGTAGTATTCATTTCACATGTACAATATAGCAATTCAACACTTTCATACAACGCCCATTGCTCATCACAAATGCACTCCTTAATTCCCATCACCTATTTATTTTTATATTTTGGGAGACAAGCATGAGTTGGGAAGGGACAGAGAGAGAGAGGGACAGAGGATCTGAAACAGACTCGAGCTGACAGCAGTGAGCACAATGTGGGCTTGAACTCATGAACCGTGAGATCATGACCAGAGCCGAAGTCAGACACTCAACCGACTGAGCCACCCAGGCGCCTCTGCCTATCACTTATTTAACCCATCCTCCCACCCATTTTCCCCTTTGGTAACCGTTAGTTCTCTATAGTTAAGAGTCTCTTTCTTGGTTTGTATCCCTTTCTGTCTCTCTTTTTTCCTTTGCTTGTTTGTTTTGTTTCTTAAATTCCACACAGGAGTGAAATCATATGGCACTTGCTTTCTCTGACTGGCTTACTTCACTTTGCATAGTACTATCTAAAGGTCCATCCACGTCATTGCAAATGGCAAGATTTCATTCTTTTTTTATGGCTGAGTAATACTACATTGTATAGATAAACCACATCTTTATCCAAATTCATCAGTCAGTGGTCACTTAGGCTGTTTCCATAATTTGGTTATCGTACATAATGCTGCCGTAAACATCAGGGTACATGTATCCCTTTGAAGTAGTATTTTTGTATTGTTTGGGTAAATACCTAATAGTGTGATTACTGGATTGTAGGGTAGTTCTATTTTTTTAAAAATCTTTTTGAAGAACTTCCATACTGTTTTCCAGAGTGGCTGCACAAGTTTGCATTGCCACCAGCAGTACAAGAGGGCTCCTCTTTCTCCACATCGTTACAAACACCTGTTGTTTCTTGTGTTGTTGATTTTAGCCGAAAGGTGTGAAGTGTATTTTGTTTTGTTTTGTTTTGTTTTGTTTTGCTTGAGAGAGGGAGAGGGCACAAGTGAGCAAGGGGAAGCAGGGCTCACCCGAAGCAGGGCTTGTGTTTACCTGAAGGTGGGGCAGAAGCTCACTCAAAGTGGGGCTTGAGCTTACCCAATGCAGGACTTGAACTCATGAACTGTGAGATCATGACCTGAGCTGAAGTCAGATGCTTAACCAAATGAGCCACCCAGACGCCCAAGTTTAGGTTTGATTTCAGTTTCCCAGATGATGAGTGATGTTGAGCATCTTTTCATGTGTCTGTTGGCCATCTGTATGTCTTCTTTGCAAAAATGACTATTCATGTCTCCTGCCGATTTTTGAATTGCGTTATTCATTTTTTGGGTTTGAGTTTTATAAATTCTTTATATACTTTGGATGCTAACCCATTATTGGATATGTCATTTGCAGATATCTTCTCCTGTTCCTTAAGTTGCCTTTTAGTTTTGTCGACTATTTCCTTTGCTTTGCAGAAGCTTTTTATTTTGATGAAGTCCCAATAGTTTGTTTCCCTTGCCTCAGCAGACCTGTCTAGAAACAAGCTGCTACAGCCGATATCAAAGAGGTTCCTGCTTATGTTCTCTTCTAGGATTTTATGGTTTCAAGTCTTATATTTAGGACTTATATCCATTTTGATTTTTATTTTTTGTTTGGTGTAAGAAAGTGGTCCAGCTTCAGTCTTTCGCATGTTGCTGTCCAGTTTTCCCAACTCCTGTTTGTTGAAGAAACTATCTTTTTCCTATTAGATATTCTTTCCTGTTTTGTTGAAGATTAATTGACCATATAGCTGTGTGTTCATTTTTCCTATAATATGAATGTTACTATGTTTGATGGAGTCACTGAGTTCCCCAAGTTTATTCTCATGTTGCATAATTCTTTCTCCTTTTTGTTCAGCTTCATTATTTTCCATTATTTTGTCTTCTAGGTAACTAACTCATTCCTTTGCTTCTTTCAACATGCTGTTTATTGCATAAACCCTGTTGTTTATTGCAGTCTTCATCTCTAATGGGTTTTTTAACTCTTTTGTCTATGTGGTAAAGGTCTCACTGATGTCTTCTGTTCTTTTCTGAAACCAAGTGAGTATCCTTATGATTATTGTATAAAATCTCTACCAGGCATCTTACTTATATCTGTTTGGCTTAGATCTTTGGCTATGACTTTGTGTTGGTTTTTCATTTTGGATAAATTCCTCCATCTTGGCATTTTAGATAAGTATCTGCCTTCTTCCATGTGTTAGAAAAGCTAGTTATGTCAGCTGCACCTGAAAATAATGATCTTATGGAGAAGAGGTCATATAGTGCTCAGGGCCCAGCGCTTCAGGGAGTGTCTGTGGTGTGTGCTGCATGAAGTTTGGTATTGTGCTTTGGCTTCTCTGTTCTTTAGGCCAGTCATCTGCAGAGACTCTCCTTGCCTGTTGTGGGCAGTGTTTGTTCCCTGGCCTGAATGTGGCAAGTTTTAACTAGGTGTCCTCTGGTCTGCTTGTGAAATGAGACCTGACACCAATTCCACCAGAACTGATGCCCTGCAGAGCTCTCTGGATGTGATGTGGTTAGGGGTTGTGTTGGTGTTCTGGGGGAGGGGTCCCTTACATTGGGAATAAAAGCAAGCTTGACTAAGAAGGGCAGTGGCTCCAGAGTACTGGGAGGTGGGGCTTAGTATAAACAAGTTAGCCAGTCAGTGTCCATGCTGTGCTACTTCCCTCAGGAGACTCTGTGTTTATGCTGAGAGGCAAGGGAGGGAATGGCCTCAGCCATTGACTTTGTTCCTGGAGAGGTGTCTCCCTAAACCCTGTTTCTCAGGGGAGCATTCCTAGAATAGTGAATAATCTACCCCCTTTGTGCCCCAAGTGTTTTTCATATTGCTATTTCCATGCTTTCTGCTTCTCGGATTTTTGCCTGGGTGAGAGAGGAAAAGGCACTGGCCAACTTCTTTGTTCCTGGAGAGGAGTCTATGTGAATGCTTCCTCTCAGGGATGCACTCTGAGAAGAGTGAATAATCTCCCCACAGTATGCCCCAAATGTTTCTCAGATCAATGTTTCCACACTATCTGCCTCCAGATTTTTTTTTTTTTTTTTTTTGGCCTACCTTCTCTCCAGGAACAGTGCAGTGCCCTTGGGTCTCGATCTCAACCAAGCTCACCGACCTTTAAAATCCCAGGCTTTAAGTCCAACTGGTCGCAAGAACTCATGAAATTCAGACCCTCTCATTTGCCCAGCCAATGGCTTTGGGGAAATGTTCTCCTTGTGTGTTCTGCTGCATGCTTCTCTATCTAGTGCTTCTCCATGACTGCAGCTTCCTCCACTCTGCAGCACAGTAATCCATTTCTTCCCCAAATGTCTCCACACTTCCTACCTCTTCAACGTGGCCTCTTCTTTCCCATTAGTTGTAGAGTTTGTCAGTCTTCAGGTTGATTTCTGGGTTATTTAGGATTATTTGATAGTTATTTCGTTATGTTATGATCGAGACAAGCCTAGGGACCTCCTACCCTGTCACTATCTTCTCTTGGTATATACTTGGATGATTCTGTTTATTTTGGTCCATTTTGCCTCTTTTCACATTTAATGTAATTACCAATACATTAGGATTTATGTTTTCCACTTTGCTATTTGTTTCCTATATGTCTTATATCTTAGTTTTTTTGTTTCTCTTCTGCTGCCTTCTTATTGTATTATTTTCTTGTATATATTTTAAGTAGCTAATGTCTTTTATCATAGATTATCTTTATTTTTCTGGTGATTACAATTAATATCTTAGTCTACTTCAGGTTGATATCAACTTAATTTTAGTAGTATGCAAAAACTTTGTTTTAATAGAATTTTTTTCATTTTCTTCTTGTTTTTCCTCTTCTTTGTGTTCATTCAAATTACAAAAATATTTTTATTTTGTCTTTTGCATTTACCTCTGTAGTTATCTTTATTGGTATGGTTTATTTTTTCATGTGGATTTGGGTTATTTATTAATGTCTTCATTATAGCATTAAGGACTCCCTATATTTCTTTTTCTTTTTTTTAAATGTTTATTTATTTTTGAGAGACAGAGAGACAGAGCGTGAGCAGGGGAAGGGCAGAGAGAGGAGACAAAGAATCTGAAGCAGGCTCCAGGCTCTGAGCTGTCAGCACAGAGCCCAGTGTGGAGCTCGAACTCACGAACCGCGAGATCATGACCTGAGCCAAAATCAGCCGCTTAACCGACCGAGCCACCCAGATGCCACATGGACTCCCTATATTTCTTGTACAACACTTCTTCCAGTGATAAATTCTCTGTTTTGTTTATTACGATGGCTTAATTTCTCCTTTATTTTTAAAGGATAGTTTTGCTAGATACAGAATTCTTGATTGACAGTGCTTTTCTTTTAGCTGTAAATATGTCTTCCACTGCCTCTGGCTTCTGTGTTTTTTGATGAAAAGTCAGCTGTTTATCTTATTGAGGATTTTATGTGATGAGTTGTTTTCTCTTGGTGTCTTCAAGTTCTTCTCTCTTTGGCTTTTGAACTTGATTATAATGTGTCTAGGTGCACATCTTTTTGAGTTATCCTTCTTGAGGTTTATGTAGTTCCTGGGATGTTTAGATTAATGTTTTCCATTGAATTTAGGATTTCAACCACTTATTTATATAAATTTGATTTTTTCTTTTTTCTGTCTCCTGGACTTCTGTTATGTGTATTATGGTATGGTTGATGATATTCCACAGGTCTAAGACTGAGTTCATTTTTCTTCATTCTTTTTTATTTTTGTTCTTTAGACTGGGAAATTGATCTATCTTTAAGTTTGCTGATTCTTCTGCTAGTTTAACTTTGCTGTTGAGCCCCTTTAGTGGAATTTTCATTTCAATTACTATATTTTTCAACTGTAGGATTTCTATTTAATTATTATTTAAATAATTTTTAGTCTTATAGATATTGTCTATTTGGTGAGAAATCATTCTCATAATTTCCTTTGATTCTTTGGACATGGTATTCTTTAGTTCTTTGAACATATTTATGATGTCTGCTTTAAAGTCTTTGTCTAGTAAGTCCAACATCTGAGCTTCCTCAGAGATAGTTTCTACTGACTGACTTTTTGCCTCTGTGTATGGGCAATACTTTCTTCTCCTTCTTTTTCTTCTGCTTCTTTTTCTTCTTCTTCTTCTGCTGCTGCTGCTTCTTCATTCTTCCTTCTTCATTCTTCCTTTGTTCTTCTTTCTTCTTCTCTCTTCTTCTTCTCCTCCTCCTCCTCTTTCTCTGCCTTCCTCCTCCCTCCTTCTCCGCCCTCCTTCTCCACCCTTCTCCTCTTCTTCCTTCTCCTCCTCCTCTTCCTCCTCCTCCTCTTTTTCTTGTTTATATGTCTCAGTGGACATTTTCAGTAATGTGGCTACTCTGGAAATCAAACCTCTTTCTCCCAGGGCATGTTTTTTATAGTTCATTACTTTGGGGGATAAATTCTTTAGAGTCTGTATTCTTTGTCCTGTGTAAACACTGAAGTCTCTGCTTGGGTAATTTAGTGGTCAGGAATGACTGAACAGATTTCCTTAAATATCTTGAACCTGTAGTTTTCCAGCCTTTGCTGAGTGTTTGTGGTGTGTGTGTGTGTGTGTGTGTGTGTGTGTGTGTGTATGTGTTGTGGCTCCTTTCATGCACCAGCAGTTTACGTTGCACTTTAGCCTTCACTTTTGACTTATCTAGAACATCAAGTCAGCCAAAGATGAAAGATTAGAGCCTTTCCAGGTCTTTCCTGGGAATGTGTATGCCATGTACAGACTCAGGAACATTCTGAGCCCTCTATATGCATCTCATTCCTCAGTTTTTACTTTTAAATTTTCTCATGAAATATACTGTTTGCCTTAACTGTTCTTGCCACTGCAGACAACTGTGACATTAAACTATTATCTCTGATTTTTTTTAAGTTTATTTATTTATTTTGAGGCAGAGACAAAGGGAGGGGCAGAGCAAGAGGAAGACAGAATCCCAGGTAGGCTCCATGCTGTCAGTGCAGAGCCTGATTTGGGGCTTGAACTCATGAACCACGAGATCATGACCTGAGCTGAAATCAAGAGTTGGACACTTAATCAGCTGAGTCACCCAGGTGCCCTTCTGATTATTTTTAAAACAGCCCTGGGGATAGGATTGTTCATATTTGGGGTCTTATAATTCAAGTTCAATAAAGGTAAGTCCTGAGTGTGGAGCTTTTCCAGTGAACTGCTATATAGGTTAAATAGTGACAGTTCTTCAGAGATGTGCTTTTTGGGAGGCTCCTAAACTCTTCTGCCCCCCATAAGTGGCTACTGGACTGCTGTTATTGATTTCTGCCATATTTGCAGGTTGTTGGTTGCCAAAGCTTCCATAGAGTTGGGGAGAGGGGAATAGGGCAAATTGAAGTGTCATAAAGCTCTGTGCCAACTCAAAGTCAGTTATTTTTCTTAAATAAATGTTTCTTGGATTGTTGCAATTCTTGGTTAATTTTTAAATTTTGGAAAAAGTTGATTTTCAGTATTGTTGCCAGTGTTTTCAGTACTTTTATGGAGGATCAGACTTTTATTTTAGGTTCTTAATCTGCCATGCTAGATGTGCTTCCTCCAGGCTTTCCTTAACATTTATGTATTAGGGGCTTATGCATTACATTTTAGCAGATTGTTTAGGTCACTGTCAAGTCTGAGATTATACAATTCTGTTTTTCCTGTTTTATTTGCTGTTTTCCCCCTACACTCTGGCTAACCTGATTAATATTTCTGGAATATGTGTTATCTTCTTCCACTCTGAGATTTCTTGTTATCTTATTTTCTCTGCTCAAAACAGTCTTTTTTCCCTCGTTCCTACAATGGGAGTTCTGCTTATCTTTGAAGGTTTATTCTTTGATGTCATTTTCCTAGAGCCTTTTATGAGCCCATTTTCTGTAAATTCTTGTGTGTCTTCTTTCATGCCTTTTGTGTGACCTTCTTATTATTACATCTTGTTCCCCCCCCCCCCACTTTTAAAGTTTGTTTATTTATTTTGAGAGAGAGAGAACACATACACGTGCATTGGGGAGAAGGTCAGAGAGAGACAGAGAGACAATCCCAAGCAGGTTCTACACTGTTAGCACAGAGCCCGATGTGGGGCTTGATCTTATAAACTGTGAGATCATGACCTGAGCCGAAATCAGGAGTCAGACGCTTGACTGGGCCACCCAGCCGCCCCTCTTATTACATCTTGTAATATGTATGATTTCATATCCTCTTCCCCTGCTACGATGTTAGTTATTTGAAGGCAAATGATGACTCATAGTCATTCATGTGTTCCGTAAATGTTTGTTTAATTGGAGTATAGGAGTGAGGTTTCATATCAAATGCATTCTGCATTTTAGGTATTGTTACTGGGGTCACATTTTATTCATTCATTATTGAACCCATGCAAATTGTCTACTTTGGAAAATTTAAATAATTTAATAGATGGCTGTATACTTATACTTTGAAGAGATACAAGAAGATAAAAATGATAAAGGCAAAATTCAGTTTTTCCAGTAGAGGTTGTTATATTAATGGCTTCTGATCAAAGATTTGATGGCCGGGTTTTTGTAGGGATCACAGAATTCCAGCTCAGAGTAACTTTGTGCCAGAGGCATAATTTCTCATGACAGAAGTAGGAACTTATTTACACATGAGATTGACTGTGCTGCAGCAAAACTACACTGATTAAAAAAGCAGGAAAGGTAGAACTCATTGTCATGCTGGTTTCTAGTCTCCATACATGTCTGTTATCTTAGTACCAGACCTAGTTCTCTCTTCTTAATCCCATCTAGAGGATACCTTCTGAGATTTGCAGAATGTGTGCAAATGATGCTCATTTATGCAAATGAGTTTTCTTCTATCATCTAATTAGATCTGAGAGGTTGATAATAAGATAATTCAGAAGCTGAGTATATTTTTTAAACCATATGCTAATGAAAGCCTTGTAGCAACATTACATACTCTTAAGTTAACTTCATTTGTACCATACTTGTTGCATACATGGTTTTTTGTTCCTGCCAAGCCTGTGTCTGGGAAGCACCATGGAATAGATGTCACGGTTTCAGAGTCAGACCTGGGTTCCAACTTGGCCAACAGTTTTCCAAGTATTGATTGATACCTTATATGAGTTATCTTTTCCGAGCTTCAGTTTCCTCCTGTGTTCAGTGATTCTAGGACAGAAATATTATTTTACCTTCTGACTTTTGCAGCGAGCCTAAGGGATTACAAAAAAATAAGATCTGACTCATTCATCAATGAGAATGTGAAATAATGGAGGTAGATGAAATAGACTGATCAATAAAGAGAATGGATTAGAAGAACAAGGATCAGAGGGGAAAAGACAGGAGGTGAATTTTGCACATGAGTCTTTTCTGAAAATAGTGAAACCATATTTTAACACTGGAATTGGAAGGAAAGACTAGTATTCTAATCATAGGAAAATGTTAACTTTTGAGCTTTTAGTGAGAAAGAGTTTTAGTGGAATCGCTCAATGCATATTTATTGAGTGCTCAATATGAAAATAGCATTTCATGTTATATTCTGTGGGGAAAATTAAAAAGATGACATAGTCTGTACCTTCCAAGAACTCACAACTAATTAACTCTCACAGAATCTAGTTACTTTAATTTATTGTCAATGAAGAAGCCATTAACTTATCAAAAGTTCCTATTTTTAAGAACTTCACAATCCACTGAAAAAAAAAAGACAAATTAGCCATATAAGAAATAATATGATATGTGTAAGTGCCAGGGCACTATGAAGGACACCTTTGTCCTCTGAGGCAGAAAGCTGTCAGGAAAGCTTCCTAGGGAAGAGTTCGCGTTGAAAGTGAATGTTGAAGGATGAGTGAGAGTTAAGAGATACAAGCAGCATTGGGTGAGAGTGTGTGTGTAGTTGGGTGTTGGAGATGGGGAGTGACAAAGGAAGAGGCTAGGGGCAGGTAAGGGCTGGATCTGGAAGGATTTTATATGTTATGGTGAGAATTTTGTTTTGAGAGAAGTAGAAGGTCTTGAAAGGTTTTAACAGGGGAGTGTCATAAGTATATTTGCATCTTAGATTACTTCCGAAACAGGATAATAAGTGAACTGATTGAAGGTCAGGAGTATCAGTTATTAGGCTATGGAGTTACCCATGTGAGAAAATATGAGGGTGAGGATTAAAGCTATATCAGGAGGGGAAGAAAAGGGAGGAGAATAGATTCAAGAGACAAGAAGAGAAGCAAGAAAAATTGACAGGACTTCACAAGTTACCCATGGAGAAGTTAAGGGAGAGACTACATAAAGCCTCCCAGATTTTTATCTTGGGCATCTGGGAGGAAGTGGCTCATTACCCGTAGAAGAAATAGAAGAGGGGGAGAAATTTACTAGGGAAGGTGTGTTCCATTTGGTCTTCTTGAATTTGACATGCCAATGGAACATCCAGGTAGAGTTGAGTTGTGCCTTGGCCTTTGGATGATCAGGTTGAGATTTGGGTTGCAGGGCCTTGGTTGAAACCAGAGTTGAGAGGCATCAGAATATAAGTCGAGGATAGCTGTAGATGAAGGTGAGTGCGGGAATATGGATGAGGGAACACAGTACCATAAATTAAACATTTGTCAGTGTTCTGTGATGTTTGCTTTGAAGCATATCAAATTTGTGTACATAGTTGAGGCTATTTTTCCCTGGGCTTTCTATTTTGTTCCATCAATGAATCTTAATACCATAGCAGTTAAAATAGTTTTGTAGATATAAATATTTGTGTGTCTCCTTTCCCAAACTCTTGGAAAAACTATTTTTTCTGTGTGCTATAAATTTTGTAGATTCCATTTAAAAAGTCCTATTGGGATAATGAATGAAATTGCAAAATTTTTTATGACTTCCAGATTACTTTGTTTCTGTTTATTTGTATCTCCTTGCTTCATTTTTGACATTTGTTAAACATTTGCTTTGTTTCAGATGACTAAAGGTATGTTATGGAGATTTGAGAAGATTTCACTGGATGTTTATTATTCCTCTGTATTTTCTTCGCTTTATATTTTATCCAATATTCATGCACTCACTGCATGGTGATGTATTTTAATTTGTACTTTAAAGGAGCTTATAGTCTACTGGGGGTAAACTAACCACAATACAGTGCATGAGTGTACAAACCAACATGTTGTTCCCAAGTGCCTGGGGTTACAGAAGTTGGAACAATCGATTTTGTGGGCAAGGGGGATAGGAAAAGAACACTGAGGAGGCATGTATAAAAGGGAGAAAAAAACATGACCTAGGAGGCAGCAGCATGAGTAGAGGGCAGGTGTAGAGGTGTTTTGTGTGGATTGAGAGTGGTCCTGAATGGGGCAGGCTGCATGGGAGGACAGCTGGGAAGTCAAGTTGGAAGATGAGTAGGAGCCAGTGTATGAAGGGTGCCACAGGCCTGTGGTCTTTTTTTTTTTTAATGTTTTATTTTTATTTTGAGAGAGAAAGAGAAAGAGAACAAGAACAAAAGGGGCAGAAAGAGGGGGAGAGAGAATCCCAAGTAGGCTCTGCGCTGTGACTGCAGAACCCCACACGGGGCTTGATTTCCTGAACCATGAGATTATGACCTGAGCCAAAATCAAGAGTCGGATGCTTAACTGCCTGAATCACCCTGGTGCCCCCTGCCTTTTTTTAATTATTAAAGTATAGTTGACATACAATGTCATATTAGTTTCAGGTGTACAGCATAGTAATTTTTCATTAAGTTTTTATTCCAGTTAACATACAGTGTTATATTAGTTTCAGGTGTACAGTGTAATGATTGAACAATTCTATACATTACCTGGTGCTCATCAGGACAAATGCACTCCTTACTCCCTATCACCCACTTAACCCATCTCCCACTCATGTCCCCCTTGCTAACCATCAGTTTGTTCTCTATAATTAAGAGTCTGTTTCTTGGTTTGTCTCTTTCTCTCTCTCTGTTTTTTTCACAACATAGTGATTTTACAATTTTATGAATTACTCAATATTTGCAGTGATAACTCAGTGCTTACAGTCACCATCTATTCCTAGACAATGTTATTACAATATTATTGACTATATTCCATATGCTTTACTTTTTATCTCTGTAACTTACTTATTTTATAACTGGAAATTTCTACCTCTTAATTCCTTTCACCTATTTTGCATGTCCCCCCAACCCCTTCCTCTCTGGCAACCTCCGGTTCTCTGTATTTATGAGCCTGTTTTTGTTTTTTGTTTGTTCACTTCTTTTTTTACATTCCATGTATAAGTGAAATTATATGGTATTTGTCTTCTGACTTATTTCACTTAGCATAATACCCTCTACATTCATCCATGTTGTTGTAGATGGCAAGATCTCATTCTTTTTTATGACTACTATTCCATCACACACACACACACACACACACACACACACACACACCCTCACACATACATACATACATACAGGGGTGGCTCAGCTAGTTTAAGTGTCAGACTTTTGATTTCAGCTCAGATCATGATCTCACTGTACGTGAGTTTGAGCCCTGCAGCAGGCTCTGCGCTGACCTTGTGAAGCCTGCTTGGGATTCTGTCTCACTGTCGCTCTCTGCCCCTACCCTGCGCATGCGCGCGCGCTCTCTCTCTCTCAAAATACATAAAGATTTTTAAAAAATTAAAAAATATATATAAACATGTATAACACACACATACACACACACACACACATATATACACACATGTAGTGTATCTATCTCTTCCCATTCATCTGTTGATAGACACTTAGGTGGCTTTCATATTTTGTCTCTTATAAATAATGCTACAATAAACATGGTGCATATATCTTTTTGAATTAGTGTTTTCATTTTCTTTGGATAAATTCCCAGTAGTGGAATTACTGGATTTATATGGTATTCTACTTTTAGTTTTTTTCGGGAAACTCCATTCTGTTTTCCACAGTGGTTTCACCTATTTACATTCCCAGTAATAGTGCCTGAGGGTTCCCTTTTTTCCACATCCTCACTAACACTTGTTGTTTCTTGTCTTGTTGGTAATAGCCATTCTTATTGATGTGAGGTAATATCCCATTGTGGTTTTAAGTTTTTATTTCCCTGAGATTAGTGATGTTGAACATCTTTTATGTGTTTCTTGGCCATCTCTAGGTCTTCTTTGGAAAAATGTCTACTCAGGTCCTCTGCCCATTTTGTAATTGTTCTTTTTGGTGTTGCATTGTATCTGTTCCTTTTATATTTTGGGTACTAACCCCTTATTGGATATATCATTTACAAATATCTGCCTCCATTCAGTGCATTGCTTTTTTGTTTTGTTGATGGTTTCCTTTGCTGTGAAAAAGCTTTTTATTTTGGTGTAATTCCAATAGTTTCTTTTTGCTTTTGTTTCCCTTACCTACAGAAACATATCCACGAATATATTGCTAAGGCTGATGTCCACAAGATTAATGCCTGTTTTCTTTTAGAAGTTTTACGGTTTCAGATCTCACATTTAGGTCTTTAATCTATTTTGAGTTTATTTTTGTGTATGGTGTAAGAAAGTGATTCAGTTTCATTCTTTTGCAGGTAGCTGTCCAGTTTTCCCATACCATTTATTGAAGGCATTGTCTTTCCCCATACTATATTCTTGTCTCCTTTGTCATAGATTAACTGACCATGTAAGCATGGTTTTACTTCTGGGCTCTCTATCCTGTTCCATTGATCTGTGTGTCTGTTTTTGTGCCAGTACCATACTGTTTTGATTACTATAGCTTTATAGTATATCTTGAAATCTGAGATTTGTGATACCTCCAGCTTTGTTCTTCTCCTTCAAGGCTGCTTTAGCTGTTTGGAGTCTTTTGTGGTTCCATACAAATTTTAAGATTGTTCCAGTTCTGTGAAAATACTATTAGCATTTTGATAAGGATTGCATTAAGTCTGTAGATTGCTTTACGTAGTATGGACATTTTAACAATATTAATTCTTCTAATCCATGAGCATGGTTGTATCTTTATATTTATGTTGTCTTCAGTTTCTTTCATCAATGTCTTATAGTTTTTAGAGTATAGGTCTTTCACTTCCTTGGTTATATTTACTCCTAGGTAATTTATTCTTTTTGATGCAATTGTAAATGCGATTATTTTCTCTTCCTACTAATTGTTGTTAGTGTGGAAAATGGAACAGATTTTGTGTATTTTGTATTCTGCAACTTCACGGAATTCATTTTATTAGTTCTAATAGTTTTTTGAGGGAATTGTTGGGGTTTTCTGTGTATAGTAACATGTCATCTATAAATGGTGACAGTTTTACTTCTTTGTCACTAATTTGAATGCCTTTTATTTCTTTTTCTTGTCTGATGGCTGTGGCTAGGACTTCCAGTACTATGTTGAATAAACATGACGAGAGTAGAAATCTTTGACTTACTCCTGATCTTAGGGGAAAATTCACAGTTTTTCACCACTGAGTATGATGTTAGCTTATGTTGTGGTATGTTCCCTCTAGATCTACTTTGTTGAGAGTTTTCATCATTAATCGATGTTATATTTTTTCAAATGCCTTCTCTGAATCTGTCAAGACGTTCATATGGTTTTTATCCTTCCTCTTGTTAATGTGATGTATCACATTTTAAAATTCGTGAATTTTAAATCCCACTTGATTGTGGTGAATGATTCTTTTACTGTGTTGTTGAATTCAGTTTGCTGATATATTGATGATCTTTACATCTGTGTTCACTAGAGATATTGGGGTGTAGTTTTCTCTTTTCATAGTATATGGGATTTTTTATTTTTCTACTATTTTTGGAATAGTTTCAGAAGAATAAGTGTTACGTCTTCTTTAAGCTTTCAGTAAATTTCATCTGTGAAGCCATCATTTGGTGGGAGTTTTTGATCACTGATTCAGTTTTGCTACTAGTAATTGTTCAAATTTTCTGCTTCTTCATCATTCAGTTTTGGAAGATTGTATGTTTCTAGGAATTTATCCATTTGTTCTAGGTTGTTTGTCTGGTTGGCATATAATTTTTCATTGTAGTTTCTTATAATCCTTTGTATTTTTGTGTTCATTGTTATTTCTTCTCTTTCATTTCTGATTTTATATGTGTGAGTTCTCTCTTCTTTTACTTGATGAGTCTGGCTAAAAGTTTATCAATTTTATTTATCTTTTCAAAGAACTAGCTTTTTGTTTCCTTGATCTTTTCTATTTTTTTGTCTTGATTTCATTTATTTCTGGTGTTTATTATCTCATTCCTCATATTAACTTTGGGCTTTGTTCTTTTTTTCTTTTTTCCTAATTCTTTAAGTGTAAGTTTAGATTGTTTATTTGAGAATTTTCTTGTTTCTTGAGTAGGCCTGAATTGCTGTAAATTTTCCTCTTAGAACTGCTTTTGCGTGTTTCAAAGTTTTGGACCATTGTGTTTCCATTTTTATTTATCTCCATGTATTTTTTATTTCCTCTGATTTCTTCACTGACCTATTGGTTGTTTGGTAACATGTTGTTAGCCTCCCTGTGGTTGTATTTTTTCTAGTTTTTCTTGTGATTGATTTCTAGTGGAAATCATTGTGGTTGGAAAAGATATTTGATTTTGTTTCAGTTTTTTAATATTTATTGAGACTTGTTTTGTGGCCTAATGTGATCTATCCTGGAGAATGTTCCATGTGCACTTGAAAAGAATGTGTGTATTCTGCTGTCTTTGGATGGAATGTCCTGTATATATCTGTTAAGTCTCTCTGGTCTGATGTATCATTCAAAGCCACTTTTTTTGTTAATTGATTTTTTTGCTTGTATGATCTATCCATTTATGTAAGTGAAGTGTTAAAGTCTCCTACTATTCTTGTGTTACTGTCCATGTCTCCCTTTATATCTGTTAATATTTGTTTTCCTTTTTTTAAAATAAACAACTTAAAAATTTTTGTTAGGTTTATTTATTTGGGGGGGGGGGCAGAGAGAGAGGGAGAGAAAGAACCCCAAGCAGGCTCCACACTGTCAGCACGGAGCCTGATGTGGGGCTTGAACTCACAAACCATGAGATCATGACCTGAACTTAAACCAATAGTTGGACACTTAGTCAACCGAGCCACCCAGGTGTCCCAATATTTGCCTTCTCATTTAGGTGCTTCAGTGTTGTATGCATAGATACTTAGAATTGCTATATACTCTTGTTGGATTGACCCCTTCATCATTATGTAATATCCTTCTTTGTCTCTTGCTACAGTGTTTCTTTTAAAGTCTCATTTGCCTGATATATCTATCCCAGCTTTTTTTTTTTTTTTGCACTTCTATTTGCATGGAATGTCTTTTTCCATCTCTTCACTTTTAGTCTGTATGTGTCTTTACGTCTGAAGTGAGTCTCTTGTAGGCAGCATATAGGTGGATCTTATAGTTTTCTCTGCTCCTGTCTACTCTTGCTCTCTTCCCTTGTAGTTTGATGGCTCTCTTTAGAGTTATGCTTGGATTTCTTTGTCTTTTTTGTGTATCTGTCATAGGTTTTGGATTTGTGGCTGCCATTGGGTTCATATATAACATCTTATGTGTATGGTAGTCTATATTATATTAATTGTAGCGTAAGTTTGACCATTCTGAAAACACTAAATTTACTGCTTCCTCTATATTTCATGTATATGGTATACTTTACCTCTTTACTAATATTTTATCTTTTCAAAAATAAAATAGTTTTCAGATAACCATTCTGAAAGCACTAAACTTACTACCCCCTCCATTTTTCATGTATGTGGTATATTTTACATGTTTACATCTTTTACTAATTTTTGTAGATATGATTGATTTCACTACTTTTGTGCTTCAGCCTCCATACTGATTTAATAAGTGATCAGTCTACTTCTTTTATTGTGTCTGTATTTACCTGTGAATTTTTTTCTTTTCCTAGTTTTCTTAATTCTCATTGTGGCCTTTTCTTTCCATTCAAAGCATTCCCTTTAATATTTTTTGTAAGGCTGGTTTAGTGGTGATGAACTTCTTTAACTTTTGTTTTTCTGGGAACCTCATTATCTCTCCTTCAATTCTACATGATAACTTTGCCAGGTAGAGTATTCTTGGTTGTAGGTTTTTTTCCTTTCAGCATTTGGAATGTATCATGCCACTCCCCTGTGGCCTGCAAAGCTCCTGCTAAAATATCAGCTGATTGCCTTATGGGGTTTCCTTTGTTTGTAACTACTTTTCTTTTGTTGCTTTTAATATTCTTTTAATTTTTGCCATTTTAATTATTATGTATCTTGGTGTGAACTTTGCTGGGTTCATTTTGTTTCAGGCCTCTGTTCTTTAAAAGCCCTGTTATATATATGTTATCCACTTGACTCCGCTTCCAGTAGCACTGTGAAAGAAAAGGTATTCTTTTATGTTTTTACATTTTTTCTCATCTTTTTATAATTTATACTCTAATTATGTGTGAAAAAGGGTTTGATTATCATTATCCCCATTTAATGGATGAAGAAACTGATGCTCAGTGATTTAAGTAGTTGTATAGGTTTAAAAAGATGGATTTCAGACTAGAGCCCAGGTCTTCTAAAACACTAGGCTTTAATTAAAAAAAATTTATTTTACCTTAATTCAACGCCATCATCTTTTTTCCTTTTAATTCCAAAAGTTAGGAGATTAGTAGAAAAATTGTGTGACTGAATTAGAGTATGTAATTTGAGCAAATTTGCTTTTTTAAAAAAATTTTTTTTATGTCTTTATTTTATTTTGAGAGAGAGAGAGAGACAGAGAGTGAGTGGGGGAGGGGCAGAGAGAGAGGGAGACACAGATACTTAGCAGGCTCCAGGCTCTGAGCTGTCAGCACAGAGCCCAACGTGGGGCTCAAACCCATGGACTGTGAGATCATGACTTGAGCCGAAGTCGGACGCTCAACCGACTGAGCCACCCAGGTGCCCCACAAATTTGCTTTTTGTCTGGGTAGTTTAAATAGATGAGAAGCATGAGTAAAGAATATGGAAGAAGAATGGTTAGTTTATAATGATCCTCTGATTTACAGATCTGAGAAAGTTAGAATTTGGCAACTTAAACTTTCTATTTTACTTCATTTAACCATTTATTATGAAAATTTCCAATCATATCCAAAAATAGAGAGAAAATTTTATTAGGTCTTCAAGTACCCATAACTCAGCTTCAATAGTTAACTCATAGTCACCTGATTTCATATATAATTCCTCTCCCTATTCACATGTCTGCATTCAGATATTTTTGAAGCAATTCCCAGACATCATTTAATTTAATTTGAACCATTAAAAATGTTATATTTGAGTTTAACTTGTGCTCTTATGTCTATTTGTGTCATAGGCATTTGGTCCAGTTCTTAGTATTTGACCAGCTCTTTTCCCTCTTGACTATGGGGTTTATTGAAAACAAAATTCCCATCTTCTTTAAGAAGATGGGTCCCAGTAGACTTCCCAAAGATCGTCAGCTGCATATACCGTTTTATTTTTGCCATTTGCCATTTGTTGTCAGTGGTTCTAGTGGCAAACCCCAATGTGTGGCTAGAAAAAGGTGTTTCCATTTGGCACGCTATAAACTGACATAAGAATTGGTCTTGGAACAATGGTTTGTTTATTGGAAGTTTCTGCTGAATAGCAAAGCTGTAATTAAATTAACCCCTGGACATTGGCAAGTTCGAACACATGATAAAATTAATTGGCAAGTTCGAACACATGATAAAATTATGTTTCATTTTGCTATAAAACTTAAAGAATGGAGGAACCCACTATAGAATGCACTTTGGACAGCAGGCAAAGTGCACTTGGCTGTTGCTATTTGCTACATTGGTTGATGTCATGAATAGCCATAGAAAGAAAGGAACTAATAAGTAACAATGTAAAAAAGTTTTAAGGGACGTGACTTTATTTATCTTTTCCTAGGACATTTGCTCATCATTTCTTTGGACCTTGTACTCGGCCACTTTTCTGATTATTAAAGCGGGGTGTGATGAATGTGCTAATGAGTGTATGTGCCTGGGCCTGTGTATGTGCCCTGAGTGTTTGGCCTACCCTGAGTACCAACCTCTATATCTCTATTTCTGTTGACTGAGAACTGTTTTTGATTAGAAATCTTTATAAAATTTGCAAAGATCTAAGAGAAGTATAGTGTCAGCACTCTTCTTCTCTAGAGCATTATTTCTGGGATTCTTTCATTTGGCTTGCTGAGAAAGAGCAGTCCTATTAATAGTGATTTTTCAGATATGTTTGTTGCAGTGTTTAATGCTTTTTTCTTTCCCCTGGAGATAAAAACAAGATGAAACTTCTTAGTGTTCCCTTCCAGCTCAGCCTTAGCTCTGTAAATGTCTCAGTTGAGAAAATATTGATACTGGTTATTTGAAAATACAGCAAAATAGAGTTTAAGGTAATGGACAAAGGCCTGTGTGTATGTGTGTGTGTGTGTGTATGTATGTGGATGTGTAGAGTGATTGAATATATTAGAGTAATGGTCAGACCAGCTTTTGCTGTACTTTCTATTTAAAAAGGACTACTTTTTTTTTCCCTTTAAAATATATCCAAGTTAGTTAGCATCTAGTGCAATAATGATTTCAGGAGTAGAATCCAGTGATTCATCCCCTACATAGAACACCCAGTGCTCACCCAACAGGTGTCCTCCTTAATGCCCCTTGCCCATTTAGCCCATTTGCCTCTCCAAAACCCCTCCAGCAACCCTAAGTTTGTTCTCTATATTTAAGAGTCTGTTATATTTTGTCCCCCTCCCTATTTTCATATTTTTTGCTTCCCTTCTTTTATGTTAGTCTGTTTTGTATCTTAAATTCCACCTATGAGTGAAGTCATATATATGATATTTGTCTTTCTCTGATTAATTTCATTTAGCATAATACACTCTAGTTCCATCCACGTTGTTGCAAATGGCAAGATTTCATTCTTTTTGATTGCCAAGTAATATTCCGTTGTATATATGTACCACATCTTCTTTTTCCATTCCTCAGTCTATTATTCCATTTGGGCTCTTTCCATACTTTGGCTACTGTTGATAGTGCTATAAACATTGGGGTGCATGTGCCCCTTCAAAACAGCTCACCTGTATCCTTTGGATAAATACCTCATAGTGCAACTGCTGGGTCATAGTGTAGTTGTATTTTTAATTTTTTGAGGAACCTCCACACTGTTTTCCAGAGTGGCTGCACCAGTTTGCATTCCCCCCAACAGTGTAAAAGGGTTCCTCTTTCTCCACATCCTTGCCAGCACCTGTCAATGCCTGAGTTGTTAATTTTAGCCATTCTGACAAGTGTGAGGTGGTATCTCATTATGGTTTTGATTTGTATTTTCCGGATGATGAGTGATATTGAGCATTTTTTTCATGTGTCCGTTAGGCATCTGGGTGTCTTCTTTGGAAAAGTGTCTATTTGTGTCTTTTGCCCATTTCTTCACTGGATTATTTGTTTTTGGGTGTTGAGTTTGAGAAGTCCTTTATAGATTTTGGATACTAACCCTTTATCTGATATTTCATTTGCAAATATCTTCTCCCATTCTGTCAGTTGCCTTTTAGTTTTGCTGATTGTTTCCTTCACTGTGCAGAAGCTTTTTGTCTTGATGAGGTCTCAGTAGTTCATTTTTGCTTTTGTTTCCCTTGCCTTTGGAGATGTGTTGAGCAAGAACTTGCTGCAGCCAAGGGCAAACAGTCTTTGCCTGCTTTCTCTAGGATTTTGATGGCTTCCTGTCTTGTGTTTAGGTCTTTCATCCATTTTGAGTTTATTCTTATGTATGGTGTAAGAAATAGGTCCAGTTTCATTCTTCTGTATGCCACGGCATGTCTTCTCCATGTCACTGTCCAGTTTTCCCAACTGGAAACTATCTTTTTTACATTGGATATTCTTTCCTTTGTCAAAGATTAATTGGGCATATTTTATGGGTCCATTCCTGGGTTCTCTGCTCTGTTCCATTGATCTATATGTCTGTTTTTGTGTTAGTACCATACTGTCTTGATGATTACAGCTTTGTAATACATCTTGAAGTCCAGAATTATGATGCCTTCAGCTTTAGTTTTCTTTTTCAGGATTGCTTTGGCTATGCGGGCTCTTTTTTGGTTTCATACAAATTGTAGGATTGTTTGTTCTAGCTCTCTGAAGAATGCTGGTGTTATTTTGATAGGGATTGCATTGAATATGTAGATTGCTTTGGGTACTATTGACATTTTAACAATATTCTTCCTATCCATGAGCATGGAATATCTTTCCATTATTTGGTGTCTTCTTCAGTTTCTTTCATAAGGTTTCTATAGATAGTGCTACTTAAAAAAATTTTTTTAATGTTTATTTTTGAGAGAGGGAGACACAGAATCTGAAGCAGGCTCCAGGCTCTGAGCTGTCAGCACAGAGTCCGATGGGGGGCTCAAACCTACAAACGGTGAGATCATGACCTGAGCCAAAGTCGGATGCTTAATTGACTGAGCCACCCAAGCACCCCATGAGCTAGTTTTTTAAAAAATGTAATTTATTGTCAAATTGGTTTCCATACAACACCCAGTGCTCATCCCAACAGTGAGTGTCCTGCTCAATGCCCATCACCCACTTTCCCCTCTCTCCATCCCCCCATCAACCCTCAGTTTGTTCTCAGTATTTAAGAGCCTCTTATGGTTTGCTTCCCTCCTTCTCTGTAACTTTTTCCCCCTTTCCCTCGCCCATGGTCTTCTGTTAAGTTTCTCAAGATCCACATATGAGTGAAAACATTATGGTATCTGTCTTTCTCTGCCTGACTTATTTCACTTAGCATAATACCCTCCAGTTCTAGCCGCGTTGATACAATGGCCAGATTTCATTCTTTCTCATTGCCAAGTAGTAGTCCATCGTATATATAAACCACATCTTCTTGATCGATCCATTCATCAGATAATGGACATTTATTTAGGCTCTTTCCATGATTTGGCTATTGTTGAAAGTGCTGCTATAAACATTGGGGTACATGTGCCCCTATGCATCAGCACTCCTATATTCCTTGGGTAAATTCCTAGCAGTGCTATTGCTGGGTCTTAGGGTAGTTCTATTTTTAATTTTTTGAGGAACTTCACACTGTTTTCCAGAGTGGCTGCACCAGTTTGCATTACCAACAGTGTAAGAGGGTGCCCGTTTCTCCACATCTTCGCCAGGATCTGTAGTCACCTGATTTGTTCATTTTAGCAACCATGAGCTACTTTTTTGAAAAGAATGAGGAGAATTAGTATCAAGATGTGAATAGAGACCTCATTTCCACAACATCTCTCTTCTAGTGAAATGTGCTTACCAGTTTGATTGGTTTACTGATACTTTTTGGAGGCTCATTATATGATGTGACCTCGTGCTTTGTTAAACATGCTGTGATAAAGGACAAAACATATCTCTGAATTTCAAAGCTTAAAATGTTTTGGGGTAAATAAAATGCACATGAAAAAATTAGATGTAACCTTAGAAGAGTAAGTAAGATTTAGAGAAGTGATGAGGAAGATGTGCTATTAGGGCCTCCTTTTGTGTATCTATAAAATGAGAGCATTGGACCAAATGATCTAACGGCCCTTTTTAGGACTGATGTTGTATGATTCTGTGATTTTCCAAATTAAGAAACATGCATAGAGGGAAAAGTAGGCTTAATAAGCTTAGTGAAGAGTATGAGAATATTTCCAGGAAAGCCCAAATCCCTTTCTTTACATTTTTAGTTTCCCTTACAAGGCCTTTGACCACCATCTTACTTGATTTCAAACATCTTGAAGGAGATATAGAACATAGCTTTCCCCCTCAAATGTAATTTAAAATACAATAAAAATGAAAAGTTGAAAAAAAAATCACCCCAAATTATGTTGACACAATTATCAAGTATGCTTGGATCTGTGGTAAGGCTTTGCTTTCCCCAAATTATCCTTTCGTAAAGGAGTTGCCTTCGTTTTAGTCCTTATGGACGTGCTAATGTTAAGAGGTGTCTTCTCAATCACTTTGAACAATGAACTATTGTTTTTTGATAATATATTGGCCTGACCTCTGTCAATGCTATTTTTGATGCCAGTAAAGATTTCTTGACAAAATCAATAGAAAAAGAAATTTAACACAGATTTAGTGTTGAATGTCTTATGCGTTTTCAAGACTATTTGGGAAAACAATACTAGGTTGTGAGCAGAAGAATGATGTATTCTGATTAAATCTGAGAAAGATCCCTCTTGCTGTTGAGTTGAGAATAGTCTCTAGGGTGCAGGAGTAGAGGTAAGGATACCTTTCCGTATTCCTGGTAAGAAATGCTGGTGGTGCTAGTGAAATGTTGAGAAGTGGTCAGATTGTGACTGTATTTTGAAGATAGAGCCAATAGAATTTTTATCAGATTTGGGTGTAGGATATGAGCACATGAATTAAATATGTATTAAATGTTTTAAAGTCAAGCACACCCTCCTATTCCACACACTTTGACCTAGCAATTCCTCCTTTAAAATATTAGTTTAAGAAAATAATCACATGTGCAGAGAAACTTATTTATACAAGAATATTTCACAAAAAACAGTAGAGAATTGGCCAAATAATTGTTGGTAGATTTGCAAGCAGAAAGAGTTTGGAGTCCCCAGTAAAAGAAACATATAATGTTTGTGACCTAAGAGAGGTCATTTTAAGCCCCTAGCCATCTTCCCCACTCTTCCACCCCCAAAGTCTGTGCCCTACTTGCCCAAGCACACTTTCTTGGACTTTCTAGGAGAACTTTCTCAGAACTTTCTTGGGGGTTAGAATTACAAAGAAATGCAAAAACCTCAGTAGTTAAGGATTTTAAAGGAACAAATGGAATGCAAAAACTAACAGTCTATACCAGGCCAGGAAATAGCCTAACCATTTCAGAGGCAATAAATCAGTAGTAGTAAAAACTTCCAGTGCTGTTTCATAAGTAAGCAAAGCTCTGCATTTTTTTCTCTGAGATAAGGAGCCCAAAACTCCATCTGGTTTATACAGGCTCTCTGAGCATGTCCAAAGCCCCTCCTCTGACAGTTCCCTCTGCTTCATTATATTCAAATCTCCATCCTAGGAAGAGTATGAGGTTCATTAAACATAACAGAGGATGCATGTATAGGCCTGTTTTCTATGTACCCATATGCAGTCTTATGCCTGCCTTTACATGTGATGACACAGCTTCCCTTTCTGAATATTCATCCTATCCCTAAATGAAAGGAACTCACTGGGGTGCCTGGGTGTCTCAGTTGGTTAAGCATCCAACTCTTGGTTTTGGTCGTGATCTCGTGGTTCCTGGGTTTGAGCCCCACATCGGGCTCCACACTGACAGTGCAGAGTCTGCTTGGGATCCTCTCTCTCCCTTTCGCTCTGCCCCTTTCTTGCTCTTGTGAGGGCACTCTGTCTCTCTAAATAAATAAATAAACTTTAAAAAATTAAAAGCAAGAAAAAAGGAACCCACTCTCCCCTGCTCAGGGATTCACTGCTTTGGAAGCTATTCTCCCTGATCTCTTTATTTGGTGCGAATAGTTTCCTTTGTGTGACAACTCTCTCCTGGTCTCTACCTGTAACTTACCAAAGAGCAAACCCACATTGGTTTAGTTATAGATCCTTTCAGTATAGTTATTAGACAGCCATTAAAGTGATTTTCAGGTATGTTTCTGGACATGGAAATATGTTAAGATATTTCTGGGTTTTGTCTTATTAGGTATTTTACTGAGAATTTTGGGTTATTTTAATGGGAAGTTATACTTCTCATTGGTTGCTGCTATAGTAACTTGGAGGTCTGTCATGTTATCTTTGGGTTGGTGAATATTTTGTATCTGATATGTGCTTAGGGAAGATTTCAGAGAGGCAGTTATCTTGTTTTTATACAATTGAATTTTAAATTGTTGTACAAGTAATTTTTGAAAGAAGTTGACTCATTTATTTGTCATATATTGAATTCTGACATAGATCAGAGGTTAAGTTAAATGTAATTTAAAATACATATAGTACTAAATTTTACCAAAAAGCTTTGCCATTTTAGAGTGATTTCCTAGTGATTACTGCTCTTCTCTCATGCAGCATGCTTTATGTACCTTCCACCCCACAAACAAATGGAATATGCTAGAGGAATCATTCCTGTATAATTACCTAAAGTGAGACCAACCATTATTAGAGTTAATTGCATCCCTAAGAGCACTTCTCTTTGCTTCACTAAGTAAGTTTTGTTTGCTTTGTTCAGATTTAAATGAATTTTTATTTCATCTCAGTGTTCATAAAATGGAAAACATGAGATAATTTTCCTAAGATCATTTCTTTGCTCCTCTCAGTAGTACCCATTATTTATTTAATGTATTCCTATTACCACTGAATTTATCACCACTAAAAAATGTTTGATCAGAAACATTAATTGGAAGATTTAGAATAAAATATTCTCCTATTTTTGGTCTTCGATCATCTTTCTTTCCCGTGCCCCATGTTTCTTCTCAAATTTCTCTTAATTAAAAATTTTTGTTTAAATTTTTTAATGTTATTTATTTTTGAGAGAGAGACAGAGAGACAGAGAGAGAGAGAGCACAAGCAGGAGAGGGGCAGAGAGAGAGGGAGACACAGAATCTGAAGCCGGCTCCAGGCTCCAAGCTGTTAGCACAGAGCCCGACGTGGGGCTCGAACTCATGAACTTGCAGTTCATGACCTGAGCTGAAGTCAGATGTTTAACTGACTGAGCCACCCGGGTGCCCCATTTTTGTTTGTTTGTTTGGTTGGTTGGTTTGGTTTTAAAGATTATCATACAGTAAAATAAACTTTTTCTTTTAGTGCTTAGTTCTGTGAATTTTAATACATATATTGATTCATGTAACAACTACAGCAGTCAGGACACAGAATAGTTCTGTCATCTCAGAAAACTCTATATCCCTTTAAAGTTACAGTTTTCTGGCGTCCAGTGATCTATAGTTTTGCCTTTTTGAGAGTATTTTATAAATAGAATTATTTTTTAAGACCGGCTTCTCTCATTCAGCATATGTAATGCCTTTGGGATTCACCCAAGTTTGTTGTTATCAAGAGTTCCTTTTTCTTGCTGAGTAGTATCCCAGCCATGGATGTACCACACTTTATCTGGATTTTCACATTGAAGGACATTGGGTTTGTTTTCAGTTTTTGGTGATTGTGAATAGGGCTGCTATAGACATTCATGTGCAGGTTTTATGTGAATGTAGATTTCGCTTCTGTAGGATAAAACTCAGTAGTACAATTACTGGGTTGTAGGGTAAGTATATGTTTACATTATTAGAATCTTGTAGATTCTTTTGTAGAATCTACAAAACGTCTTTTCAGATGTTTCATTGTGTATTTCTAGAAATGTGTGAGTTCAGTTGCTCCTCATCCTCATCAGCACTTGATATTGTCAGGGTTTTTTATTTTAGCCACTCTATTAAGTGCATAGTGGTTTTTAAAAAAAATATTATTGAGATGTAATCCACATAACCAAAAAATTCTCCACAGTCTAGGTTTAGAACATTTTCATCACCCCAAAAGGAAACTACATAGTAGTCACTTTCGTCTTCCCTCTCCTTCAGCCCCAGGAAACTACTGATTTTTCTGCCTACAGATTTGCCTGCTTTGGACATTTCATATAAATGGAATCATATATGGTCTTTTCTGAGTTGCTTTAATCAATTAGCATAACGTTTTCCAGGTTTGTCTACATTCAATTGTATATCAGTACTTCACCTCTTTTATGGCTGGATAATACTCCATTGTATGGATATACCATATTTTGTTGATTCATTTGTCAGTTGTTGGATATTGGGGTTCCTATTTTTTAGCTATGAATAATGATGCTGTGAACATTTGTGTACAAGTTTTTCTGTGAACACGTTTCTAGTTCTCTTGGGCGGAATTGCTAGATCATATGGTAGCTAGTTCTAAATTTATACTTTTGAGGACCTGCCAAACTTTTCTAAAGTGGCTACATACCATTTTACAGTCCCACCCACCAGCAGTATATGAGTATTCCAATTTCTCCACATCTTTATCAACACTTGTTATTATCTGTGTTTTTGATTGTCGCCATCTACTAGGTATAAATGCTATTCCATTGTGGTTTTGATTTCCATTTCCTAAAGAGATGATATTGAACATCTTCTCAAGTGCACATTGACCATTTATATATCTTCTTTGGAGAAATATCTATACAGATTTTTTGCTCATTTTTTATTGGGTTATTGATCTTTATAAAAAATTTTTAAATTTTAAATTTACATCCAAGTTAGCATATGGCACAATAATGATTTCAGGAGTAGATTCCAGTGATTCATCCCCTGCTCATCCCAACAAGTTTCTTTAATGCCCCTTACCCATTTTGCCCATTCCCCCCACCATCCACAGCCCCTCTAGCAACTCTCAGTTCTCTATATTTGAGTCTCTTATGTTTTGTCTCCCTCCCTGTTTTTATATTATTTTTGCTTCCCTTCCCTAATGTTCATCTGTTTTATATCTTAAATTCCACATGTGAGTGAAGCCATATGATATTTATCTTTTTCTAACTGACTTATTTTGCTTAGCATAATATTCTCTAGTTCTGTCCACATTGTTGGAAATGGTAGGGTTTCATTCTTTTTGATTGCCGAGTAATACTCCATTGTGTGTGTATATATATATACACACACATCACATCTTCTTTATCTTCATCTGTCGATGGACATTTGGGCTCTTCCCCTACTTTGGCTCTTGTCAATAGCACTGCTATAAGCATTGGGGTGCTGTGCCCCTTCAAAACAGCACACCTGTATCCCTTGGATATATACCTAGTAGTGCAATTGCTGGGTCATAGGGTAGTTCTAGTTTTAATTTTTTGAGGAACCTCCATACTGTTTTCCAGAGTGGCTGCACCAGTTTGCATTCCCATCAGCAGTGCAAAAGAGATCCTCTTTCTCAGCATCCTTGCCAACATCTGTTGTTGCCTGAGTTGTTAATGTTAGCCATTCTGACAGGTGTGAGATGGTATCTCATTGTCGTTTTAATTTGTAGTTCCTTGATGATGAATTTGGTTATTTATCTTTATTGAATTATAATAGTTCTTTATATATTCTGGATAGAAGTCCTTTTAGATATGCGATTTGTATATATTTTCTCCCATTTTTTTAAATTTATCTTTCACTTTCAGAATGGTGTTCTTTGAAGCACAAATGTTTTTAATTGTGATGAAATCTGTTTTATCTGTTTTTAATTTGTCTCTTGTACTTTTGATCTTGTATCTAAGAAACTATGGCCACAAAGATTTACACTTCTGTTTTCTTCTCAGAGTTTTATAGTTTTAGTTCTTACATTTAGGTCTCCAGTTCATTTTGAGTAAATTTTTGTGAGCAGGTATTCAACTTCATTCTTTCATATGTGGACATCCAGTTTTCTCAGCACCATTTGTTGAAAAGGTTGCTCTTTCCTCCCATCAAAGGATGTTCAACATCATACGTTGTCAGGGAATTGCAAATCAAAACTGTAATGAGATATTATCCCACCTGTCAGAATGGCTAAAACACACACACACACACACACACACACACACACAAGAAAACAGTAAGTGTTAATGAGGATGTGGACAAAAAGGAACTTAGATGTAGCTAGAAAGTATAATGCTAAGTGAAATAAGCCAGTCAGAGAAAGACACATACCATATGATTTCACCCATATGTGGAATTTAAGAAACAAAACAAACAAAGGAAAAAACAGAGAAAAAGAGATAGAAACCAAGAAACAGACTCTTAACTATGGAGGACAAAGTGATGGTTACTGGACAGGTGATAGGTGGGAGATGGTGGGAAATAGATGACGGCGATTAGAGAGTATACTTATCATGGTGAGCACTGAGTAATGTGTAGAAGTGTTGAATCACTATATTGTATACCTGAAACTCATATAACAAAGTATGTTAACTACACTGGAATAAAAATAAAAAATGTGATTAAATACAAAGAAAGAAAAGAAAAATCAATTGACCATAAAGGTAAGGGTGTATTAATGGATTTGTCATTCTGTTCCATTCATCTGTATGCTTGTTTTTATGCCAGCACTACATTGTCTTCATTACTATAGTTTTGTGGTTTTGAGATTGGGAATTGTGACTATTCCAGCATTGTTGTTTTTCAAGATGGTCTTGGCCAGAGTGAGAGTGTATAAATCTAAGTAAGATTAAGTCACTCCCTGCTTAAAAATCTTTAAATCGGTTACATCTGATTGCATCTATCATAAAATTTCGTATCCCTAAACTGATCCACCGGATTTATGATCTGATGCCCACCCATCTTTCCAGTTCGCCATTCACCTGCTTTTCTTCTTGCTCACTGCTTTACCCAGCTCCTTGGAAGCTTTAAAATGCCTTCCGTTCCAGGGCTTTGGCATATCCATTTGCTTTTGCTTAGAATGCTCATTTTTATTTTACCTAATTCCTACTCACTGTTCAGATCTCTACCTATATGTCATTTTAAAAATGCTGTTTTTCTTTTACCTTTTCTTTTTCATTCCATTTTCTGTATTACTCTCTTTTCTCTCCATTGTTTTCTTTTCTTCCTACCTGCCCCCTTTTAAATTGAATACTGGTATAACATCTTAAGTGTGTCTTCTATATCATGAATTCAGCTTTTTGCATAGATATTTCAATGCTATGTTGCTACCAATGTTCTTTTTTTTTTTTTTTTTTCCTTTCTTTTCTCCATGCTGAGCATGGAGCCCAATGCAGGGCTTGAACTCATGAGCTTGAGATCAAGAGCTGAGCTGAGATTAAGAGTCGGATGCTTAACCTACTAAGCCACCTGGGTGCCCACTACCACTGTCCTTAATTAATGCTTTTTTTCCCCCTGCAGTCTTTTCTTATTAAGCTGATCTTTTCATCTCAACCTGGTCTCACTTTGTGGTTCCTTGTTGCAGTTTTACGGTGAAGTACAGTGCCTGGCACAGCAATATGTGTTCCAAAATGTGACTAAACAAATAACTACATGAGTAAACAAAAACCAGACCTTGCTGTAGCCTACTGAGACTATCAAAATATTTTTCTAGGAAAGTATTCTTAAAAAAAAAAAAAAACCCAGCTGGCGAGGATGTGGAGAAACGGTACCCTCCTACACTGTTGGTGGGGTAAACTGGTACAGCCGCTCTGGAAAACAGTGTGGAGGTTCCTCAAAAAACTATCAATAAAACTCCCCTATGACCCAGCAATAGCACTGCTTGGGATTTACCCAAGGGATACAGAAGTGCTGATGCACAGGGGCACATGTACCCCAATG
>CM053564.1:23139338-23179645 GCA_028646485.1 Cryptoprocta ferox
AAAACAAACTGAGGGGGGAAGGGGAAGGGGGAAAGGTAATGGGGGGTAATGGTCTTGGTGGAGGTCACTTGTGGGGAAGAGCACTGGGTGCTATATGGAAACCAACCTGACAATAAACTATAAAGTTAAAAAAAATAAAAAAATAAAGTTCACATGTTTCATCACTTAAAAAAAAAACACCCAAAAACAAGAAGCCCAGATATGTTGACGTATAACTTTCATACCATAAGACTTATCCATTCTAAGGGTCTAATTCAATGATTTTTAGTAGATTTTATAGGGTTGTGCAACTCTCACAACAGTCCAGTTTTAGAACATTTCCATTACTGCAAAAAGTCCCCTCATGCCTATTTGTCATTAAATTCCTGCTTCCACCTCCTGCTTTCTGTCTCTATAAATTTTCCTTTTATGGACATTTCATATAAATGTACGCTGATATAGCTGCTCATACACACACACACACACACACACACGTAAAATTATTTTCATTTTTAAGCATGGCTTTCTAGGGATTGCCTTCCTGTCAGCACAGTTCATTGGACAGTGGTTGTGCTCAGACATCTGAAGCCAGTGGGACAAAAGTGGATCTGCATGTGGGTAGAGGAGCACATTCAAAGTTCAGGCCATTTGCAAATCTGCACTGGTGTTTACTTTGCTGTCATTCCTTTCGTGTTTCCTCTTTGCCTCCATGCACCTCTGAGCTGGCATTGAGCTTGCCAGTCATGACTGCAAACTGAGACTACTAGAGCTGTTCATCCTCCTTGCTCACCTCCACCTGAAACATCACTTACACTGACAGAACAGCTGAGTGTATGTATTATTCACCACTCCAAAATGAGTGACTCTCTTTGATCCTGGGAACAAAGCCACCAGTCTTCATAGTTTCCCTGCCTTGTCCTGCTCTGCAGAACCTCTGTCCTGCTAAGTGAGTGGATGGTGGGGTGGGAATAGTCTTAGGCAACAATGTCATAGATTCTCATTGTTCTTCAACATTTAGCAGTTTTTCAAACATAGATCCTGCTTAGGTTGTTGTATTTCTTTTGTTGATTTCCAGAGGACTGACAAGGTTTTTTGTCAATTTCATCTTGCTTTCTAATTGTTTTTTGGGGAGATTTGCCTTCCTTCTCACTAGTCCATAGCTAGATGTCCTGCTTCTCAGAGGTATTCTTTTTTTTAGTATAGCTAGTCATTTCCCCAGGTGTACTTACTATTAGGAGACATATAAGGAAAGGAGGATTTTTAAAGAATTAGCTCATGTTATTGAGGTGCTGGCGTTTCTACAATCCATAGAGCAGTCTGGCCAGGAAGAGTTGACGTTAGCTTCAAGTCCAAATTCTGCAGGGCAGCAAACTGGAAATTCAGGTAGAGTTTCTGTGTTGCTATCTTAAAAATAATTGCTTTTTCTTCAGGAAACGTGTCTTTTCTCCTAAGGACTTCAGTTGTTGGATGAGGCCCACTGGTATCATGAAGGGTATTCTGCTTTAATCAGAGTCTGTTGATTTAATTGTTAATCATATCTAACAAAAACCTTCACAGCAACATCCAAAACAAACTAGTGTTTTGATCAAACACTGGGCACCATAATGGCTTAGCCAAGTTGACATACAAAATTAACCATCACATTTGCTCTCTGAGAATTCAGGGTACATTTTTTTTAGTCTAGGTATAGTCTATATATGTCTGCTTCGTAGTATATATCCTTGCTCCAGCTAAACTAGCATTTACGTAGTATGTGTATTTTACATATGAGTAATATATGTTTTACATACATGCCCTTCTACACATGCACATCTTTGGTCATAGAGTATCTTCAGCTTAGAATACTCTGTGTATCTAAACCTCTGTTCTTCTGAAGGCTAGATCACAGACCCACACATAATTGTCTTTGTATAGTATACACCAGTTCTTCTGAACTACTTCTTGTTACCTAAATATGCTGTGTTCTGTCATGCCATTGTGCTTTTGCACACGAGTTTCTACTACTTAGAGTACCTCTCCCTCTTATTTTCTGTAAGTCTTTTATAGATTCCTCTGGTGGACTTATGTCTGTCCATGAGACTGTTTCCTGAGAGCAGGGGTTAGTGTACTGCTGTCTTTTTCAAAGCTTATCCTCAGCCACACCCAAGTGTCTGGCCTATAGTATCTAAATAAATAATTTTTGGGATGAATACACTGAATCTTTGTTAAAGATTTGGAAGTTGTATATTTCTTCTGTAATTTCTCTTTAGGGTAGAATGTGGAGATAATGACTTCTCGAGGATGAAGCAGATCTGAATACCTGAGATGAGCCTTGGGTTAGACTCCAAACATACTTGGTCATATTAAATATTTGCATGACTCACTGTTAGAAATAGTTTTATTTATTTTTCCATTCTGTGGAAGGTACATAGCTTCAGAATTGTCACATTAAGAAATGCTGTTTCTGATTAGAAATGATTTATTTTTGCTTGCACTTGTATATACTTGTGTTCTAAGAATGTCACAGCATGTAAGACTGCTTTAGCTTCTTCCTAGCTAAAATGTAATGGTGATCACTGATGACTAATTTGTAAACAATCTTAATGTGATGATAAAATAGCTTTTTCCTTTTCCCATTAGATGTTGACCATCTTTCTGAAGTAGAGTCTCCATGGCCTGAACATTTTCTGAATATTATTTTGAACAGAATATCTGTTTAATAACAAGATAACCACATCAAGATGGTTGGAAAACTGAAGCAGAACTTACTATTGGCATGTCTGGTTATTAGTTCTGTGACTGTGTTTTACTTGGGCCAACACGCCATGGAATGTCATCACCGAATAGAAGAACGTAGCCAGCCCCTCAAATTGGAGAGCACAAAGACCACTGTGAGAACTGGCCTGGACATCAAAGTGAATAAAACCTTTGCCTATCACAAAGATATGCCTTTGATATTTATTGGAGGTGTGCCCCGGAGTGGAACCACACTCATGAGGGCCATGCTAGATGCACACCCCGATATTCGCTGTGGAGAGGAAACCAGAGTCATTCCCCGAATCCTGGCCCTGAAGCAGATGTGGTCACGGTCAAGTAAAGAGAAAATACGCTTGGATGAGGCTGGTGTTACCGATGAAGTGCTGGATTCTGCCATGCAAGCCTTCTTACTAGAAATTATTGTTAAGCATGGGGAACCAGCCCCTTATTTATGTAATAAAGATCCTTTTGCCCTGAAATCCTTAACTTACCTTGCTAGGTTATTCCCTAATGCCAAATTTCTCCTCATGGTCCGAGATGGCCGGGCATCAGTACATTCAATGATTTCTCGGAAAGTTACTATAGCCGGGTTTGACCTGAACAGCTATAGAGACTGTTTGACCAAGTGGAATCGTGCCATAGAGACTATGTATAACCAGTGTATGGAGGTTGGCTATAAAAAATGCATGCTAGTTCACTATGAACAACTTGTCTTACATCCTGAACGGTGGATGAGAACACTCTTAAAGTTCCTTCATATTCCCTGGAACTACTCAGTATTACATCATGAAGAGATGATTGGGAAAGCTGGGGGAGTATCTCTGTCAAAGTGAGTAGAAGTTGTTTTTTGTTTTTTTTTTTACCGTATATTCAGGTAGTAAAGATGTGTGTGTGCGTGTGTGTGTGTGTGTGTGTGTGTGTAAACTACAGATCCTTTCTGGAACAGATATAACTTCATCAATGAGTTTTTTAAAAGATTTTTTAAATGTTTATTTATTCTTGAGAGAGAGACAGAGCGTGAGCAGGGGAGGGGCAGAGAGACAGGGGGAGACACAGAATCTGAGGGAGAGACACAGAATCTGAAGCAGGCTCCAGGCTCTGAGCTATCAGCACAGAGCCTGACATGGGGCTCGAACCCACAAACCATGAGATCATGACCTGAGCTGAAGTGGGACACTTAACCTACTGAGCTACCCAGGTACCCCTTTCAATTAGTTGTTTTAAAAATTCATTCTAGACACTTTCATTTATTTAATTCATTTGTATTTTATGAGTTGTGGTCCTTATTTATTTGATAGAAGCAAACCCAATTTATAGCAATGAAAGGTATTTTTCATAGACCTCAGGCTTTAATGTCCATCATTCAATTTTAGTGACTCCTGATTTCTAATTTCTAGGTAGTTTTACTAATAACGATAGTTGGCTTTTGTGTGGATTAAGGTTAATATGAGGAGAAGCATCAAACATTTTGGCGAGCAAGTGATGAATTCTAAGCATTTAGGAGTTTTTAGTGATAGAGAAATATAAAGACTAAAATTATCTAACCCGGTCCCTTCGTTTTACAGATAAGAAGACTCAGTCAGAAAGCAGAAATGATTTACTCAAATTGAGATGGAAAGACTAGAATTAGAATCTGTACCTTGGTCTTGATGGGGTAGTGCTGTTTTCTGTGGCATTTTATAACACATAGTGCTTCTTTTGTCATCTGATGGATCTTGATTTTTATAAAAGGGTAGAGAGCTCCAAAATTTGGAAGTAAACTTCCATAATCCATACAGGAAGTTCCTTAGATTCAAATACTTCTGAAACTATTGCATTTTTCTTTCTTTCTCATGAAGTAGTGCTGGGGTACCCTGACTTGATCTGACAATCTGGTTTGATGACTTATATACCTAGAATAAGGATATAAAAAATGGAAACTACTGTTAAATTCAGGTAGCATATCCTTATGAGGAAGAAGTTGGGTGTAACTAACTTTTATTTTACTTATTATCTTATTCCCTTCATGAAAGTAATATGTATCTGCTGTTCAAAAAAGAAAGCAAACAGTGTACTTCCCTTATATACCCTGCTTGCTCCTACCAGGGAATATCTTCTTGATTTCTTTTTTCAATGTATAGAACTTGGACAGTGAGTATTGTTCCTGAACAATACTGAAAGGAACAGCTGCCTTTCTGCACCTAGCTTATAAGTATGATGATAAATTATTAGGTATTATCACTCTACTGGCTCTGGGCTCTTTTTATCAATTCAAAGAGAATTATAGCCTTAGCTACTGTCATCACAGTTTATTGTTCTTTCTATATAATAGACCATAACTAATTTCTAATCACCTATATTCCTAGGTTAGCATTTCACTTTATGTGCTTGCATGTTGGCCCAGAGATTCTGATACTGGCTCCTTCTGGTAATATAAAATAACACTAAACCCCTGTCCTCTCACCACCCCAGTGTCTCCAAGGAGGGATTAAGAAGATATGCTCAAGGTAAATTTTGGTGGAAATCAGGACAAGATCATTTTACATATATAATTACTATGTTTAAAGCAAATGTGAAGACCAAGGAAATTCATAGAAATTACAAACAAATGGATTTTAGAAGGGGAGGAGACCTTACTTAACATTTAGTATACAGAATGGACCCCCACTTAGGTTCTGTGCTTTTTCAAGAATCACACATGGTAGAACCATGACTAGAACTTCCAATGCTTATTCCAAGATTCTCGCTATTATATGAGGTTTTTTTTAAAATTAAGAAATACTTATATACTAAATGCACAGATATTCAGTGTATAATTTGATGAATGTTTATATCTGTATACACTTGTATAATCACCATCTGTATAAAAATAAAGAAAATTCCCAGTACCCAGGAGGCTCCTTTCTGCTCCTTCTTGGTTAACATTCTCCTCAACCCAAAAGTAACCACTGTTTCAGCCTATATCGCCAGAGATGCTATGACATTGTATATGAAGTTTAGAAATAGCCTTGCTTGTTTTTGAACTTCCCATAAATGCAAGCATGCCTATTTATTATTTTTTGGCTGGCTTCTTTCATTTAACATTGAATATGTCCATAACACTGTAAATAGCAGCAGTTGATTTTTTTTCATTGCTATGTAATATTCCAATGTATAAATATAACACAGTTTATCCTTTGCTTCTTTGGTGAACATTTGGTGTTTCTAGTTTGGGGCTATTGTGGATAAAGTTGCTAACACCATTTTTGCACATTACTGTTGGTGGACATAAGCATTGGTTTTTCTTGGGTATATATTAATGAGTAGAGTCTGTGTATCATAAGATATCTCTGTATCTCTACAGTTATATGTCTTTAACAGATACTTAATTGTTTTCCCCTGTGTCTGTACCATTAATGTGTGGCTATACTATACACGAACGTATTTTCGTTGCTTTGCATCTTTGCTAACACTTGGTATTCTCAGTCCTTTTAATTTTAGCAGGGCTACAAGTATTTTTTAAACTTAAAAGCAAAACAAAATAACAGCATTTGAATTCCTTTTTGAAACAAATCTTGCCAGAGTTCCAGTGTAAAACAGATAAAAACAGAGCTACTTTGTTTGAGGCAGGTCCAATCTAGGCTGTATGCTTCTTTTAAGGGCGAGTCGATGCCCTTAAAAAGAGCTATTTGGGAGATGAGGCAGAAACATACAGAATTATTCCATTAATAAGTACCAAGTTGTAAATATTTCATGTTAGTTGAGAGTTGTGACCATAAGGAATGCATAGCCCAGAGTCAATTATCCTGTGTGCTTTGCCTTCCTATAAACATTTTTATTCTGGGAAATTTTTTTAATGTTACAGTAAGTATTTTAATATTTATTTTAGTATTATTTAGTACTAAAATATTGGAAATATTTATGCAGTTTTGAAGGCTTGAAGATATCACCATATGGCTCAGGATCACATGCAGAAATTGTTGAAGACCGTGATAAGGAAAGCCTTCACATTTCTACCTGCCTTATTTTGTTAACTATGAAAGTTAAGCTTTCCTTTGCTTAGGAATTTCCAGTTATTTTCAGTTAGAGTGGTACCTCTTGCCTCCCTGGTCAGTTCCAGTTACAGTAGGAGCATAGGGTAATCATCCGCTAGCATATGTAAAAGTTCCTCTAAGGGCGCCTGGGTGGCTCAGTTGGTTGAGCGTCTGACTTCGGCTCAGGTCATGATCTCACAGTCTGTGGGTTTGAGCCCCGCGTCGGGCTCTGTGCTGACAGCTCAGAGCCTGGAGCCTGCTAAGCGTCTGTGTCTCCCTCTCTTTCTGCCCCTCCCCCACTCACTCTCTGTCTCTCTCTCTCTCTCAAAATAAAATAAAGACATAAAAAGAAATTTAAAAAAAGTTCCTCTATGAAAGAATTTGGTGGAAGAAAGCATTCTTTCATTCTGGGATGGTGAAGGGAGTCTTCATTAGAGACTACTGAATATAGGATAGGCTTTTTTTTTTTTAACTGAAAATAAATAAAAGCAAAGTAATGAGTGGGGAAGGGATGAAAACAGATTGCTTTGGCTGGCTGATAAGTGTAGTTCTGCATTAAGGTACAACTATAGAATTTTAGGTACACTATTTATTATGTTTTTAGATAGTCATTTCAAGTCCAGTAGTAGAACTAGTTTCTCCAGTGACTGATGTTATAACTTTGATGTTTTGAATACTATGTTCTATTTTAATAAATTATTCTCCCATACTCTTCAATTTCATATTAAGTTGAGCTATAGTCTTGAATATGATGGCTCCAAAATACGATACAGAATTTGCTGATCTCTTTTATTTCTTCCAAACTAATAGAGAATAGAAAAAAATGAGGCATTTCTAAATGTCTTTTTGCCTTTCAAGAAGTGTTTGTACAGTAAATAGAGGGAAATACATTTTAAGGAAAATATCTTATGCAAATTCTAGTAGAATTTTGCAAGTGATTGAATATGGAGTAGGATTTTGCTAATTAGTGAGTGGTATCTACTGCTGATGCCTGCTGCTCCAGTGTTTTGAGTAGGAAATGGAAATAAAGTTTGAGGCTATTTACATTAACTTCTTCTCGTGAATTGTGGAATTTTTGAGGAATTTCAGTAATTTCCATCTGGGAACATTCAGGAAGTTACTAGAGTATACAGCATTGTTCCTGCTTTTAAACTCATTAAGGTACCATAAAATTGCCTGGGAACAAATAAAAGTCATCAATAACAATAACAAAAAAGTGCACCATGGTATACTTAAGGATGACTAAAATAAAAAAGTAATCTAGGATCAGTAAACACATTTATTAGGACAAAAGAGCAAAGCCAGAAAAATAAAAAATATATAATGGTAACCCTTAACCAGAACCAAAGAATCACAACTACAATTCAGAGACAAGTTATCTGCTCTTAGGGCAGGAAAAAAAGATATGTAAGTATTAAGCACACATAAGTTAGAAGAAAAAAAAGGGCAGTGGTAAGTAAAAAAGAACAAATAGGAATTGACACTCTGAAGCTTCTAGTAAGTGAAGCAGAGAGAAAACTAGAAATCCAATCCAGAACAAAGGATTAAATAACAAAAATTCAACTGAGTAAATCTTAAAGATTCAATTAGCTTTATTGATCAGTTCTTGAATCTGGCAGAATCCCAGCTAGCAAGTAGAGGGTAACTCCAAAGGGCTACAGAGTAAGGTAAGGTTTTTAAAGATAGAGAGCAAGTGAAAAAAAGGAAATTATTAGCAAAGAATCCATTATTATAGACAAGGTTGTCTTCCTAAGGGGAATGGAAGGGGTCTGTCAGTAAATTTGTCAGTGCTGACCAGGAAATTCCCATGTTGACTGCTTAAAGGTTACATTTCAGGGGGTGTGAAACTGCTGTTAGATTAGGTATTAAGTCTTTTTTTTTTTTATAAGAACCAATTATTTAATTTGCTCTTTGCTTGCATTTGAAGTATTTCTCAATGACATCCTTGGCCTAAGACCCTGCCACCACAGAACTGCATCCAACTACTTTAGTGGGTTGTCCCTCTGTTGTCATCAACCTTAATTAGGTTGATTTGATGTTGAGCACAAAGGGCTTCCGCCAAACTTGACATACATGGTTTCATCACAGTTGAATGCAAGCACACAAAGATGGGCTTGGTGCCTGTCAGCTTACCGTGCTAGGTCGTCATGGATGAGGGCCGTCTTCAGTGACTCTTGTAAGGAAGCATTAATATCCATTACACCTCCAGTGGCAGTGACTCCCTCTGCCATGGCGGTGGGTTACCCCTGCAGCCGAATCTTGAGTGCCCCCGAGCCCTTGCCTCCATACCACTTTGGTGGGGCAGGAGGAGGGAAAGAGAGATATTAAGTCTTGGTTTATTGACTTTGGGGCCTTCCTCAATCCAAGTGACACCATTTTGGCCTTGTGGTTTTCTTTTAAAAAGATTAAATAGGTGAAAGCAATGCAAAAACGGTTTTGGAAATGGAGCTATTCCTAAGTAGAAATAATAGTTATTAAATTTAGAAAATTAAATTTCTCTTTAGTTTCCAAAATGGAATTTAGTTTGAAAATTAAAAATGTTTATAATATAGGACTAACAGAGAAGGATGACAAAATGTCCACTTGAAAATTTTCTGAAATTTAAGGCTAGGAAGAATATTATGATCAAGTTAAGAGAAAGGCTCTGTTCATGCAAATGATGATCACTTCTATAGCATGTAAAATTAATACCATGCAAATTAGGATTACCACAACTCTACCAACTGATATTAAAATATCCCAGAAGAATTTTATAAATAATTTTTTTTAATTACTTTGGGTTACTTATCCTTTGTGAAGGCAGTAAACCTACCTTTATAAATCTGGTTGTTAATTGAATATTAGCTAAGAGCACTACTTTTGTAATTGTGGAAATCGCTGTTCATCTATTATAAATGGAAGAGATAAGTAACTGAGAAGGATAACTGCATAAACAAGGAATGCAGTTGACAGCAAAACAGGTTGCAAAAGTGAAAGAGCAGAGGAAAAATTGTATTTCGGAAAACGTTAGTGAAGAATGTGAAGAAGCAGAGCAAGAATGTTAATAAAGCACAGTGCATACTTTTCTTGAAGACTATGGCATTTGATGGCACAAAGCAGAAATTGGGTATTAGTCATTTATTAATTTAGATGAGGTGTCGAAAAATAGAGATCTAAAATAACCATGATTTTAAATAAAATAGTGGCTGTTACATAAAAGAAAGCAGACCAAGGCATGTTTGGAAGCCCTGTAGTCATCCAGCATTTAGGCGGCTTCCAGCTTTTGGCTCTTTCAGCCCCGTGGTCCAGGTTGGAGCTCCAGTCATATTATCTGTGTCCTTAAGTAGCAGTGTGGGGATAGGCTGGGTATATAATAAGAAGGGGCATTTAATATATATTTTAGGACATTTCCCATCAATTTCCTTCATCCCCTTACATTCCAGGTAGCCCTTCTCCTTGCATTCTACTGGCCATAACTCAGTCTTATGGCCATAAAAAAAAAAAAAAAAGGCTAGGAATGTAGTCTTTATTCTAAGTGACCATGTGCCCAACCAAGAATTGGTGTTTCTTTTACCAAGGGGAATAGACTGGATATTGGGATAGGCATATAGCAGTCTCTGCTATTTCACTGAGTACCTACCATGTGCCAGATACAGTGTTAGGTCTCTGTCTTAAAGGTACACATGATCAAATAGAAGATAGAGATTCATATACAATACATGTTAAGTATTATGGGAAACTAAGAAGAGGTAATGTATGGTGTTCAGGAAGGCCTTCCTGGAGATTTTTTTTATCAAACTGAGAAAGTAGTGTTTCTTGACCTTGACCCTATTGACATTTTGGGCCAGATAATTCTTTGTTGTGGAGTTGTCCTGTACATTGTGGGATGTAGCAGCATCCCCGGCCTCTACTCAATAGATGCCAGTAGCAAACCCCCTCCCCACTCTTGTGACAATCAAAAATGTTTCCAGACATTGCCAAATGCCCCATCTCCCCTCCTGTTGAGAATCATTGACCTAAAGGGTAAGTAGCTCAACAAATAAAGGGAAGAACATTGAGTTTTGACTTGCAGGATAAGGTGCTCCTTGGGTGACCCATGGCTAGAGCGCTGTAGTTGTTCCTTGACTGTCCAGGGTGTCTTTCTCTTCCTTAGCCAAATGAGCCATCAAGTGATATTATTCCTGTGTCTAATTCCAGTCCTGCAGTGTCCAAAAAGAAAAGATGGGTTGGAAGGCTTCTTGTGGCATGACTCCAGGCCCAACCTAGGGGCAGGCACAAAAGGACCTAGGGAACAATTGGGCCCTGTTACACCTGACCTATGGACCTTGCCCTTCCACTATACAATGAAAGTCACCTACACGCAATCCCGCCTGGGCCCAGAATGTGGCGTTTGCTTAATAGCCCAATATAGCCTAATAAAAATTTTAAAACATAAAGTAAAACAAGGCAGTAATCACTTGGAAGTTACGATGTGGACAAATTCTCAAAGATGAGAAACATCTAGGGGCACCTGAGTGGCTCAGGTTGAGTGCCCGACTTCAGCTCAGGTCATGATCTCATGGTTCTTAGGTTTGAGTTCTGCATCGGTCTCTGCTGACAGCTCAGAGCTTGGAGCCTGCTTCAGATTCTGTGTCAACTTCTCTCTCTGTCTCTGTCTCTTTCTCACAAAAATAAACATTAAACATTAAAAATTTTTTTAAAAAAAAGATGAGAAACATCTCAAACTGTGGTATTTATGAGGAACTATAGGCAGTTTGGTGTTGCTAGAAAGTTCATTTCCAGGGAGGAAGTAGTGGGAAATAAGGCTTGAGAGAGTTGATAGGGACCAGGCTGTGGAGGGCCTTATATTTTATGCTAAGGATCTTGAATTTTATCCTATAGACCAGTTGCTTGCAAACTTCTCTTATTAGTGGGACACTCATTTCAAATCTCATGAGGAACCTTAGTATCTAAAGTACATAGAAGTGGAGTGGGTTTGGTTGAGGCAACATTTAATTTTGCTTGGATTTAACAAAACTGAAGTGAAACTCATGGAATCGTAAAATTTCTATTTTGTTTTTTAAAGAAAAAAATTGATTATAACATCCTCCAAAATTTATAGAAATGATAAAAATTTTAAGAGTTTGGGATTATAATAGTTTCTAAGAACACTTAATAAGTATACATTTGACTTTATTAAACAAGAAAATTTAACTGAGTACACTTGAAGATCTAATTGGCTTTATTAAATGATTCTTGAATCAGGCAGCATCCCATCTAGCAAGTAGAGGGGAGCTACACAAAAGGAAGGTTTTCAAAGGCAGAGGGCATAAAATAAAAGAAAGGAATTTATTAGCAAGGAATGCATTGTTTAGGCAAGGTTGCCATCCTAAGGGGAGTGGAAGGGGTCCTTCAGTAAATTCCTAGTGTTGACCAGGAAATTCTATGTTGACTAGTTAAAGGTTACATTCCTGGCAGGTTGAAACTGCAATTAGATTAGGTATTAAGGCTTGGTTTCCTGACTTGGGCTTTAACCTAAGCGACACCATTTTGGGCCTGTGGTTTTCCTTTTAACAATTATTTCCCCCCTTTTGATCAGACTCTCATCTTAACTCAGAGATACGATAAAAATTTAAGGTATTAGCACCACTCTCAACACCACTCTTAGCAACTTTTGTTTATCTTTTGTGTGGCATTCACAGGTCATAACATTTTTGCTTTATCGCTACTCGCTCACCTAAAAGATAAGGGCTGTTCTTGTTTTTTTTTTTTTTTTTTTTTTTTTTTTTTAACTTTATAGTTTATTGTCAGGTTGGTTTCCATATAACACCCGGTGCTCTTCCCCACAAGTGACCTCCACCATGACCATCATCCCCCTTGACCTTTCCCCCTTCCCCTTCCGTCAAGGGCTGTTCTTGTATCAAGAACAGCTTTGGCCAGAGAGGCTAAAGATACCTTTGTTGGGGAGCTATTACTTTAGTAGCAGATTCTGCAACAATTTTAAGAATTAAGGAATTAAGTTCCTTATCATAGCCTCATTTACATTTACCAAAGAAGTAGGGACCTGCCAAAAGGAGTGAATCCTGAATCATGAAAGCCTCCTTTCAACTCGTGATGTAAACTCAACTAATAAGTTGTCTTATTTTGCTTGTGAAAAGTTAGGGCTACAGTTAGATTTTCTTCTGGCTGAACTAAAAGGACTTGAGCCGAAGTTGGATGCTTAACCGACTGAGCCACCCAGGCACCCCTACATTCAAGTTTTTAAATTATTTCTGCAATGAAGGCTATAGTTATGGAATTATTCTCCATGGTGAGGAACTATTTTCCAGCTCATGTGGTTTATGGCAAGATTCAGTTCTTCATAGGTTTTGGATGGAGCACCTCACTTCCTTGCCATAAAGCTGTACAGTTACAACATGGTAGCTGATTTCTTCAAACCAACCAAATGAGAAGAGCCAGGGAGAGTGAGCAAGAAGGAAGTCATGTCTTTTATTATCCTAATCTTGGAAGTGACATCCTTTTACTTTTGCCTTATTTATGAGAAGCAGGTCCCTAGTTCCAGCCATGAGCAAGGAAGGGGAGGATTAAAGGAATACCAGGAGTTGGGAACTCAGTAGCTCATCAGTCTGCCCTCTAGCTGCCCAATGTCTTATTTCCCTTGCACATGCAAAATACACTTCCACCTCCCTGGGCACCAAAAGTCTCCTCGCATTACAAGCTCAAAGTCCAGCACCTTGCTATCTAAATCAAATCTAGTTGTATATGAGGTTCCTGGTTGTAATTTGTTAAATATGGGTCCTTGAGTACAGTTGCTCTCTCTCTGAAGATCTGTGACATTAAAGATCTGGTTATGCCTCCTTGCAGTATGCTGTGGTGGAACAGGCATAGGATCATAGACATTTGGGTTTAAAATGGGGGAACATAGGAAGCACAAAGGTTTTACTTGTCCATATCAATTCTGAAATCCATCTGGAAAAATGTAATACATTCTTTGATAAGGTCTCAATCAAATAGAAACAATTCTAGGAATTTTTCTCCATGTCTGTCTCCATGTGTTTGCCCTCTGGGGTCTTGAGTGATCCTTCCTTTGTCATGAAAGATAGCACATGTTTTATAACGATGTGGTTTTATTAGTCTATTTCCTTTTTTTTTTTTTTTTTTACTTTTTTTTAATGTTTATTTAATTTTGAGACATACAGAGACAGAGCACGAGCGGGAAGGGACAGAGAGAGTGGGAGACACAGAATCAGAAGCAGGCTGCAGGCTCTGAGCTGTCAGTACAGAGCCCAGCATGGGGCTCGAACTTATGAGCCGTGAGATCATAACCTGAGATCATAACCTGAGGCGAACTTGGACGCTTAACCGTCTGAGCCACCCGGGTGCCCCATTATTGGTCTGCTTCCTGCCAGAAGAACTTTGGAAATCCACTGCTTCTTTTCCTTTTGTACGATTTATCTTTCAGTCCAAGTTGGCAGTCTTTGTGCTGATAAACTTTTCTCAAAAACTTAATGGGTTCTCTATAAATCTCATTGGGGTTGATTTTATTGGATAATAGTTATACCACAGATTTCTTTGGGATAAACACTTCTTTGTTTTGGGCTCCTGCTGACATGGCTAAGGGACACTTCTTAGATACCTTATTGTTAATGTGGGAGGGCCCATGAGACACAGCCTTAATATGTTTGAAGGATTCTTTTTCCTGATCTCACAGCTCATGAGTTCCAGCCCCGCATCAGGCTCTGTGCTGACAGCTCAGAGCCTGGAGCCTGCTTCGGATTCTGTGTGTGTGTCTCTCTCTGTCCTTCCCCTGCTCACGCTTTCTGTCTCTGCCTCTCAAAATAAATAAATAAACAAACAAAGAAAAAGACAAAACTAACAATTAAAAAAAAAAAAAGGATTCTTTTTGTGACCGAATTATCAGGAGCCATTTTAGAAGCGGCCTACCACAGAAGTTACATTTTACGTAATCAGAGTACTCATGTAACTTTTTTCTCCTTTAAGCTACTAATGGCAGTAAGTTAAATTAATTGATTCTAATGTTGATTTAACCTTGAATTTCTGGGGAGAAAAAAACCCTCCCAACTTGGTCATGATTTATTACCTGATAATTAGTGATGGATTTGATACGTAATTTTTGTTTTAGGATTTTTTTTTTTTTCTGGGAGAGAGAGGGCACAAGTGAGCGAAGGGCAGAGAGAGAATCCCATGAGGAGCAGAGAGAGAGAGAGAGAGAGAGAGAGAGAGAGAGAGAGAAGTGGGGCTCACCTGAAGCAGGACACCAGCTCACCTGAAGCAGGGCTCAAACTCACATACCGTGAGATCATGACCTGAGCTGAAGTCAGATGCTTAACCAACTGAGCCACCCAGGCGCCCCTGTTTTAGGATTTGTAAAAAGATGTTTCCATTTATATTTTATACTGATTTTACCCCAGTTTTATTGAGAAATAATTGACATACATCCCTATATATAAGTTTAAAGTGTACAGCACGATCGTTTGATTTATATACATTGTGAAATGATTACTGAAATAGTTTCAGCTAGTATCTATCTTTCATGTAGACACAATAAAAAGAAAAGAAAGAAGAAAAGAACAAAGAAAAAAAGTAATTTTTCTCCTTGTAATGAGACTCTTAGGATTTATTCTTTTATCCTCTTTGTTGGTTTACATTGTTACATCTATTTTATGAGTGGTAATGACCTATAATTTTAGTTTTTCATACAAACCTCTGGTTTTATTATGTAGTTATATTACACTTACAAATTATTTGGAGAGTGTTTCCTCCTATTCTGTGCATCTTTTGATTACCTTTTCCCTCAATATTAGATTTTTCTTGGTTCTCTGTATTTCAGTAATATTTGGAGTTATGTTTTCAGTCTCAGATTCCTGTTAGAATTCTCTAGAGCATGATTTTTTTTGTTTTTATCTTTTGGTAGGCAATCAAGCTGGTTAGGTTCTAACCACAAGTTTGTCTCACTTTCTGTGAACAGCGTTTCCAGTATCAGTTTGTGTTTAAGACTTTGCTGTGGTACTTTGGGTCTTTCACATCCACAAACCAATTATGACTTTAGAGATTTGGTGGCAGTTTATTCCATAGTGTAATTTTCAAACCCTTTGCATCCTTCATTCTCTCCTAGGTGTAAGCTGGAACTTGTACTGATTCATATGCACGGTTCCGGGGAACTTTCTCTGGCTCTTCTCTTCCCTGGATCCCCCTCAACACTCCCTGGATCCCACAGGCTACTCTTTTTTGTTATCCTGGCCAGAAGTATGGGTTCCTCTCAGAGGATTACCTACCTGCACTCTCACTATGCATTTCTGCATGACTGGTGCCACCTTTAGGGCAAAGAGATGAGAGAAAACAGTCAAAAATAACAAGGGTGTTGCATAGAGTCTTTAGACCCCAGTGGTCCCTTTTCTTAATTCTTTCTTGCCTGAAAGATGGGATTTTGTTTAGTTTTGCTATTCACATTTATGCATAGATAATATGGGCTTAAGGATTTTTATTTTATTCTAAGGATTTAGTGTTTCTAAGTTTCATTTGAAAAAAGTCTAATTTTTGGAAGATTTTTTTTTATTCTGTTCAGTGTGCATTGCCAGTAATTTTCTTAGTACTTTGGAGATATTATTCCACTGTCCTTCCAGTTGTAGTTGTTTCTCTTGAGAAATCTGCTAATTGTCAGCAATTTTTAAAATTTATATCCAAGCTTCTTAACATATAATGTAATAATGATTTCAGGAGTAGAATCCAGTGATTCATCCCCTACATAGAACACCGAGTGCTCACCCAACAGGTGTCCTCCTTAATGCCCCTTGCCCATTTAGCCCATTCCCCCCCCACCCCTCCAGCAACCCTCAGTTTGTTCTCTATATTTAAGAGTCTCTTATGGTTTGTGTCCCTCCCTGTTTTAATATTATTTTTGCTTCCCTTCCTTTATGTTCATTTGTTGTGTATCCTAAATTCCACATATGAGTGAAGTCATATATTTGTCTTTCTCTGATTAAGTTCACTTAGCGTAATACACTCTGGTTCCATCCACGTTTTTGCAAATGGCAGGATTTCATTCTTTTTGATTGCCAGGTAATATTCCATTGTATATATGTACCACATCTTCTTTTTCCATTCCTTAGTCCATTATTCCATTTGGGCTCTTTTCATACTTTGGCTATTATCAATAGTGCTGCTATAAACATTGTGGGGCATGTGCCCTTTCAAAACAGCACACCTGTATCCCTTGGATAAATACCTAGTAGTGCAATTGCTGGGACATAGTGTGGTTGTATTTTTAATTTTTTGAGGAACCTCCACACTGTTTTCCAGAGTGGCTACACCAGTTTGCATTCCCCCCAACAGTGTGAAAGAGTTCCTCTTTCTCCACATCCTCATCAGCACCTGTCATTGCCTGAGTTGTTAATTTTAACCATTCTGACAGGTGTGAGGTGGTATCTCATTGTGGTTTTGATTTGTATTTTCCGGATGATGAGTGATATTGAGCATTTTTTCATGTGTCTGTTAGCCATCTGGGTGTCTATTTGTGTCTTTTGCCCATTTCTTCACTGGATTATTTGTTTTTGGGTGTTGAGTTTGAGAAGTCCTTTATAGATTTTGGATACTAATCCTTTATCTGATATTTCATTTGCAAATATCTTCTCCCATTCTGTCAGTTGCCTTTTAGTTTTGCTGATTGTTTCCTTCACTGTGCAGAAGCTTTTTGTCTTGATGAGGTCTCAGTAGTTCATTTTTGCTTTTGTTTCCCTTGCCTTTGGAGATGTGTTGAGCAAGAACTTGCTGCAGCCAACGGCAAACAGTCTTTGCCTGCTTTCTCCTCTAGGATTTTGACGGCTTCCTGTCTTGTGTTTAGGTCTTTCATCCATTTTGAGTTTATTCTTATGTATGGTGTAAGAAATAGGTCCAGTTTCATTCTTCTGCATGTCACTGTCCTGTTTTCCCAATTGGAAACTGTCTTTTTTTCATTTTTTTTTTCCTGCTTTGTCAAAGATTAGTTGGACATATGTTTGTGGGTCCAGTGCTGGGTTTCCTGTTGTGTTCCATTGATCTATGTGTCTGTTTTTCAGTACCATACTGTCTTGATTACAGCTTTGTAATACATCTTGAAGTCCATAATTATGATGCCTCCAGCTTTGATTTTCTTTTTCAGCATTGCTTTGGCTGTTCAAGATATTTTCTTGCTCCACACAAATTTTAGGATTGTTCTAGCTCTGTGAAGAATTCTGCTGTTGTTTTCATGGGGATTGTAGCCCTTTTTTGTTGCACGCCATTTCCTGATCATTTTAAGATCTCGGTATCTTTTGTGTTCTGTGTTTTTACCATTGTATTTTGTGAGTAGGTGTGGATTTCTCTTTTGATTTATCTGGCTTGGTAAATGTTCCTTTTGTGAATATTGGAGCTTTTAAACTACAATTTCATTTTCTTTAAAAGACGAAAGTCTAAATTACTTCTTCTCGAGTGAGCTTTGTGTTTTTGAATGAGTTTGTCCATTTCTTTAAGTTGTTGAATCTGTAGGCATAAAACTGCTCATAATATTTTCTTATTGACATTTTCATATCTCTGGAATCTGTAGCGATCTGTAGAACCTCTCATTCCTGAAATTGATAATTTCTGCTTGGAGTTTGTTGAGATTTTTAGGTCTGTGGGTTTTATAGTTTCTATAAAGTGTGGGAAAACTTGGACATTATTTCTTCAAAAATATATATTTTTGTCTTTCTTCTCTCCTCTCCTTTGGAGACTCCAATTAGAAATATATAAAATTGGGCGACTGGGTGGCTCAGTCGTTAAGCATCTGACTGTGGCTCAGGTCATGATCTCACAGTTCATGAGTTTGAGTCCCACATCAGGTGAGCACAAGTCCCTGCTTCAGGTGAGCACGAGCCCCACCTCAGGTGAGCATGAGCCCTGCTTTCAGTGAACACAGGTCCTACTTTGGATGAGCCCTGCTTCTGTCTCTCTCTCACCCTCTCTCTCTTCCCCTCCCACCTCCCCCTCTGCCCCTTGCTCACTTGTGCCCTTACTCCCTCAAAAAAAAAAAAAATATATATATATATGTATATATATATAACTGAAATTGTTCCAGAGCTCACTGATGCTTTTTAAAATTTAAAAAGTAGATTTTTAAATTATTATTTTTAACATTTATCCATTTACTTTTTGGGAAGAGAGAGCACAAGCCTAGGAGGGACAGAGAGAGAGACAGAATCCGAAGCAGTCTCTGGGCTGCTTCTGGGCTGTCGGGGCAGAGCCTGACGTGGGGCCCGAACCCACAAACCACGACGTCATGACCCAAACCCAAGTTGTTCCCTCAACTGACTGAGCCACCCAGGTGCCCCGATTTTATTATTATTGTTTTTAATGTTTATTTATTTATTTTTGAGAGAGAGAAAGATAGAGCATGAGTGAGGTAGGGGCAGAAAAGGAGAGAGAGAGAATCCCAAGCAGGCTCCGCTCTGTCAGCACAGAGCCAGACACGGGGCACAAACCCACAAACCATGAGGTCATGACCCAAGCCAAAACCGAGTCAGCTGCTCAACGGACAGAGCCATCCAGGTGCCTCGAGACTTTAATTTTTAAAGCAGTTTTAGGTTCACGGTAAAATTGAGCAGAAAAGTACAGGGAGTTTCTTTATATTCTTGGACCCCACATATGCACAGTTTCTTCCACTATCAAAATCCCAAAGCAAACTGGTACATTTGTTACGGTGGATGAGCCAATATCGATACATCGTTATCATCCAAAGTCCAGACTTTACAGTAGGGTTCACTCTTGTTCGTTCTGTAGGATTTTTACAAATGTATCCTGTCAAGTATCCACCATTACAGTATTACACAGAATAGTTTTCATTGCCCTAAAAATCCTCTGTGCTTTGCCTTTTTGTCCCTCTCTTCCCTCAGCTCTTGGCAACCACTGTTCTTTTTACTGTCTCCATAGTTTTGCCTTTTCCAGAATGGCATATAGTTGTAATCATACAGTGTGTAGACTTTTCAGATTGGCTGCTTTCACTTAGTAATACACATTTAAAGTTCTTCTGTGTCTTTTCTTTAAGTTTATATTTATTATTTATTTTGAGAGAGAGAAGAGAGAGCAGGATAGGGACAGAGATTGAGGGAGACAGAGAATCCCAAGCAGGCTCTGCACTGTCAGCACAGAGCCCAACGCAGGGCTCAAATCTGTGAACCATGAGATCACGACCTGAGCTGAAATCAAGAGTCGGACACTTAACCAACTGAGCCACCCAGGCGCCCCCCCTTCATGTCTTTTCATAGCTTGACAGCTCATTTCTTTTTAGCACTGAATAGCTTATAAATTTTATTGATCTTTTCAAAGAACCAGGTTTTGATTTTGTTGATTTTCTCTATTGATTTCTTGTTTTTAATTTCATTGAATTCGGTTGTAATTGTTTGTTTTGCTGCTGCTTTTCTGAAATATGCATTCAGTGCGATAACTTCCTCGTAAGCACTTTTTTCACTGCATTGCACATATTTGGACAAGTTGTATTTTCATTTAGTTTAAAATATTTAAAAATTATTCTTTGATGGACATATTATTTAGAAGTGTTTTGTTTAATCTCCAGGTATTTTGAGTTTTCCAGCAATCTTTCTGTTACTGATTTCTAGTTTAATTCCATTGTAGTCTATAAGAATGTATTGTATGACCTCTATTGTTTTAAATCTGTTTTAAATGTGATCTATCTTGGTGTATATTCCATGTGAGCTTAAGATATATGTGTGTTCCGCTGTTGTTGAGAGAAGTAATTTATAAATGTCCATTATATCAGTTGATTGATGATGATGTTGACTTCACCTATATCCTTGCTGATTTTCTGTCTGGAGGATCTGCTCATTTCTGATAGAAGTGTGTTAAAGTTTCCAGCTTTATAACAGTAGACTCACCTATTTGCCCTTCTGTCCTTTGTTCCCTCACGTCTTTTGACTCTTGGTTGTTAGGTGCTTATACATTAAGGATTGTTAGGTCTTCTTGTAGACTTGATTCCTTTATCATTAAGATAGCTACTCTACCTTTGATTGGTGTTAATATGTTATATCTTTCTCTATCTGATTACTTTTTGTCTGTATGTGTCTTTATATTTAAAGTGGGTTTCTTGGAGCCAACATATAGTTGGATCTTGTTTTTTGATCCACTCTCAACAGTAATTTTTTTTTACAATCATTTTCCTTCAGTTAGTGTATTTAGACCATTGACATTCAAACTGATTTCTGATATAGTTGTATTAATGTCTACTATAAATGTTACAGTTTTCTTCTTCTTTTTTTTAATGTTTATTTTTGAGAGAGCGTGTGAGTCGGGCAGAGAGAGAGGGGACAGAGGATCTGAAGCAGGTTCTGTGCTGTCAGCACAGATGCAGGGCTCAAACCCACGAATCATGGAGATCATGATCTGAGCCGAGACCAAGAGGCCGACACTTAACTGACCAAACCACCCAGGTGCCCCTAAATGTTACTGTTTTCTATTAATTGCTTTTGTTCTTTGTTCCTATTTTATTTCACTCTTTCTGCCATTTGCGGTTTAGATTGAGCATCTGATATGATTCCATTTTTTCTCCTTTTTTAGCATTTGAGTTACACTTAATTTTTTTGTGTGTGGTTGCCCTGTTGTCTGCAATATACATTTACCAACTAATCCAAATCCACATTCAAGTAACACTATGCCACTTCGTGGGTAGTACAAGTGCCTTATTATAACAAAATATTTCTATTTTCTCTATTTTACTTATACATAAGCCACATATTCAGATACATTGTTGCTATTATTATTTTGGACAAATTCTTATCTGTTAGATCACTTAAGAATAAAAATGAAAGTTTTGAATTTACTTTCACTTATTACTTCTCTAATCCTTTTCCTTTCTTTATGTAGATCCAAGTTTCTGCCCAGTTCTAAAGAACTCTTTAACATTTCTTGCAAGGTAGGTCTTCTGGCAACAAATTCCCTTGATGTTTGTTTGTCTGTGAAAGTCATTATTTCCCCCTTCACTTTTGAAGAATAACTTTACAGGACACAGAATTACAAGGTCATGATTTTTTTTTTTTCTCTCTCTCTCAGCATTTTAAATATTTCACTCCACTCTGTTTGCCTGCATGGGGTTTGAAGAGAAGTTGGAGGTATCTCTTACCTTTGCTTCTCTGTAGGCAGGATGCTTTTTCCTCTGGCTTCTTTAAAGATTTTTTTCATATCTTTGGTTTTCTGCAATCTGAATGTGGTGTGTATAGGTATAGTCTTTTTTTTTTTCATTTTCATTTTTTTTCCTTTTTGCGTTGATTCTGCCAGATGGCCATTGAGCTTCCTGTGGTTTGGTGTGTATATTAATCAGGGTTTTCCAGAGAAACAGAACCAGTAGGATGATGATATGTATGTTTATATATAAAGAGATTTATTCTGAGGAATTGACTCATGTAATTATGGAGGCTGACAAGTCCCACAATCTGCAGTTGGCAAGCTGGAGACCCAGGAGAGCAGCAGTCTGAGTCTGAAGGCTTGTGAACCAGAAGAGCTCATGGTGTAAGTTCCAGTCTGAGGTCAGAAGCTCACTCTTACTCAGCCTTTCTGTTCTATTCAGATCTTCAATTAGTTGGATAAAGGCCACTCACATTAGGGAGCGCACTTTACTTCACTCTATTGATTCAAATGTTAATCTCATTCAAAAACACTGTCACAGACATACCCAGAGTAATGGACTAAATGTCTGGGCATCCTGTGGCCCAATCAAGTTGACACATAAAATTAACCACCATAGTATCTGAGATTAATTTGGAGAAATTCTCAGTTATTAATGTTTCAAATATTTCTTATATTCTTTTTTGGTTTTCTTCTTGTATTCACATTACATGCATGTTACCCTTACCACATGTCTTAGATATTCTGTTTTATCTTTTCTGTCTTTTTTTTCTCATTTCTTTTCAGTTTAGAAGCTTCTATCGACATATCCTCAAGCTCAGAGATTCTTTTCTCAGCCGTGTTCACTGCTAAAGCGTCCATCTAAGTCATTCTTCTGTTACAGTGTTTTTGATCTCTAGCATTTCTTTCTTAGAATTTATATCTGTGTGCTTTATAGTATCTTTCTGTTCTTACATGTTGTCTACTTTTCCCATCAGAACCCTTAACATAATAATCCCTGGTCTGATAATTCGAACATTCCTGCCATATCCGAATCTGTTTCTGATGCTTGTTCTGGTTCTTCAAATTGGTTTTTTCCTTTTAGTATGCCCTATAATTTTTTGTTGAAAGCCATGCATGATGTGCTGCTGGGTGATGGGAACTCTGGTGAGTAGTTTTTCAGTCATGTGGTGCTCTCTCTGGTGTGGGGGAGGCAATCTGTAGTCCTAGGATTAGGTCTCAATCTTTTCATGAGCTGGTGCCCTTCAGCTGTGAACTTCACAAGTCCCTTTTAGTTTCACCACCCTACGGTCCACCCCTTAGGTTGGACAGGATGGCCAGAGAGGACTGGAGTTGAGTATTTGCCTTCCCTCAGGGCGGTTAGGCTCTGGTAAATTAGTTTCTTTTGAGGGCAGACCTCATTAAGAACAAAAGGCTCTGGCATATTTCTCCTGTCCCTGACAGAAGCAGGAGGGGATTTTTCTCTGATTTTTACGGTGAGAACCTGGTAGTACTCCAGATGGTAAAAACTCACAAAAGTGTGGGGGTGTCCCCTGGAATCTTTAACTCCTAGGTTTGCCTCCTCTGAGCCTCCAGCAAATTGTCTATTATAGTTCAGGTTTTTCTGCCCCAGTACTGCTTTCCCCAGAGGTTTCTGGTCATAAGTCTCTGCTCTGGTAAGTCGTGCTTCTTGGCATCTGCCTGTCTGTCTCCAGTTTTGGGGGCAGCAGTTTGCATTGTGACTTGATCTAAGAAGAGTTGTTTTTTTCAGTGCAACTTTTTACTTGCAGGATGGAGGGGGGATTTCCAAGCTTCTTTCATGCTTGACTGGGAACTAGAAGCGCTCTTTTTATTAAAAAATTTTTTTTCTCTGTGTGTTTCATTCTGGATGGTTTTATCGCTTTGTCTTTTAAGTTCACTAATCTTATTTTTTAATATATGTGTAATCTGGGGCACCTGGGTGGCTCCGTCAGTTAAGCATCTGACTTTGGCTTAGGTCATGATCTCATAGGCATTGGGTTCTGTGCTCTTAGTGCAGAGCCTGCTTTGGATCCTCTGTTCCCCTCTCTGCCTCTCCCTTGGTCTCTCTCTCCCTCTTCAAAAATAAATAAACATTTAAAAAATATATATGTGATCTGCCATTACTATCTTGTTTATTTTTCAACTCAGAATTTTCATCATTCAAGATTTGATTTGGGTCTTTTGTATCTTCTGTGTTCCACTATGTGTGTTTTTTCCACACCTCCAAGCAGTTTTCCAGTTCTTAAAGGACACTGACCAAGTATCCCACAAATTTAACTCAATTCTGACACTGTCTGGCTGGGGAGTGTCACATCACTGGATCCACAAGACTGCTTCCTCTTCAGGTGCCAGTCGTAAGTCTACATTGTCACCTGTGCTCCTGGCTACAAATCGGAGGTTCCCACATTCCCCTCATTGGATCCATTAATTTGCTAGAGCTGCTCACAGAACTCAGGAAACCAGTTTACTTGTTTTTTATTGCAAAGGTTATTAAAGAATACAAATGAACACACAGATGAAGGGATACATAGGGTGAGGTCTAGAAGGGTCTTTAACACAGGAGCTTCTCTTCCTGTGGAGTTGGAGGTTTGCCACCCTCCAGGTAGATGGATGCATTCACCAACTTGGAAGCTTTCTGAACCTGTCCTTTTGGGCTTTTATGGAGATTACATGACATAGGTGCAATTGATTGAATTATTGACCATCAGTCTCCAGCCTCTCTCCCTTTCTCGGAGATTGAGGGGTGGGATTGAAAGTTCCAACTCTCAGATCACATGTTTGGTTCCCCTGGCAACTAGCCCCCATCCTTAGTTTACCTAGGGGCTTTCCAAAATTTGCTTCATTAACAGAAGGTAAGACATCGGTATCCCTCTGGTTACTCGAGAAAGTCTAAGGGTTTTAGGAGCTATTTGGCAGAAATGGGAGATGAAGGCCAAACCTATATTTCTTATTATACATCATACATGTCTTGTATACTTGTATAACTATTCCATGAACATATTGCATAGCTCTTAATGTATTTATCTGTTATTATTCTAGTATTTCTGCTAGTTTTGGTTGATTATTTTCCTTCCTTATGTGTTGTATTTTCCTGCTTCTTTGCCTGCCTGATAATATTTGGTTTGATGTCCGATATGGATTTTACTTTGTTGCATGCTGGGTATTTTTGTATTTCTATATACTTTAGGTTTATTCTGGGCAGTTTGATCTTTGTATTTCAGTTTTCTGATTTGTTAAGTCTGAAGAAGTACTTAGTCTAGGATTAATTATTCCCCAGTCTTGAGTCAAAGACCTTCCTGAATACTTTACCAGTACCTGATGGAATAGGAGTTTTCCATTCCATGTGTTGGGGCCAGGCACTATTCCCAGCACTGTGTGAGTCCTAGACACAGTTCCTTGTTATTATTTCAGATAATTCTTTCTCCTTAGCAGATCTTTAAATTCTCTCTGTGCACCTTTCTCCTCTTTGATTCTGTGCCCTTCAAACTAACCACACAGATTTTCTCTGACTTGAAACTCCATTTCCTCAATTTGGGGAATCCACCAAGCTCCACCTGGGTTTCCCTTGTACCACAGCCTGTAAAGCTCTCAAGGTAAGAGCTGAGGCAATCAGAAGGCCTAACCTTGTTTGTTCTCCATCTCTCAGGATCATTGCTCTTTAATTCGTGGTGTCCAACATTTTGACCTGTTGGGTCATGTTTTGTGTGGGAGTTTTTTATTGTTTCAAATAATGTTTCCCACTGGATTATTTTTAAAGCATCTTACTTACAGATATTTTAGTATGATCCTTTAAAAGAGAAGAGCTCTTCCTTTTAATCTTAAGTCTTTTATATAGCCTAGAATGATCACCTGTAGTCACCACTGTATCCCTGAGCTCATGAAATATTTATACATTCATGTGCTAACTAGCTCTGTTTCCCAGTGTATCAGTTTTGTCCTGTAACAAACATTTGATAGATAGTGGCCACCTTTAAATTGGGGGCAGCTGTTAACATTCTGTTTTCTCCTTTTCTACTTCTTTATGTTGTCCTGGATCCATATAACACCTCGTTTTTTTTTTTTAACTAGAAAAATCTCTGTGGGACTCATTCTGAATTAAGTGTTTGTCATTTTCATACATAAAAAAACACATTTGATACATCTATTTCCCCCTACTACATATGTTGTCAGATTGAGTTCATGTCCTGGCTTTACCACTTACTAACTGTGGGGCTTTGAGTCAGACCTCTTTATGCTTCAGTTTCTTCATCTAAAATGGTGATAATTTTGGTGCTTACCTCAAATGGTTGTTGTGAGATTTTAATGAATTAATGTATGTAGAAATCGTGGGACAATGTCTGGCATATAGTAAGTGCTATATAAAAGTACATTAGCTATTGTTATTCTTACCACTACCTCTACTGCATATATTACTAGTAGTATACATGCAGGGAGAGAACCACTTGACCTTTCTTAGATTACATATGTTGACAAAGAATAGGTGACTGTGTGTAGTCTTGTTATGCTCTGAGTCCTTATTGGTCTCTGGGATATTGGTATCCCTGTCCACCTGATTGTCGCTTGTCCTGCTGATATGCGCTGCTGCATTCTACAGCCAGATAAGCCATGATCTCCTCTCTTTCTAGCTCCACCATGGTTCAGTAGGGGTTCACCCTGCTGCACTGGCCCCCATCTTGACTTATATTGACCCTGAGAGGTCTGGCTATCCTATTCTTTAAGCCGGTCTTGGGCAGTAAAACCTATAGTCCTCAGCTATAGAATTTCTTTGCCTCCCCTAATGCAAACCCTTTTCTTATAGTATTTTTGCAGTTAGTAAAATTCTGCTAAGAACGCTCAGCTCCCCGGGGCACCTGGGTGGCTTAGTTGGTTGAGTGTCTGACTCTTATTTTATCTTTTTTTGAGAGAGAGTGTCTGCACACACAAGCAGGGGAGGGGATGGGTGGGAGGTGGGTATCTTAAACTGGCTCTACACCCAGCATGGAGCCCTATGTGGGGCTTGATTTCATGACCCTGAGATCATGACCTGAGCTGAAATCAAGAGCGAAATGCTTAAACTGACTGAGCCACCTAGGTGCCCTACCTATGCCACTTTCTTTAAGGCATAATGACAGGTGTGATACAGGGAAAGAGTTACCAGCTTTCTGACAAGAAAACGCAGGTTGGAAGATATTTTTAAAAACTATTATCTTATTACATAAATTAAAAGAAAAAATATATCCTGGGTAGAGGTGGGGTTGCCAATTTAGATAGAGAACAAGGAAGTTTTCTCTGAGGCAATAACATCTGAACCCTTTCTTTTTTTTATTAAAATTTTTTTTAACATTTTATTTATTTTTGAGAGAGAGAGAGAGAGAGAGACAGCGTGAGCAGGGGAGGGTCAGAGAGAGAGGGAGACACAGAATTCGAAGACAGGCTCCAGGCTCTGAGCTGTCAGCACAGAGCCCGACACGGGGTTTGAACCCACTAACCGTGAGATCGTGACCTGAGCCGAAACCGGACGCTCAACTGACTGAGCCACCCAGACGCCCCCATCTGAACCCCTTCAAGACTTTTTTCTAGTATTGACAAAACTAGCATCAAGAATACTTGTGAACAGATGCAAAAGGCAGGTTCCTTCATGCCCCCTTCTTCCGCTTTTGCAGTTAGTATATTCTGTTTTCTACAGTACTCTCTCCTGTCCCAACTGCCCAGTTTTATGGCTAGGTCTTTGTAATACATTTATGTTTACATATGCTTATGTTTGTCAGTATACTGTCTTAGGTTTCAGAAGCCAAAGAAAACCTAAGGCAGTTTTTCTCCGAGCCAAACTATCTGTATCAGAACTACCTGAGACACTTATTAAAATTGCAGCTCTCTGGACTCTGCTCCAGTACCATAGTTATTAATAATTTCACGTGGAATTTGATATTACTGAATTATTACTTGAGTGGAAACACTTTGTCATAGTTATCCCGATAGCAACACCACAATATAAACTCTAAACAAATGTTTGATAAGTTGAGTTACTGGGAAACTGGGGGTGATGCATTGTAAAGTGGCTTAAAAGTTTTGTTATTTTGAGATGATGTCAGCAAAAGTGGCAGAGTCAAGAAATGTGAAATTTATACTTTTTAATGTTTATTTTTGAGAGAGAGAGAAAGCGTGAGCAGGGGAGGGGCAGAGAGAGAGGGAGACCCAGAATCCTAAGCAGGCTCCAGGCTCTGAGCTGTCAGCACAGATCCCAACATAGGGCTCAAACTCATGTATCATGAGATCATGACCTGAGCCAAAGTCAGATGCTTAACTGACTGAGCCACCCAGGCTCACCAAGAAATCTGAAATTTAGCTCTTTCATTAAAAGCAACAGAAAAGGGGTGCCTGGGTGGCTCAGTCAGTTAAGCATCCAACTCTTGGTTTCAGCTCAGCTCATGGTCTCACTGTTCCCAAGTGTGAGCCCTGCGTTCGAGCCCCATGTCAGGCTCTGCGCTGACAGTGCAGAGCCTGCTTGGGATTCTCTGTCTCCCTTTCTCTCTGCCCCTCCTCCACTCGCGCTGTCTCTGTCTCTCTCAAAATAAATAAAGTTAGGGAAAAAATGCAATAGAAAAACTGACAAAAACTGTTAGAATCCACTTTTCAGAACTCTGGTAATTTAACTAAAGGTTTGCAACAATTTGGGGAAAACTTATTCATGAAAAATAGCTGAAATTCAGTAAGAAGAGTGAGCTTTGTGGCATTTCAATATACTCTACTCTCATTCCCCATTGTTCATATCAGCGGAGCCTAAACTACAGCCTGTGTTCATTCTCAGTACTTGAGAGAACAGACCTGATTCTCAAAGAATTGTAATTATTTGTTTTGCGTTAGTTGGAGGCTCCCTGGAAGACTGACTCAAAACTCTTGTCTTATTTCTCCCGACTCACACCTGGCTAAGTGTTAAAGCTGCTGGGAGCAGGAAGAGCAGCATTTGTCAAAAACACTTACAAGGAAATGATTTTGCTCCCGCTGCCTGATGCAGTGGAAAACAGGTGGGGCAAACCATAGACCAAAAAACCTCGCTTTAGATGTCCATGGGGCTTTGAAAACTCCAGCATATCCCTGGGTATATAGAAAGCCATGCACTTGGGCAGTGTGTGCGTGCCTAGAAAAGACCTGAGAGGGCGCTAAGCTCTCACCTCTGGCTGATCTTGGAGGTTCATGGAACCAGGAAGTGAAGGCTAAGACAGAGTTGTGAATGTCTGAGTGTTTAAGGTGTACCCCCAAACCCACAGAGTCCCTCTGCAATGAATGGGAGATTTTTGGTTCCACGGGTTTAAAGAAAACTGTCCAAGCTGACAGAACAGAGATCAGTGACTGTACACAGCAAAGAGTATAGACTTTACCTTTACAAAATTGGATTTGAAGAGTGTCTAAACAAACAATTACCATAATAAGCAGCAGTGATGAGAAATTCTGGAAGAGAGAAAATCTGATCTGCAGAATTGCTACAGTATAGTATTCAATTTATGTCCAACAAAAAATTTGGAGGCATGCAAATAAGGGAAAAATCATCAATAGAAACTGCTTGGAGGAGGCCTGGATATTGCACTTTGTAGACAAAGACTTTAAATCAGGTATTTTAAATAGTTCCTTAAGGAATTAAACCATGTCTACTGAACTAAAGGAAAGTGTGAGGGAGTGTAATGTCACCAAGATGGCAGACTAGGAGATCCCAGCCCTCACTCGCACAAAAAAATAAGGATAAAGTCAACTATCACAGATGAGGATAATTCTGGGAAAATGCTGGGCTTCAGTTAGGGGGCTGCAGTGAACTAGAGAAGGGCAGAGACTGGAGATGACTGCATAAATGGGCTAAGAAGCAGTCTTCCTGCATTGTTCCATCCTTCAGGTCAGCAAAGTGTTGCAAGGAATTCCCTTGGCCATGAATTCCCTTCATTGGGGGAGAGGGAGAGTGAGGGACCTCAGCAACTATAGTTACTGCTGCAGAGGACTCCTGTGTTCTTTGCTGATGTAGACCCCAGCAGCTAGAGCTTCCTGGTGCCAGAGGTGCTACATCCCCGGGAACTGGAGCTGCCAATTACTTCCCCTTTTACTCTTCTACAACTGAGAGCTGCCCCTCTCAGTTCCTAGCTCCAGTGCCCCCCATGATGGCAAACCTGAGCATAGCTTCTAGCACACACTGGTACCACTGAACACACATCGTGTGTTCAAAGGATTATGAGCCCACCATAGCTGCTCAAGTGCATCCATGCAACTGGGTGCTTGCCATAGCTGCACACATACAACTATGGGAACAGGTGCCCTCATTTGCCCCAGAACTGGCATACCCCCACATCTGGTCTTGGAGCTGCTGTACACCTCACCTAGCTGATGGCCTCACATCTCCTCATAAAGGACATCATTCCCTAGCTAGGCCATGAAGTTTAGAAGGGGTGACTGCTTCTTCAGATGCAAAGACAGTAATGCAACAGGGAACATGAAATCACCAGAGAACACAGTAACTCTTTAGTCACTGGCTCCAAATAAATGGAGATTTAGGAATTGCCAAAGAATTGAAAATAATTGTTTTTAAGAAACTAATGAGCTACAAGAGAATATAGGTAGACAACAAAATCAGGGTAGCAGTACATGAACAAAACAAGAAGTTTCACAGAACTAGCAATCACTAAAAGGAGGAGTCCAACAAATTCTGGAGCTGAAGAATATAGTCTGTGAAATAATACAATAGAGATCTTTAACATCAGACTCAAGCAGAAGAAAAACCAAGTAAACTCAAAGACATATTTGAAATTACCCAGAGAAGGGAGAATAAAGAATGAAGAAGCCTATGGGATTCATGGGAGACCATACTAAAATAAAATGTATATGCATTATGGAGGTCCCAGAAGGAGAAGAGAGCGAGAGAAAGGGACAGAAAGCTTATTTAAAGAAATAACAGCTGAAAATTTCCCAAATCATGAGAGGGAAATTGATATCCAGATTCATGAAGCTCAGAAGTACAGCATCAGGATCAACCCACAGAAAACGACACTGAGGCATATTATAATCAAATAATCAAAATCAAGGACATTGTATACCTTAAACTTACATAATGTATGTCAATTATATTTCAATTAAAAAGTAAAAGCAAAGAAGATTAAAAGAGAAAGAGAACTTTGAAAGCATCGGGAGAAAAGTAGCTCATCACTTATAAGGCACCCCCATAAGAATATCAGTGGATTTCTCAGCAGAAACTTACCATGCCAGGAAAGGGTGAGATGATATATTCAAAATTCTGAAGGAAAAAACTGCCAACCAGGAATGCAGTGTCAGGCAAAATTAACCTTTTAAAATGAAAGAGAGGTAAGTTTTTCCCAGACAAAAACTGAGGGAGTTCATCACCATTAGACCTACCTTACAAGAAATGCTTAAGGGAGTTCTTTCAATTGAAATGAAAACAAGCTAGACAGCCATATGAAAGCATAAATCTCAAGGTATAGGTAAATATATAGTCAAATACAGCATCAATGTGATATTGTAATGGTGGTATATAAATTACTTTTAATCCTAATATAAAAGTTAAAAGACAGAAACATTAAGAATAATTGTAGTCATGGGGCGCCTGGGTGGTTCAGTCGATTAGGCGTCCGACTTCAGCTCAGGTCATGATCTCACGGTTTGTGGGTTCAAGCCCCGCATCGGGCTCTGTGCCGACAGCTCAGAGCCTGGAGCCTGCTTCAGATTCTGTGTCTCCCTCTCTCTTTGCTCCTCCCCTGCTTGTGCTCTGTCTCACTATGTCTCTCAAAAATAAGTAAATATAAAAAATTTAAAAACAAAATAATTCTAGTCACAAAAGCTTGTTAATTGATACACATTATTAAACAATGCAAACTCTGGGGCGCCTGAGTGGCTCAGTTGGTTAAGTGTCCGACTTCAGCTCAGGTCATGATCTTGTGGTTCATGAGTTCAAGCCCTGCATTAGGCTGTCTGCTGTCAGCACAGATCCTGCTTTGGATCCTCTGTCCCTGCCTCTCTCTAACCCTCCCCCCGCCAAAAATTAAATAAACATTTAAAAATATTTTTTTTAAAGATACAAACTCTGACTATAAAAAAAACAAAGTATGTGTGAAGGGGAGTATAGAGTTTTTGTATATGACTGAACTTAAGTTGTTTTCAACCTAAAACAGAAAATTGTAGCTACAAGGTAATTTTATGGAATCCTTGTAATCACAAGAGAAAAAACCTATCATAGATACTTAGAAGATAAAGAGAAAAAAACTCAAAGGAAACCATTACATAAAACCATCAAATAACAAAAGAAGACAGCAAGAGATGAAGAGGGGAACAAAACAATAGCAGAACAGCAATAAACAGCCAAAAGTTCTCGCCTATCAAGAATTATAAATGGGGGCGCCTGAATGGCTCAGTCAGTTGGCCTACAAGGGATTCTTAATAAGAGTAACATCTTCCTTTTCATTAGAAACCATGGATTCCTGGGGCACCTGGGTGGCTCACTTGGTTAAGCGTCCAGCTTTGGCTCAGGTCATGATCTCACTGTTTGTAAGTTTGAGTCCCACATCAGGCTCTATGCCGACAGCTCAGAGCCTGGAGTGTGCTTCACATTCTGTGTCTCCCTCTCTCTTTGCCCCACCCCTGCTCATGTTCTCTCTCTCTCTCAAAAACAAATAAACATTGGGGTACCTGGGTGGCTCAGTCTGTTAACCATCTGACTTCGGCTCAGGTCATGATCTTATGGTTGTGGGTTCGAGCCCCACGTCGGGCTCTGTGCTGACAGCTCAGAGCCTGGAGCCTGCTTCAGATTCTGTGTCCCCCTCTCTCTGCCCCTCCCTTGCTCATGTGCGCACGCGCGCTCTCTCTCTCTCTCTCTCTCTCAAAAATAAATAAATGTTTAAAAAAATTAAAAATAAATAAACATTAAAAATTTATTTTTTTAGAAAAAATAAAGTATGAGAACAGTATCTCACCAAATAGAGAATAAGAATAAAGAGATGGAACTAAAATAAACCAGATAGGAATTCTGGAGTTGACAATAAATGAGATGACAAATGGACTCATTTGGCCCAAGAGATTTGAACTAGAAGAAGAAAGAAACCTGCAAACTTATAGATGCATTAATTGCTACTATCCAATCACAGGAACAGAAAAAAAAATGTCTGTATACACACACACACACATACACACACACACAGAACCTGTGGGATGTCATCAAGTGTATTAACATACACATGATGGGAATCCTACAAAGAGAAGAGATACCAAATGAGAAGAAAGTATATTTGAAAAAAATAATGGCTAAATTTTAATAAAATCATGTATCTATGCGTCCAGGAAGTTCAATGAACTCCCAAGTAGGATAAAACCAAAGAAATCCACACATAGACACATCATAATCAAACTTCAAAAGACAAAGAGAATCTTTAAAGCAGCAAGAGAAAAGGACTCATGACCTATAAGGAATCTCAATAAGAGTAACAGCTTCCTTTTCATTACCAACCATGGATTCCTAGGTGGCTTAGTCAGTTAAGCGTCCGACTTTGGCTCAGGTCATGATCTCATGCATTGGGCTCTCTGTTGTCAGTGTAGAGCAGATCCTCTGTCCACCTCTCTCTCTGCCCCTCCCCTGCTCTCTCTCTCTCTCAAAAATAAACATTAAAAAAAAAAAAAAAGGAGAAACCATGGATTCCAGAATGCATGAGATGCATATCCACAGTGCTGGAAGCAGAACTCAACTAAGACTTTTTTATCTGCCAAAACTGCCCTTCAGAAATGAAGAAGAAATGAGACAATCTTTGCAAGTAAACAGCAAGAGGATTTGTCAGCAGTTGATCTGCCTACAACAAATTCTAAGGGGAATCCTTCAGGATGAAATGAAAAAACACTGGACTTGAATCTATATAAAAATTTAAAAACATGGGTGAATTCCCGTAGGTTGACTTAGCACTTGCCAAGATGCTCCTTAGAAAAAGGAAGTCTTTCAAAGATCACTTACTTCAAGACAGAAAAGATAAAGCCACACTTCTCTCCACTTTTCAGGAGTGCTGCTGCCTTCCTTCATTCAGTATATAATTTTTGAATAGATTAATGAGGTGAGATCTTTTCACCATTCTAATTCTGCATAAGAAAGTAAGTAAAAGTGTGGATTTACTATTATTAGTCAACAGGAAATGCAAATTAAAACCATAGTGAGATACCCCTACATATCCACCAGAATGGTTAGTATAAAATGGATGGAAAATGCATAGTGTTGGGAAGGATATGAAGCAACTGGAATTCTTAATGTTGGTGGGAGTATAAACTAGTGCAGCCACTTGAGAAAACTGTTTGCTATAGCAAATATGCTGTTGCAAGTTTTTTTTAACCTCAGTCCAGGATTTGTTGTCTCCTGCTTTGAAGAATGAAGAGGTTAACACAGAATAAAATCTGCAGGCAAAGTTTATTAAGAGTATAAGATCAGAAAGTAAGAAGAGTGTGAAAGCTCTCTTTATAGAGAGGGGGCATTTGAAAGTGAATGCCTGCAACTGTAGGCAAGGGGCTTTGTTTTATAGGGTTTTCTCAGCCCCATTCCTTCCCCTTCCTTCCTTCTCAGGTTCTACCCTTATCGGCTTGATAACTCTAGGTGCTGGGTTGTCCATTCCTGATTGGTTGATCCCATTGTGTGAGGATCAGACTATGGTCCTACTGTCTCTCATATAACATATGTTATATGGTTTGCTTATTTTAGTTAGGTATTTTGTTTGCCAGATTCCTGAGGGGAACCTGAGGGGAAGTAGGTGGTGTCTGTTCCATTTTTAAGACGAACCTTACGGCTGAGGGAGTTTGCTCCTGGGTCAGATACTCCCAGCATTGTTTTCAATTCTGTGTTTTTCCCCACTCAGGGACCTTAGGGTCCTAACCTTTCCATCTCTGCCTATTTTATCGTATATTCCCTATCACAAGGCCTGCCTACCATCTGACCCATCAAATCCACTCCTGGGTATATACGAAACAGAAGTTAATAGATGTAAAAAAAAAAAAATTACACTAAAAAACTTACATAAAAATATTTATGGCAGCACTATTAATAACTATTATAACTATTCCAAAAACTGGAAGCAAAACCAAATGCTTAACAGGGGAACAGATAATGTGGTATCTTCATGCACTAAGCTACTGACTACTCTGCAAGAAAAAGGAGCAGACTGCTGATACATACATGATGAAGCTCACAAATATGCTTTGCATAAAAAGTCAGATACAAGAGTGTATAATTTAAGTTTCCATTTATATAAAGTTCAAAAACGGGTAAAACTGATCTTTGTAATAATTAGAATACCATTTATCTTATGGGTACTGACTGGGATGACACACAAAGGAGCCAGTTTAGAGGCTGAGAATGTTCCCTGTCTTGTTCTGGATGGTGGTTCCATGAGTATATACATAAGAATTTTAATTAAATGCTGAAAAAAAGTCGCTGTTCTTGAAGTTCTGTCTGTACGTTATATTATGTGAGGTAGTTTAAGATCTTGAAATATATATCATTATTACTCTGTCAGTGTTGTTCAAATCAGGGATAAATAAAACTATATAATTAAATCATTGTGGAAGGAAATTCAACCACAGCTTCATTATTTATTACTACTAAAAGTCTTTTTTTTCTGGTCTTCATTAAAATATAACCTTAAAATAATTTACCTTTGAGGTGAAAACATAAATCTAGGTCTAATAATGAATCTGATGATTACCCTATTTGATTTTAGGTAGTATTTAAATATTTGGTCACATATGCTATTCTTGAAATCCAGAATGGGCTAAGGGCAATTATTACCAACATTTAACTAGCTTGGTTCTGTTATTTCATGCTGGAGGACCACAGTAGAATGAACAAATAAGTGAACTTTTGAGAAATAAAGTGCCAGTGTTTTCACAACTACTTGTAGGCCGTAAAAAAGAAATAAAATCTGTTCCTTGTAAAGAATGCAAGTCTGGCCAAACACCAAGATGTTGCTGCATAGGGAAAATAAAACAACCAGAGACAAAACCACAACAGAGCTGCTTTTATCCCAGAATGTTCAAGGACCTAAAGAATAAGGACTGAGACATGACCAGACACAGGGGAGAAGAAGGGGAATCAGGGGAGGAGAGAGAGTCTATTTTTTTTTCTTGACCATTTGTTAACTATTATTCTAAACCTAGAAATGCTGATTTCATCTGAAGAATCAGAAACAGATTTATCCAGTTTATTCATTTATTCAACAAATATTTATTGACCTTCTGTTATGTTCCTTAGCACATTGTAAGCACTTGAGATACAGCAGCAAATGAGACACAAATTCCTGCCCTTATGGAACATACATCGAGGGTGGGGAGTGGAGTAGGAATGCGTATACACATTATACATGTTGCAGTGAGCCTGTATTAGGTAGCTACTTTTCTTGTTTAGCCATAATTTAGCCTTCCAACTGAACATAACCCATGGAACCTCCAGTTTAATGCTGCTATTTAAGCCCCATTACCCTTCCTAATGAGACCCTCCTTTGTACTTAAATAATATCTTTTTGCCTATGAATCAGTTGATTTATCTTGATAAGTGGTAAAGAATAGAGTTAGAATTAGACCCAAATCATATGGGACTTTAGGACATTGGTATCATACACAAAGCAATACAGTAGCCCCCACCCTTGCCTACAGTTTTGCTTTCCAATTTTATTTTATTTTATTTTTTTAATATTTTAATTTTTTTTGAGAGAGAGAGAGAGAGAGACAGTGTGAGCAGGGGAGGGTCAGAGAGAGAGGGAGACACAGAATCCGAAGACAGCCTCCAGGCTCTGAGCTAGCTGTCAGCGCAGAGCCTGATGTGGGGCTTGAACACTCGAAATGTGACATCATGACCTGAGCTGAAGCCGGACACTCAACCAACTGAGCCACCCAGGCACCCCTGCTTTCCAATTTTAGTTACCCATTGTCATCCACAGTCTAGAAGCAGATAATCCTTTTGGCATATCATCAGAAGGTCAATAGTAGCCTGATGCTGTGTCACAGTGCCTGTATCATTCACCTCACTTTCTCATCACCTAGGCTTTTTATCATCTTCACATCATTGCAAGAAGGGTGAATACAGTACAGTGTGATATTTTGAGAGAGAGACTACATTCACATAACTTTTATATACATATTGTAATAATTCTATTTTATTTTCAGTTATTGTTAATTTCTTATTGTGCTAATTTATAAATTAAACTTTATCATAGGTAAAAAAATGTGTATAGGTATGTATGTGTGTGTGTGTGTATATATATATACAGTACTTATCTGTGTATAGTTGTCTTTTTTGTGATTTTAGCAGTCATTAATCCTCTGCCTAGATTCATCAGTTTGACCTTACAAAATTTTGATATTCTAATTCTGATTTCTTTTCTACATATTATTTGAAAACAATTTATAAGGAGATACATCCCTATGTCTACTATTTGGTTACCCAGGTTTATGGTCCACATAGGAAAAAGGCATGATAAATACTTGATTCGTAAGTTTATTTGGTAGTTTTCATAAAGAGTCGATTCCTTTTCATATCTTTCCAAGAGACTAACTTGAGATTTCAGTCTATTGCAATTATTGTTTTTGTTCAAATTGTCCCATCTCTGGCCCACTAGAAGTTTCTTCAGATTGGCTCCTGCGGACTTTTGCCATGACCATGGGAGTGTCTCATAATTTCCTTGCTATCTCGTGTGAGAAGATATTACAGGCTCAGCTCAGATCAGGAATGAGTCATTTCTTTAATATGCCCTAGTTTCTTTTAGCTGAAAATAATTATTTTACTACTTCTGTCTGCCAGTCTTCAGATCAGTCTCCAGTTTGTTAACTTGAATGTAGAGGGTATCTAGTTGAAAATGTGGGACATTTTGACATGTGAATCAGGGTATCCCAGTCCTTTGTCAGTGCCCCCTAACTATTTTGGTTGTCTGAAACTCATTTCCTAGTACAGGGGTTGGAAACTGTGGCTTGCCACCCATTTCTATATGGCTTGTGAGCTAGGAATGGTTTTTACAAAATTTTAGAGGGTTGTAAAAATTCAAAAGGAAGATGTTCAACAGAGACTGTGCCTTGATAGCCTCAGATATTTGCTAGTCTTTTACAGAAAAAACTTGTTGACTTGCACTGTAGCGGATTTTTCAGAAAGTGTCCGTGGAAACAATATCCCTGAGTTCTTAACTTTGGTAAGAGATATTCTATGTCAGTTGTACATGAAAATCAATTTTTGTGGATCTGAAGTTCTTGGCTTAGTTTTCTTCCATGTGCATGTTTGATAGATCGCTGGCAAAAAGTTTTGATGTTGAAAGTCTGATAATCTAATTTTGATCCATATTCTTTATTACTTGATTTTTCTGCTATAAGTCACATGCTTATTTTGCCTAGGTGCTTGGTGGATTTTATCCTTTGAAGTCCCACTGGATTCCATCTTTATTGGCCATTTTAAAGCAAATATTTACTCTTGGGTAGATCATGTACTCTGTCACTATATACCTGGGAGGAAAATGTAAATGCTTTCTTTGGAGGAGCTTGGGAAGGTGATGGAGTAAGAGGACCCTGAGCTCACTCTGTCCCACATTTTCATCTAGATACCCTCCACATTCAAGTTAACAAACTGGAGACTGATCTGAAGACTGGCAGAACAAACTCTACAACTAAATGTAGAGAAGAAGCTGCAGCTGAAAGGTTAGGAAGGTCAGAAAAGCAGAGGGAGGCTCCCCGCAGGAGGGTGAGAGCTATGTGCATGGACAGGGTGGAGAAATGGGCCCTTGCACCAGGGAGCTCACATGGGAAGGACAAATCCCTAAAATGTTTGGCTTTAAAAACGAGAGGGACTAAATTTCATGTGTTTATGAAACCAGTGGTACTTGGAGCCTTGAGTTTTAAAAGTCTGCTGAATCAGCACGGGGTGAGCCAGGAGGGTGAGCAATAGCTCAGTTGCTGCCTTTAAAGAAACAGCAGCCTGCATGGAGAGGAAACATAAAAATGGCAGTTTATACAATGTGGGGGGGTGGGGAAACAGGAGACAAATCTGTTCATTCTGATTTCAGAGCATGTTGGGGGACTTTACTGAAAATGAGGGAGCTGACAGGCACCATTTTCCTCCCTTGTCCTCCAGGATAAACACAGAGCCACCAGTAAGAGGCACTTCTACCTAACCTACTAGCAGTGTGCCATGCCCAAGAGTTTTCCTGAGTGCTTGCCCACTCCAAGCTTGCTAGCCTTGGCCCTGGGCTCAGGGAAAATTCTGTTAGCCAACGACCCACACCAAAACATGTTGTAATTAAATTCACAAAGTATAGTGCTAAGAAAAAAAAATCTTAAAAGCAGCAGCAAAAATAAAAAAGATGTCATTAACTTACAAGGGAAAACCCATAAGGCTAACAGGAGAATTTTCAGTAGAAACTTTGCAAGCCAGAGGGAATGGCATGATATATTCAAAGTGTGAAATGGAAAAAATCTGCAGCCAAGAATACGCTATCCAGCAAAGCTATCATACAAAATAGAAGGGGAGATACAGAGTTTCCCAGACAAACAAAAGCTGAAGGAGTTCATGATCACTAAACCAGCTTTGCAAGAAATATTAAAAGGAACTCTTTGAGTGGAAAGAAGAGAATAAAAGTGGCAATACAGAGATAGGAAACACAAAAGCAGTAAAAATGAATATTTCTGTGTAAAATAAGTCAAGGAATTCATGAAAAAATGATATAAAATATAATAACATATACCTAAAATATGGGGAGGGAGGAGAAAAGAATAGTTTCAAACTTAAATGACCATCAACTTAATAATAGACTGCTATATACAGAAGAGGCTATATAGAAACCGAATGTAGCCATATATCAAAAACCACTAACAAATATGCAAAGAATAAAGAGAAATAAATCCAAATATATCACTAAAGAAAATTGGCAAACACGAAAGAATGAAAGACATGAAAGGATCAGAGGCAATCTCTAGAAACAACCATGAAACAAGTAATAAAATGGCAATAAATACATATATATCAGTAATTGCTTTGAATGTAAATGAACTAAACACTTCAATCAAAAGGCACAGGGTGACAGAATGGATTAAAAAAAAAAAAGACCCATCTGTATGCTGTCTATAAGAGACCAGTTTTATACTAAGACACCTTCAGATTGAAAGTGAATGGATGGAGAAGCATCTAGCATGCAAATGGATGCCAAAAGAAAGCCAGAGTAGCAATACTATATCAGACAAAGTAGACTTTAAAACAAAGATTGTAACAAGAGACAACAAAGGACACTATATAATAATAAAGAGGACAATCCAGTGAGATGATATAGCAATTACAAATATTTATGTACCAAACATAGAAGCACCCAAATACATAAAATAGTTAACAACAAACATAAACTAATTGATAATAATACAATAATAGTAACACACCACTTACATCAATGACAGTTCATCTAAATATGAAACAATGAAGCAGTGGCTCTGAATGACACACGGGAGCAGATGGATCTAACAGATATGTTCAGAACA
>CM053564.1:23180145-23222324 GCA_028646485.1 Cryptoprocta ferox
TGGTGCAATTTTGATTGGGATTGCATTGAATGTGTAGATTGCTTTGGGTAATAATGACATTTTAATGATGTTTATTCTTCCGATCCATGAGCATGGAATGTTTTTCCATTTCTTTGTGTCTTCTTCAATTTCTTTCATAAGTTTTCTATAGTTTTCATTGTACAGGTCTTTTACATCTTTGGTTAGGTTTATTCCTAGGTATTTTATGGTTTTTTCATGCAATTGTGAATGGGATCAGTATCTTGATTTCTTTTTCTGTTGCTTCATTATTGGTGTATAAAAATGCAACCAATTTCTGTATGTTGAACTTACCTTCATACTCATCTTTACGTTTGGGTGACATTCCTCCCAGTTTCAACTATGTTCTCAAATAGATCTGGTGTAATTTTCAAAGTACAGTTGATCTTTGAGTAACATGGGTTTGAAATGTGCAGGTCCACTAATACATGGACTTCTTCAATAAATATATTAGAAAAATTTTTGGAGATTTGTGACAATTTAAAAAAATTCTCAGATGAACCATGTGGCCTAGAGATATTGAAAAAAAATAAGAAAAAGTAAGGTATGTCATGTGCATAAGATATATGTAGGTAATAGTCTTTTATCATCCATCTACTATCATAAAATATATACAAATCTATTATAAAAAGTTACATTTTGCCAAAAATTATGCACACAAACTTAGAGAATGTACATATTTTCATTTTTTGATGGCTAGTGTTAGAAATATGCATAACATCTACAGTGTTTTGTACCATGTACAATGATATTGATATAGGTATTGATAGACAATTCATAGATGACTGACCTTACAGTACCATAAATAGTGCATTTTTTTCCTAACTTGTGATTTTTAAAATAACATTGTTTTCTCTAGCTTTATTGTATCACTTTATAGTATAAAATACATATAGTGTACAAAATATGTGTTAATTGACTTTTTATGTTATCAGTAGCTCTTCCTGGCAATAGACTATTAGTAGTTAAGTTTGGGGGAAGTCCAACGTTACTCAAGGCGGATTCCTGGCTGGCTCAGTTGGTAGAGCATGTGATCCTTCATCTCAGGGATCATGAGTTCAAAGTCCCACATTGGGCATAGAAATTACTCAACAAAAGAAAAGACTTATACAAGGATTTTCAAGTGTGTGGGGGTCAGCAACCCTAAATACCATGGTGTTCAAGGGTCAACCATGTAAATGTCTTTCTGATGCTCTGTTGCTACCTTCTCCTTCCTCCCACTCATTTCATGTAGGTATTACAATTATGTTATTGTTTACAGCCAGCCACTTGTATTTTGGGGTCTGTAGGGCAACTTAGTCATCTAATTTTATTTTAAATGTTTTTCATGTTTTTTTGGCTTTGCTGTCTGGTTTCTTTGTTTTCATGGATGATTTGACAAGTTTAAAAAACCTATTCTTATGGTTTCTCAGATTCCCGCTCATTTTCACGCCTTAGACTTGGAATACCTGGGGAGACGTTGCAAGATTTTGAGCAGAGGAGTGACACAATAACTCTCTCTGGTATATATATACTGAAGATACACCACAGGGATGTAAAGGAGAAGGAGGGAAACTATTAGAATATTGTAGAAATCCAGGCAAGAGATAATGTTGGTTTGGACCAGGGGAGTAGCTGTGGAGTTAGTGAGAAATGACCATATTTGAATATATTTTTGAGGAATAAATTGTTAAGATTTTCATATGGATTAGATGTGGAGTTTGAGAGAAAGAAGGTAGTCAAAAGATAGTTCCAGTTTTATTTTATCCTGCACAGCCAGAAGAATGGAGTGGTTTTCAGATACAGTTGAGAGGGCCATGGGTATAGTATTTGGGGATAAAATCAGGAGTTAAGTTCGAACTGTGTTGAGCTTGAGATAGTCATTAGACTTCTGCATGGATTTTTGCAATCCCACTATTCTATGGACTAAAAAAGAAAGACATTGCTTATTATGGAAAATTGGAAAATAAAAGAAAAGTTAGGTAAGAATATAAAAATCACAATCATATCACTGTCATCGCGAGCATTTTGGTATGATTCTATGAGAATATATAACACATTACAAAATTGAATTTCTGTTGTGTACACAGTTTTTTAAGGTTTATTTATTTTGAGAGAGAGAGAACAGGGGAAGGGGAGAGAGGGAGAGAGAGAATCCTAAGCAGGGTCTGCACTGTCAGTGCAGAGCCCAGTGTGGGCTCAGTCCTACAAACCATGAGATCATGACCTGAGCTGAGATCAAGAGTTGGCTGTTAATTGAGGGAGCCGAGCAGGTGCCCCTAAATCCACTTTCACAAGACATAACCTAAACATTTGCTAAGAGTGAAATAGTCTTTGAAAATATAACTTTTAATGGTATTTCATCTTTTGTTTTAGTCTAATAAGTCTAACAGTATGGATTATGTACTCTTACCCATTCCTTTTTCCTGGCCATTCCAGCCTGGTGCTTCCTTTAGTCCAGAGAATTTGGTTTCCTGTAGTAGTTGCTGTGTATCATAATTCAGACCTGTGGTTTGGCAGCCTGCCTGGTTCAAGCAAGATCCGTGCTTTCAAAATGAGTGTCTTGGAAGATTATATTCACCTCAGTCATTCCAAGATTTTGGCATTGTCCCTGAGGGCAGGTGCCTCCCACTATGAACACTGCAGAGGGAGGGGAGCCTGGATGCTTAGGACTGGGGTGGAACCTGCTGATTCACACAGATATCTGGCCTTGTAGCCCCGTGCCCCAGGCTGTGGGTGCTAAGAAATTGCAGTCTAGCAGGCACTATGTTTTAAGGTCCCAGTGAAACTAGTGGATACGGGAATGGTAACTAATTTATACCCTAGGACAGTCAGGCCTAAGTGTTGGTTAATTTCTAGAAAGACTAAAGGAGTGAGAGGGATTTGATGAGCTGCATGCAGCCTGCAGGTTGTTTTCTAGAAAAGAAAATCAGACTTTCTGAACGAAGCTCGTTTCTCTCTAATAACTGTATCCTTTTGAACAGATATCAACAAACTTTTTCTGTAAAGGACCAGGTATTTTTGGCCTGACAGGCCATACAGGTTCTGTTGTACTGTTCAGCTCTGACTCTGAGCAAAAGCAGCCAGACATTGTACAGAAACAAGGGGATGTGGCTATGTTGCAGTAGAACTTTATTTACAAAATAGGCAGCAGAGCAGATTTGGGCCAGTTTGCCAATCTCTGCTTTTGAAGAGTGTTTTTTAAAACTGAGTGTTAGTGGTCATTATCCTCAGTCTCTGAGGATCAGTTTTCTTAGATCACAAAGCTAGATCACACAGGCCCAACTTCCAGGTCTGCATTCTCCCACCGCACCTTGCTGCCTCATAGAGAAAGGCAAACGAAACAACTACAGCCCTTGGGAAGAGAGGAAAGGTGAGCCTGAGAGCTGATTTGGAACTAAGAAGCTACTCTGTGTTTTCACTCATAGGTCTAACAGGAGAAACCTAACAGAGGACCATGGGGAGGGGAAGGAGGAAAAAGAGTTAGGGAGCGGGAAGGAGACAAATCATGAGAGACTCTTGAATACTGAAAACAAACTGAGGGCCGAAGGGGGAGGGGGGAAAAGGGAAGGGGGGTAATGGTCATGGTGGGGGACACTTGTGGGGAAGAGCACTGGGTGTTATATGGAAACCAACCTGATAATAAACTATAAAGTTAAAAAAAATTTTTTTAAATGGTTAAGATAGTAAATTTTATGTTATGTGCATTTTACCACAATAAATAAATTGGAAAAAAAAGGGAAAAAAAATACTAAAAAAAAAAAAAAAAAAGCAACTCTAAACGTTTGTATAATGAAGTAGAAAGTTTGTGTGGCTCACTCCAGGCAGCGACCTCCTGGAGGATTGGGACCATACCCACCCTCTCGTTTTTTATTTTATTTTCTATTTCATTGTATTCTTTTCTTATCCTGTAGCTCAGCAAATACCCTTTTGAACCTGGTAAGTTCAAAGTAAACGCTTTTTTATTTCTTTTCTCCCTCTCACCTTCCCCACCCAAGCAGCTTCAATACATTCTTGGCTCTCCACTTTCTAAGTACACCAGGTCTCTCATGTGTGTAAAAGTTGATGGGCTCCTTCTGTGACGAAGGACAGCACCTGAGACCCCCACACAAATCCTACATGCCCTTAAGATGCAGTCTCGGATTACAATTGACAGTTTTTTTCTATGAAGAACTAAATACTAAATATGTAATGTTTGGGGAACAACACGGTCTTTACCTCAACTACTCAACTCTGCCATTGAAGAGCGGCCATAGATAATGTGTAAACAAATGAGCATGGCTGTATTCCAATAAAACTATGGCATTAGAATTTCATATGATTTTCATGTGTTACAAAATATTCTTTTGCGTTTTTAAAAACCATTTAAATGTGTAAAAACCATTCTTAGCTTGAAGGCTAGACAGAAACAGGCAGTGGGATTGAATTTGGCCGGTGACCCATAGATGGCTAACCCTTGCCTTAGTAGCTTGGCAACCTGCCCTGATTCATGTCCCACCCCAGGAGAAGAATGGCTTCGTTGTGTTATCTGGAATCACTTACATAGTTTTTAGCTTTTGTCATTACATTTATTATGCTGCATATTAATTGTTTGTATTTGTTTCTGTCTCATAATTATTAGACTCGGAACTTGAGAGGAGGGCCGTGTCCTAGTCAGTCATTTTTGCATTCTTAGTATCCAACACTTGACCTGACACATAGTGGGTATTCAGAAAATGTTTAATTTGAGTTTAATCATCATAAATAAAAAATGTCATTACTACTGTCCTAAAGAGAAACACCTGATTGATAGGCAGTAGGCCTTCTCAAGTTCTTCCCTTTAGCAGTCCATAATAACTGCATTTGCTACTAGTGGATCTTTTGACTCAGTGGCTACATAACAAAAACCTTTCCAGATTCTTTCATTTTAGAGTTCTGTATCGATTTCAGACAAGAGATGGTTGGACTTTAAATTATTAATTTGATCATAATGATAAATAATGGTTTTCATGTTTCTTATGAACAGTGCTATAATCTTGATGAAAAACAATAATAGCTATTGTTTATTGAGCATATACTACATTCTAGCCTCTTAGTCAACTCTAGTCTTTCTTTAGGCTTTGTAACTTTCTGATTACTATCAATTTACCTCTTTTTCTGGGTTCCATACTCCTGAAACAAAACAAAGCAATAACATCATAATGCTTTCCTTCCGTACTACCTACTGTAATGAGTGATAACACTATCTACTCTGCCCTTCACATCTAATCTGAATTCATTTGGACTCCATCCCCTCTTCCCCATATATAATTGGCCACTAAGTCTTATCAAGGTTTTTTTAATCTGTCAAGTTTTTCTTCTACTTCTGTCACTTTCTTTAGTTGAATTAGTAATTTCTCAAGTTTTCCAATACATAGTTGAACGTCTTTACTAGTTTTTCTGACCTTGATTCTGACCTCAATCTACCTTACCCATAATTATCAGCATTAAATGCTTATAGTGATAAGCTAATCATGTCAGTCCCGTGATTAAAACTCTTCTATCATTTCTCATCATTTTCAAGATAAAGCCAACTCCCAGTCATGACATACAAGACCCTATGTGTGACTCCAGGGCTTAACACACATATGTTTCAGAACTCAGAAATATTTGGATCTCAGAAAGGTCATCTAATGTACATAACACATATTATATAATACCCTCTGCTTGTTCTGTGTCAGCACTGTGTAATCATACACCTGAATATTTCTTCATCAAAGAGTTTGGTTGTTTATAGCAACTAGAATAATGACTATAAATAAATTCCTATCATTTCAGGTCATGTTTTGCTGCCAGATGAAGGCAAGAAAATGTTTAGTTTTTACAGCTTTTTAGATCTCAGAATTTGAGATGGGAGATTATGGCCCTGTAGATATCCAGTGGTCTGTTAGAGCTGACTTGCCTGGCTATCAAGAGCCCAGTTTGCACATCTCTTCTCAACTCTGCAGTTGGTGAGGCATGTTGGTAGTTTGAAATCAGCCTTGGTAGGTACGGTATTTATACCATGGACATCAGTAAATGCAACAAATCATGGCTTTTCCCCTCCCTGGAGATCAGGTTGTTAAACATTACTAGCGAAGCACTATATACACCAAATATATATAGTATATTTGTATATTTTTACCATTGTGGCAAACCAATGCTCACACTATGCAGTAAAGAACAAAAGAGTAAAGTTTTCAGGGAAGCATGGAATGTAAAAACTAAGAAGATCAATGAGAGAAACTGGGAAAAATTGGAGCTTTGGAATTAGAGCTTCAAATTCTAACTCCGTTTTTTCCAGGCTGTATGACTCTGGATAAATCACTTTATCTGGATTTCAGTTTACACATTTGAAAAATGGGGACTGATACCTTTCTCGTAAGGTTGTTTTAGGGATCTATAATTAGATATCACCTGTAAAGCCTAACATAGAATGAATAGAAAATGTTGTTCTTTGTTTACTCTAAGCCTTATTTTTCTGGAGATGTTTATTTTTGCAGACATGACTCCCATTCTCTAACATTCCTAATGCTCCCACAGAAAATATCCTGCAGTTAAGCACTTGTATGTTTTCTGGTTAGTTCATCTTGTGTCAGGTGATCTCCATATATAAATGATCCTTGACTTTTCTTGAGCACGTCTGTCTAAATTAAATTAAATTTCATTCCCCCCCCCCATGAAAAGCTTTTAGTCATTCACTTAATAAACATTAATTGAGCATCTATTACATGTTAATGTGCTAGGTGCTACATAGACCCTCCTTATGTTTCAGTGGAATAATAGATAGTTGGGCAAGGAAGCCAACTATTTTAATGCAGCTAAATTAGGAGGTTTTGTAATCATCTGGGTGAGATGTGATGGTTATAGGAACTGAGGTAGTGGCAGTAGGAATGAAGGACAGGTGTCTTACTCAAAGCTAAAGACTATAGAACTGGATAACTTGGGGAGTGATCTTGCTTTCTTTCTCCCTGCCCCATCTGAGATCTCTGGCTTTGCCCTATGGATAGATGGTGGTGCCATCTGTCATTATAAGATGTGCGTAAAAATGATCAGATCTTGAGCAGAAGATGATGGGTCCAGTTTTAGACCATCTTAATTTTGAGGTGTGTGTAGAGTATATGGGTAAGGTGATGACCATAGAACTTACCATGCAAACTTGAACATTTATGAGAGTGAGTAGGATGTGCCTTTAATATTGAAGCTGGGGCAATAGGTGTAAACTGGACCTGTCCTGGAAAACCCAAGGATGTCCAGAAAAGGTCATTAAATATCAAGCCATACAGGGAAAAAAGTATAGAGTAAAAAGAGGAGGGGGTTAAGTGGAGTCCTAAAGAAATTTTTAAGAGAGGGAGGAAATGTGGTAATTGAGGCAGGAAGGGAACCTGGAGCTGGTGGTCTCACAGAATCCCAGGGATTAATCATTTTATTTTCTCTTGTCTATTGTTTAGGAGTAGAGCCCCTTTGAGGGATTCATCATCAGATAATGATTATCTGCAGTGAGAGGTCATGTACATGTTAAAAGGCGGTTTTACCTTTTATTAGATTACAAATTTGAATGACTTCTTATGTATTATAAAACTCCCTTAAGCACTTTTGTTTTGCAGTCATTTGGCCAAAATCTGCTAATTCAGATCCAATTTAAATCTAGGTGTTATTTTATGTTTATTTTATTTATATTTATTTATTTTGTCCTAAGTTTATGAGTTATTTAGTCAAATATGGTAAGTATAACCACTACAAGCATAAAGTAAATCTCTAGGTCAAGAGATAGAACAAACTTATTCTGAAATATTGAAAATCATAAACAGCACTTCTATTCCTTCCTTAGAAAAAAGGGGTCTTCAGCAAGTCAACAGAAAAATAGAACAGGGGCTCCTGTGTTGCTCAGTCAATTAAGCGTCTGACTCTTGATTTCAGCTCAGGTCATGATCTCACAATTTCGTGAGTTTGAGCCCCATGTGGGGCTCTGTGCTGACTGCAGGAGCCTGCCTGGGATTCTCCCTCTCTCCCTCTTTCTCTGCCTCTCCCTGTGCTTGCTTGCTCTCTCTCTCAAAATAAATAAACTTTAAAAAAAGGAAAGAAAATAAAAATAGAACAAGTGAATATTTTGCATTCTTAGTGGATTATGGTTGGCTATTTCCCCCCTAATATTTTATTATGAAAAATTTCAAACATACAAAGAATTGAAAGAATTACACCTACTAGCTATAATTAATTAATGTATTACTGTATTTGCTTTATCATGTATCTGTTTATCCATCTGTGTGTCCCTCTATTCATTTATCAATCCATCTTATTTATTTATTTGTTTAATTTTGATGCCTTTCAATAAGTTGATTGGCTGTTTTCCTAAGCAATCTTAGCTTTATTTTTTTTTTTTTGGATGTTGTAATTTGTGCAGATGTTTTCAGCTGACCGTTTTTCCTGTTTCTAGAAATATGAAGTTACCCATAATAGCTGTCAAACTTAGAATATTAAAAAAAAAAGTCTGGTAAATAGTGTTAAACCTAATCAGTGTCCTCTTATTAAATTTATAATTCAGACACTTATAATTTTTAGTTATCAAAAAGAATTTCCATTGGTCTTTTATATTATTTTTTGGTATTCTAAATAAATACTTATATTGTATTGTTTTCAGAGTGGAGAGATCTACAGACCAAGTCATCAAGCCCGTGAATGTGGGAGCGCTATCAAAATGGGTTGGGAAGATACCCCCAGATGTTTTACAAGACATGGCAGTGATTGCACCCATGCTTGCCAAACTTGGATATGACCCATATGCCAATCCACCTAACTATGGAAAACCCGATCCCAAAATCCTTGAAAACACTAGAAGGGTAAGTGAGATTTTTTTAAAGTGAATTGAGGAAACTGGATATGGAATTGGGGTCCTGAGAAGTTTTTCCTTATTTTGCTTCTTATTTTTTATGATCATAAATTTATTTTAAGTTTGAATGTAGAATGCTTTATCATGAGAACTCTTCCACTGCATTTTAAGGGTAACTGTGGTTCTTCCTAGGAACTATGGGGACAGTTCTTTAATCTCTTTTGTGCAGTTTCTAGGAATGGTGCTGATTGTTGGGGAGATTTATTCTCATAGCCAATTACTGCAGATTTGCTGGAAATACCACAATTATTAGTGCCCTCACTTCTAGGTTTTTTTTTTCCCCTTTGAACCTAATACCTTACTTTACTTTCAAACCTTTGTTTTAAATGAAACATGATTTCTTGAAACTTGAAAACAGAACATTGGCTACATCAGAAGAATTATTAAAGAGGTGTAATAAACTACCCTGTGATTGAAAGTTGTATTAAAGTATAATTACAGCTTTTTCTCTTAATAAATTATGCTAACATCTTTATAAAATATTGTTTCAGACAAGGTGGAAACTCAGCTAATCTGGATATATACCTTTCCAAATGTAATTTATTTCAAATCAGACTTAATTCTTTTTTTATTGTGGTAAAATATATATAACATTAAATTTACCATTTTGACAATTTATAGGTGTATAGTTCGGTGGTATTAAGTATATCCACATTGTTTGTGTACTGCCACCGCCACCCAGATGAAAAAAGTTCTGGAAGTTCAACTTCCCAAACTGAAACTACATGGTCATTACCCATTCCCCCTCCTTCCAGCCCCTGGCAACCACAATTCTGCCCTCTGTCTCTACATGCATTCTATGTGAAACTGCAGTTTAAACAACACAACTGTGTTAGTGTAAGTTCACTGATAGACTATTTGATTTCAAGATGAAAATTCCCTGCTTTTCTAGGGTATTCTTTTGCTTGTGTCAGTGCCCTTCTCTCTTTACAACCTTATATCGTCTCTTTATTCTGTTCTTCTTTTGATACCTTTAATTGACAAACACACTTACATTTCATGAAGTTAATTTCCATGCAGATTTTTTTCTCTTAGGTATTATATACTTTGGTTTTCCTTTTTTAGTTTGTAGTGGCTATAGAGGAAGAGCTATCTTTCCTCCAAGTTACTGACCATACATATACCATTCGTATTTCGATGGATTTCCCTTCCTTCCCTGCATATTGTTAAACAAAGGTAAGATAGCATTGTTTTATAATCTTACTTTTGCATACATACACACACACACACACACACACACACACACACACACACACACGCAATTTTGTATCCAGTCCTTTTCTCTTAATATTCACGAGCATGTTGCTTTTTAAACATAATTTTTCATAGTTACATAATATATTACCAGATGAGCTACCTGGAATCCTTTCTGAAACACAGTAGTAGGTCAGTAAATGAGCAAATAAAATATATTTCCCTAGTATATGTTCTATAATTCATTTTACCATGTTCCTTTTGTTGCTTATAATTTTCTGTTTGACAAATTATACTACAATGAACATCTTTGTGCAAAATACATATTTTGTACAGAATACATTTTAGTATCTTTTTGTTTTGTTTTTTGTTTATTTAGAGAGAGAAAGAAAATGCAAGGGAGGGAGAGGGTTAGAGGCGGAAAGGAGAGAATCCCAAGCAGGCTCTCTGCTCAGCATGGAGCCTGATGCAGGGCTAGATCCCACGACCCTGGGATCATGACCTGAGCAGAAATCAAGAGTCAGACACTCAACTGAGTGAGCCACTCAGGCACTAGTTTCTTTTTTTAAGGTTAGACTGATGAATGTAGAATTAAACCAGGTCCAAGTGTCTGAAAAATTTTAAAAAGATTTTTAAGTTGCTTGATACATGGTGATAATTTCTTTTTAATCTTTTGGACTATTCATATAATGTAGGTAATTTTATTTTTGATTTTTGCTGATTTTAATAGGTTTCATATATTAATGTAGTTGAACATTTTCCAGTTATTACCTACATGTATATATTCTTCTATGAACCATCTCTGAAGTTTTAAAAAAGTTTACATTCTGCTAAAGATGAAGTACACATCAGTCTAACATCCATTATTATAGTCCTTGATAATCTCTTGATATCAAGGACTTGATAATTGGTAATTCATAGCTTTCTCTTTTGTATAGTATCACAATGTTTTTTTTTTATAAACCAGAAACATATAAACTCAAATAATATTTAGAGGTTTTCCAGGCAGTACACACTGTAGTTTTCCTACATGCAGATTGACTGACTACATTATCCTTGGCTTCCTTGAATGGTAGGTTGGGAAGAATGCTGTGGTTTGAATCCACATGACTAGAGAATTTGTTTCGTACACATCTGTGGCTTTTTAAAGGGTTTCTGAATTTACACTGGATTAAAAAAACCTTCCCCCCCAATCTCTATTTCTAAAGTGACAAATAATTTTAAGCAAAAAAAAGATAAAGTGTGAACTATAATTGCATTTCTGAGCACTTCATGATGCTGCATACAAGTAGACATTCTTGTTTTGTGGGGTTGGGTTTCATAGCCCTTCTTGTAATCTAAATCCTATGTTTCTTCAAAGCTTTTTTGCTTGCAAAACTTCAGATGCTATTATATCCAGCATTGGTGATCATGAAGTTTCATAAAATAATGCTTTAACAGTGGTCTTTGTCAGACGTGGTGTGAGAATTGCTCCAGAGAAAGAAGGTGGCTGGGGAGATTATTCCCTTTATTTACGGGATGGGAGTGGGGAGAAATTAACGTTTTGACTGGGAATGTAGAAATCAAGGCACCAGGACTAAAAGTGCTGGTTTTCATACAATTCTGGGTAGTCTAGAAGTATTGGTATCTGAGTCAGCATATTTTGGGGACATGTTGCCCAATTTTGAATAGAAAATCATGTGCTTGATGGTTGCTGTGACTCAGAGGGTAAATTGGAAATGAAATGCTAACATATTCCATACTCTTTCCCATCATAGTCTCTACTCCCAAAATTGTGGCACATTTAATTAAATAGTTCCCTCTATCTTTTTAGATTTATAAACCTAAGTGAGAATCTGATGAAATGTATGGATCCCTATCTTAGAAATACAGACACATAGAAACACAGAATTTTACCTACAATTTCAGTGAATTCATGGATGTCCCTGAAGCCCATCAGATTAAGGACTTCTGTTTTGTGGTCTTCTTAATCAAACTCATCCATTCATGTTGAATTTTTTTTAATGTTTGTTTATTTTTGAGAGAGAGAGACAGACAGAGAGACAGACAGACATAGTACAGGCAGGGAAGGGGCAGAGAGAGAAGGAGACACAGATCTGAAGCAGGTTCCAGGCTCCGAGCTGTCAGCACAGAACCCAACGTGGGGCTCAAACTCACGAACCATGAGATCATGACCTGAGCCGAAGTTGGTCGCTTAACCAACTGAGCCACCCAGGCGCCCCTCATGTGGCTTTGATTACAACCTATTTGTGATGATTATAAATCTGGTATCTCCTAGTGGTTTTCTTTCCTAAGCTCCAAGCTCCGTATTTCCAACTGCCATTTATATTCCTCCACCTATGTGCTCACAGAGACCTCAACTCAGTGACCAAAATTGAACTTATTTACCAAACTTATTCCTTGGTAGGCAGAAGCTTGATGGAGTTGTTCATTAAACTGAGTAGGAATCTAAAGCAGGGGTGAGATAGGATATGATCATCTATACTTGAAGCATCTATGAGCAGATAGGAGGAGCAGAGTCCTGGGGGCACGTGAGTCAAGCCAGAGAACAGTTTAAAGACCTTGTTACTAAACCTAAAGAGAGAGCTGAAAAGCAGATCAAAGTATAAATGGAATGTGCAGTTGGTAACCTAAATAGACAGTACTATGCAGAGCAAGTAGTCAAATGGAAAAGCAGGTATCAGGGTGTAGAACCCACAGTAGCAAGCAAGAAGGAGCTTGATATAAGGCATAGAAGCAGTTAATAGAAGTGTTAGACATTTTTCATTGCCTGTTCCATCTTTTCCTGTTAGCACGAACTATCTCTTAAAAACTAAACTAAAAATTCCTGATACTAATTTTTCCAGACTTTCTTAGAGGTGGGATAAGCATGTGGCCTATTTTTATTTAGGCAAAACTTTATAAGGAGATGTCTGCTAGAGTTTTCTGGGAGACAGTGCATTTTCTGAAAAAATAAATAAAGAAAGAATTCTTTGAAGAGAGCTCATCCTTCCCTTCCTGCTTTTTGAACACTGCTATGGAAGAACATTTTGCATGGCCCTGCTGCAGCCATCTTGAGATCGTTGGAGAAGATACCGCTGATACTCTGAAGATGATAGAAGAAAGACAAGGAGAGGGCCTGAGACCCTTGATTTCTGAGCTACTGAGTGCAGCTCAGGACTGACCATTCACTTCACCTCTGGACATCTTATGTGTTTAAGCTACTTTTAACCAATTATTTGTTATTGTATCTTACCTGCCAGTGTAGTCCTATTCCTCAGTGTGTAGAGGGAATAAAGCCCACCCAGTGAAGCAAGCAGAGTGAGTTCAAGGGAGAGAGAGTCTGGCATTATTTGAAGTCCTGGTTCCGGTTGGCTGTGAATATCATCTTCAACTCTGCTCTTGCCACAGTTATGTGAGACATCGTAATTCACATCCAGGAAAAATTCCCCCTTGGACTCCTTTGCTTTAATTGGCTTCTGGGCCACAGTAGGAATATTCCAACTAATACTAGTCTTGGTGAAATTGAAGGATGATAAATCTTTAGCTATTCCTCATTTCCTTGATTTCTTGTACTCAAAGTTTAGCTGTTTTAGTTAAAAGAATATTCTCTTAAAATTTTCATAGACCTTCAAAGCAACAACTCTAGAATTAAATTCAGTTCCTTAATTTGGCTTCCTCCCCCCGCCAAGCATTTTGCCTTGATTTTGAAAACACACAGAATTGTTTCCTTTGGACGTTTTATGAAGAATATATGAGGAGGTTCAGAAATGCACATTTTACCATCTCTCAGAATACTTCAGTCATCTTTTAGATGTATCATTACAGGCTTCAGTTATTAAACAGGTAGTAACTAAATAATTGCTCTAGGCATAACACCTAATTGCTTCAGAAGAAGCAAAGATTGGGTTTGTATACAGGAAGAAGATGTAAGTAATTAGAGAGAAAAAACATGATGTGGAAATCATAAGGTCATGATAAGATGACAGAAAATTTTCCGTTGTGTTTTAAGGCATAAAAACTGGGGGCACCTGGGTGGCTCAGTCAGTTAAGCATCCAACTTTGCCTCAGGTCATGATCTCACTGTTTGTGAGTTTGAGCCCCACATCGGGCTCTGTGCTGACAGCTCAAAGCCTGGAGCCGACTTTGTATTCTGTGTCTCCCTCTCTGCCCCTCCCATGCTGTGCTTCCTCTTTCTCTCTCAAAAATAAATAATAAACATGAAAAATTTTTAATAAAATGAAATAAAGGCATAAAAACTGGTTTTAGAAACCCAGGGAATTTGTCCACTGGTCAGTCTAAAATCTGAGACTACCCCCAAGGGAGCAGCCACAGCAAGACTGTGCCCTTTGTGACTCATCATTCAAAGTAAAATCTTGTCTCATATTCTCTGTCACCATTTTGGCACAGTCATTCATAAATGTATACCAATAATTTATGTTTTCTGCCAGAAATCCTCTTGGGGGTAATGAGTTTTATGCATCCATGTTTGCTTTTTTGCTGTATAAAGTGAGTCATCTTCTTTGTTTTTTTACTTACCTAGATCAAATGTCCAGGGATCCCTTTGTGGTGTGTACAAGCCATGTATTCCTTACTTGTGTCATTTCTGATTTAATACATTTAAATCATCTTCTTTAATAGCAATTGTCTTCAGATGTGACCCTATCTGAAGGCTTGTGAGAAATTCAGTCTCTTAAACAAAAGAAGCAGGTTTCATAGTTCCTCTTGTTTTTCTCTTTCTGCCTTCATTAGTGAGACCACCTTTTGAGGAAGAGAGAACATTTGGAGCTAAGAGGTTTGGTTGGGTAGCTATTTACAGTGTCCTTGGAATTTTATAGAAAGAAACTAATTCTCTTTATGTCATTTAATACATATTCTAAACATTCAGAAATGATTGTACTAAACAGTAATACCTAACTCTTAGAAGACCCATATCTATGATGGGAATATAATAAACCAGAATAATTAGAAGTCATTTTTTACCCTGTGCTTCTAATCAGGGGGAAAATATGGGAGAAAACATTTCTAGGCTAACTTGGTATCAGATTTCCAGTGCCTGAAATCGCTTTTTCTTTTTCCAATTACCTTTTTTTTTTATTTTGAGAGAGAGAGAGAGAGAAAGCACGCTGGCGAGGGGTAGAGAGAGAGAGTCCCAAGCAGGCTCTGCACCATCAGCACAGAACCCTACATGGGGCTCGATCTCATGAATCGTGAAATCATGACCTGAGCTAAAATCAAGAATCAGATGCTTACTGACTGAGCCACCCAAGGTGCCCCCACCTCTGCTTTTTTAGTTTATTTATTTTTTTGAGAGAGAGAACAAGCAAGCACACACATGAGCAGGGGAAGGGCAGAGAGAGGAGAGAGAGAATCCCAGGCAGGCTCTGCTCTGTCAGCACAGAGCCTGACACAAGGTTCAAACCCACTAACCATGAGATCATGACCTGAGCCAAAATCAAGAGTCAGTCACTCAACCAAGTGAGCCACCCAAGCACCCCTCCAATCACCTTTTAAAAATTCCATAAAGAAGGGCTAAGTCAGTTGTGTCCAACTCTTGGTTTCAGTTCAGGTGATGATCTTACAGTATGAGAGTTTGCACCCCACATTGATTGGGCTCTGTGCTGACGCCGTGGAGCTTGCTTGGAATTCTCTCTCTCTCTCTCTCTCTCTCTCTCTCTCTCTCTGCCCCTCCCCCCTCAAAAATAAATGAATAAAAATTTTAAAAATTTTAAAATAAAAATTCATAAAACTTTAATAAAGAGGAACAAAGATATAAAAAAGCTTTATGCTAAAGAATGGGGAAATTTTCTAATAAGTTTATCATTGATTACATTGAGGACCACATTTATGTCACTTCTTTTTTTTTTTAATGTTTATTTTTGAGAGAGCACGTGTGAAGAGAAGGGGCAGAGAGAGAGGGGGACGGAGGATTCTAAGCAGGCTCCCCACAGTCAGTGCAGAGCCCAGTGTGGGGCTGGAACTCATGAACTGTGAGATCATGACCTGAGCCGAAGTTGACGCTTAACCAACTAAGCCACCCATGCGCCCCTCATGTCACTTCCTTAATCCCAACTTTACCAGTGACTACAAAGAAGGCAGACCAAGGCTTGGACTCACCTTTACTATCCATTTCTCACTCCAGATTGAAAGGGCTGCCCTGACTAGAAAATGAAGAAGTTAGAGTTGTTAGTTGGTCTCCTCAACATCCTAACCCTGTCATCTCCCCTCTTTCTATAGTCACTCTGTCTTTCTGTATCCACTGTCAGGTCACAGCTCCAGGTAAACAACGTATCTGGAGTATAAGGAGCATGTGATAAAGGGCAAAACTGGTGCTACAAAAAAAAAATCAATGACATAGAGAGCACACTTGGGGTGCTCTTCTAGAATGCACATGGAAAGGACAGAGATGGAAAATGATAGGTAGAAACAAAAGTACACATATGAAAGACAGAAAATTGAAAATTAACCAGTGAATAATAGAAATCTCCAAGGGAAAAATCGGAAGAAATGGAACAGAAGCATCAATCAAATTTGTCATTGTAAAAAAGTTTCTAAGGCTGAAGATGACTTGAAAAAAAGAGCTTCCCATTTTCTAAAGAACATGTAAAAAAAAACAAAAAGATGTCTGTACCATATTTTGGTGGTATTTACAAAATTTCAAAGATCCTGGAAAAAAAACCCTACATATAATGAGACAGAAAACAGTAGGTTACCTACAAAAAAATAAAAACTATGCTGGTGGCAGAATTCTCTTTTGCAATACTGGATGTTAGAAATAATGAAGCAGTGATTCTTAATGTGCATGTACTCTATGGTGTCTTTGAACTCCCTAAAATAATATGCAAACGTATGTAGATGGAATTGATTTTCCTGGAAATAGAATCAGTATCTTTCATCATATTTTCAAGTGAAACAAAGAGTGTTAATGGAGCAATATCCGTAGCCTTTTTTCTTTTGAAATAATTTAAAACCTAGAGAAAAGTTGCAAGCGCAATACAGACAACTCCTGTATATCCTTTCTCAGATTTAGTAATATTTTTTAATCTTTTGGCCATGATTCTGTCCTTCACCAACTTTCCCCTACTACTACTTTTCCCCCTCCCCCTCCTCCTCCTCCTTTCTTTCTCTCGCTCTCTGTATGTGTATAAAATATATTTACTAGGTTTACTTTTGTTTTATCATTCACTTTACAATAACACACATATACACATATATTGTTATTCATTTATAATTTCATTACAAATCATTGGCATAATCTTTTATCTGATTTATGGTCTATATTTCAGTGTTGTCAGTTGTCCCAATAATGTACTTTCTAGTTTTTTCCCTTACCGATACAGGTTTTGGTCCAGGATAACATATTGTATTTAGTTCCATGTTGTTTCAGCTTCCTTTTATCTGTAACGTTTTTACATATGTTCTCTGTCTTTCATGACATTGACATTTTTGAAGAATTGAGGCAAGTCATTTTATACAGTGCTCCTCACTGTGGTTTGTCTGATGTTTCCTCATGGTTAAATCAGATTGTGCCTTCCCAGCAGGATACTAGATATATGGTTTTGTTTCATTCTTAAGGAATCACGTCTGGGAGGCATATGATATCCATCTGTTCTTCCTTGGTGATGTTAATTTTTCAGTTTGTAAAGGTGTTTTTTCCAGTGTTTCCACTCTACATTTATTATTTTCTCCCTTTGAATTAAAGCTACTTGGCACTTTAAGACTGTGTGAATATCTTGCTTTTCATTAGACTTTACAACATAGATTGAGCATCCACTGATGATTTTTGCCCACAGCAGTCTTTATTATGATAGTCACAAGATGCTGATTTTTCCAACCCTATTACACTCTCCATTTATAGGAAAATGATCAATGTCACAAAATTTTGTACCTAATTGTATTTGTTATGGTAGTGACACGAAACAGCACACTTGAAAGAGTTTAGCCAATAAGATTCTACTGAAGGGTTGGTTTACTGAAATGCGGACATGGTTAAGAGTCAGTAAAGAATGATAAAGGGCCAGTAACTAACAAGAAAGAGAAGCCATTACCACCCGTAGGCCTGCAGAGAGGCCTCGCCACTTGCCAGGGTGGTGGAAACCTGGAGGAACTGCCCTTGGGTGCCTTAGCCCCTAAGGAAGCAGCCACTGACCACACAGAGGCAAGGTAGAGGTTTTGTCCACTGTGATGGGTTTGTCCATTTCTTCCTGAAGTTGTCCAAGTTTGCTTTATTTTGAGGCTACTTTTGTTGGGAGCTTACAAGTTTAGAATCATTAATTACCATTTCCTGGCAAATTGAACACTTTATTATAATCTAAAGATTCTGTCACTAAAAATGCTTTTTGTCTTACAGTAGGGTTCCCAGACAAAATACAGGATGCCCAATTAAATTTGTATTTCAGACAAACATCAAATAAATTTTAGTGTAGGTATGTCCTAAGTAATGTTAAAAACTATTCATTGTTTATCTGAAATACATATTTAACTTACATAGTCGTGGGTTTTGTTTATTTTCACTAAATTTGGCAACCCTATCTTTAAAAGGCTATTTTTTTTTAGTGCTTATATAGCTACCCTGACTTTGATTGTAATTTCCCTTGTGTGTCTTTCTATTTTGTAAATTTCAATATTTCTTAGTGTCTATGTTTGAATGGTTTCTTAGCCTGTAGCTAGAATTGTATTTAACCTAACCTGGCATGTATCCTTTTTTTTTTTAAGCAAGTTTTTTACATTTATTAGGATTACTTGATGATGATGACTGTTATTTTAATGTTTATTTCTTTTTGAGAGAGAGAGAGCATGAGCAAGGGAGGGAAAGAGAGGAGACAGAGAATCTGAAGTAGGCTCCACACTGGCAACACAAAGCCTGATGTGGGGCTCAAACCCATAAACTGTGAGATCATGACCTGAGCCAAAGGCAGATACTCAACTAACTGAGCCACCCAGGAGCGCCTGTCCTTACTTTTTTAAACTCTATTTTCAAATATTTTTTATTTTCCCCCTTCTTTTGTGTTCTAGCTATCTCTTTTTTTTTTTTTTTGCCTGATTTTTAAAATTCCATCTTCCCCTTCTACCGTTTTAGAAGTTAGACATTTATTTATTCTTTTGTTAGCCTCAAAATATTACTGTCCAAGCTCTACCTGATAAAATCTAAAGCTATTTGATATTTTTTAAAAATTCTTTAATGTTTGTTTATTTTTGAGAGAGAGACAGACAGAGTGTGACAGGGGAAGGGCAGAGAGAAAGGGAGACACAAAATGTGAAGCAGGCTCCAGACTCTGAGCTGTCAACACAGAGCCTGATGTGGGGCTCGAACTCACGAACTGTGAGATCATGACCTGAGCCAAAATCAGGAGTCAGACGCTTAACCTACTGAGCCACCCAGGCACCCCTCCATGGTACATTTGTCCAGTGATGGACATGTGGATTGTTTACACCTTTTGTAAACATAATGTTGCTATGAACATTAATGTACAGTTTTCTGTATAGACATATATTTTCATTTCTCTTGGATATATACCTAGAAATGGAATACTTGGGTCATATGGTAATTTTATGTTAAACTTTTTGAGAAACTGTCAAACTCTTCTATACAGTGGTTGTGCATTCTACATTCCCATCAGTAATGCACAGGAGTTCCTATTTCTTCACCTCCTCATCAATACTTCTTATTTTCCCTTAAAAAATTGTTGGGGGGCACCTGGGTGGCTCAGTCAGTTAAGCATCTAACTTTGGCCCAGGTCATGATCTCACGGTTTGTGGATTTGAGCCCTGTGTCAGCCACTGTGCTGACAGCTTGGAGCCTGGAGCCTGCTTCAGATTCTGTGTCTCTGTCTCTCTCTGCCCCTACCCCGCTCATTGCTCTATCTCTCAAAAACAAATAAACGTTAAAAAAAATTGTTGGGGTGCCTGGCTCATTTAGTTAGGTGTCTGACTCTTTAGCTCAGCTCAGGCCTTGATCTCAGGGTCATGAGTTCAAGCCCCACATTGAGCTTTTTATTGTGCATGGAGCCTACTTAATAAAAATAAAATTTAAATTTAAAAAATTCTAGCCATCCTAGCAAATGTGAAGTGATATCTCATTGTGGCTTTGATTTGGATTTCTTCAGTGACAAATGAATTTGAACATCTCTTCATGTGCTTGTTTTCCATTTGTATATCTTTGGAGAAATATCTACTTAAGACCACTGCCCATTTTTTAATTGGATTGTACTGTTTTTTGTTGAGTTGTAAGGGTTATTTATTCTGGATACCAAACCTTTATCAGAAGTACGATTGCAAGTATTTTTCCCGTTCGAAGTTGTCTTTTCCTTTTCTTGATAATGTCTTTTGATGGACAAAAGTTTTAATTTATATGTATCCAGTTTATTGTTTTTCATTTGTTGCTCATGCTTTTGATGTCAAATCTAAGAATCCATTCCCACAACTGAAATAATAAAGATTTACTCCTGTGTTTTCTAATGATAGTTTTATAATTTTTGTACTTAGTTCTTTTATCCATTATGAGCTAATTTTCATATATGGAATGAAGCAGGATTCCAACTTCATGTTTTTTATATATCCAGTTGGCCCACCACCATTCGTTAGAGAGCTTATACTTTACCCCATTGAATGGTTTTGGTACACTCGTGAAAAATCAGTTGGCCATAGATGGTTGGGTTTATTTCTCAAGCCACAGTTTCATTACATTGGTCTATATGTTTGTCCTTGTGCTAGTGCCAACGTTTTAATTTTTACAGCTTTAGAGTGAGTTTTGAAATCTGTGTGAGTTCTTGAGCCTCATTTATCTTTTTCAATATTGTTTTGGCTCTTCAGGGCCCCTTGCAATTCTATATGAATATGATGATTGGCTCTTCCATTTACACGCGCGCGCGCACACACACACACGCTTACACACAAAGCCATTGAGATTTTGATACGATTGCATTAAATTTGCAGATCACTTTGGAGAGTAGTGCCATCTTAAGAATATTAAGTCTTCTGGGGCGCCTGGGTGGCTCAGTCAGTTAAGCGTCCGACTTCGGCTCAGGTCGTATCTCACAGCTCGTGCGTCGAGCCCCGCGTCGGGCTCTGTGCTGACTGCTCGGAGCCTGGAGCCTGCTTCCGATTCTGTGTCTCCTTCTCTCTCTGCCCCTCCCCTGCTCACGCTCTTGTCTCTCTCTCAAAAATAAATAAACATTAAAAACTATATATTGTCTTCTAATCTATGAACATGAAGTATTTTTTTCATGTAATTATGTTTTTTTTAATTTCTTTTATCAGTATTTGGTTGTTTCTACTATACATGTCTTTTACTCCCTTTAAATTCATTCCTAGGTTTTTTTTAATGTAGGTATTTTTTTAATGCTATTATATATGGATTCTTATATAGTAAGAATTGTTGTGCATCTAAACACACCTCACTTTCATATGTTGCTCTTTTGCCCTGCAACATTGCTGAATTTATTAGTTCTATTAGTTCTTTCATGTATATGTGGAATCTTTGGGATTTTCTACATGTAGAATTATGTCATTTGCAAATAGAAGCAGTTATACTTTTTTTTCCAAATTGGATCCCTTTTGTTTCTTTTTCTTATGTAATTGCTCTGGCTAAGACTTCTCAAAAAGATTGAATAGAAGCACAAAAGTAGTCATCCTTGGGGCACCTGGATGGCTCAGTTGGTTGAGTGTCCACCTTAGGCTCTGGTATGATCTCATGGTTCGTGGATTTGAGCCCCGCATCAGGTTCTCTGCTGTCAGTACAGAGCCTGCTTCAGAGTCTCTGTCTTCCTCTCTCTCTGCCCCTCCCCTGCTCATTCTCTCTCTCTCTCTCTCAAAAATAAATAAAACATTTTAAAAAAAGGTAGGCATACTTGTGTTATTCCTGATCTCAATGGGAATCTTTCAGTCTTTCATCATTAAATATGAGAAGTGCTGGGTTTTCATAAATAACCCTCTATCATGTTAATGAAGTTACTTCTACTCCTAGTTTGCTGAGTGTTACTATCATGAAAAGGTCTTGAATTTTTTTTCTAATACTTTTTCTGAGTCTATGGAGATGATCATGTGTTGTTTCTCTAATTTTCCATTCAGCAGAAGTTTATTACCTACTAGGTACCATATGAGATGAACTAGGGATAAATGAAATACAGTCTTTCCTATTAAGGTAATATCACTGGGGAGAGAGGCATGGAAAAAAATAATTCCAAAAGTAAAGTGATTGCTACTATAAAAAGGGTAACTAAGTTCTCTGGAAGATTAGAAATTTTAATTCAATTTGGGACTTCACAGTGGTGCTGTTACTTTAGCTGAGTTTTAAGAGTTAAATAGAGGTTCAGCAGCCAAGACAAGGTTCGAAAGGGGAATTTCCGTCAGAGGGAACAGTCAGAAGAAAGGTAGGAGAACATGAAGCTGTGTTGGGAATGGCAGATTGCTTTTTGGCAATGAGATTTGACAGGGAATTGTAGGAAGGGAAGCGGATGGTAAGGTTGAATGAAGTTAGAATGGCCTTGTATACCTGCTTGGGCTTTCCGACTGGGTATGACAGATACACAGCAAGGCAGTCACTTGCTCATATGTGCACTATAGCCATCCAGAGTAGAATGAGGAGAGACTGAAAACAGGACTTAAAAACAATTATACTATCAAGTAGATAGTATAATTATTATCATTGGTTTAAAATGTTTTTCTTTTCCTTTCAGTCCTCTCTCCCTCTTGTTTCCTAGTTAGTGCTTTCTTGCATTAGGCTCTGTTACAAATACCATTTCCAGAGTGCAACAGGTGATAGGAGAAAAAATTCAAAGAACAGTATGCTACAACCATCTGAATTGGAATTCTGTTAAGTTTTATATAAATATGTATTGTACTTCTTTTGAATTCATCAAAAAAAATTTTTTTACATTTATTTATTTTTCAGAGACAGAGAGAGACAGAGTGTGAACAGGGGAGGGGCAGAGAGAGAAAGAGATACAGAATCTGAAGCAGGCTCCAGGCTCTGAGCTAGTGGTCTGAACAGAGCCCGACGCGGGGCTTGAACCCACAAACCGTGAGATCATGACCTGAGCCGAAGTCGGACGCTCAACCGACTGAGCCACCCAGGCACCCCGACATCAAAAAAAATTTTTAAGTGAAGCAGTTAAAGTGCCCTTTTGAAAACACAGAAATACTTGAGCTTAATTTCTGAGACTCTGTATTGCTAGAAAATAAGTGATTAGCCATAAAAGCAGCACGTTTATTTTCTGGTTTGGCTGGGATTCGGCCAGGACTAGCATGGATTTCCTGGTCGTTTGGATTGAGAGATGACTACTTTACATCGTCGTTGGTACCTGTAAAGCCAAACATAGGGCTTTGTGCATCAATAAATGTCTTCATTGTTGAGTGATAGTGATTTAATTTGAGTTAAATTATTTGAACAATCCAGGTCTTCTGTTTGTATGTCCTAATTACTATGCACTCATTACAGATAATCTCAATTAAGGTTTTAAATTATATAGCAATGTACAATTATAAGTGCAGTTTTGTTGCTACAGTATGGAAACACAGTTACCATTAACTAGATAGAATTCAGTGGTCAGTGACCTCAAAATCAATTATTGCTTTGTAGAATTTCTCTTCAATACTGTCATGAGATTAGTATTCCCTAAAAGCATTTTCTACTTTGCTTAATAATTTTTCCAGATTAGGTTCAAAGAGATACAAATTTCAGAATTCTTAATATTTCTTTTAAGCATGCATTCTAATTTAAAGGACTTTTGGTCAGAAACTCGATGACATATTGATATTATGAAGCCTCTGGTATTATCTGGAAAGTAATTATTTCATAGAGAAGGAAAAGGATGAGTGATAAAGACGAAAAATAGTAACTTTTCACTGATGGAAGCACAGTCCAGCAATTCTCAAAGTTTTTGGTGCCAGGACCAAAATTATTAAAAATTATCAGTCTCCAGAGAGGTTTTGTTTACATTATCTGTATATATATCCCAGTGTTTATTTTATTAGAAACTAAAACTGAAAAAAATTTTAAATATTTTAAATTCACTTAGAAATAACAAGAAACCCATTATATATAAATATAATATAGCCCAATTTTATGAAAAATAACTACTTTATGTAACAGAATTGGAATAGTATTTTACATTTTTTGCAAAATCTCTTCACTGTCTAACTTGGTACATGGATTTTCATCTTTGTATTCGGTGTTTTGAAATATCAGGTACCTTTTTCAGGAAGATTCTGGAGAGCTCTACTATAACACTAAAGAGAGAATTGGTGTTCACTTTATGAAATCCCTGTAAGGGTCTCAAAACCAGTTGGAGAAACTCTGGTCAGTTTCAAGCAACCATGAAGTGTTAGTTTATTCTGGATTAAAAAGGATGTCTGGCAGATGTCAGTATTTTTTCTGACTCAGATATTAAAGAAGTTTATATAATCTCCCTTCTAGACTTCAGGGGACTTAACCAAAATAAATGTGTCACTTTTAAAACGTTTCTGGACTCTAAGCTACTCTCAGCCATGTCCCATTTATTCTCTCAACATTCAGGCTTCTATGATCTTATGGTACCTCTATATCAACAACTGAGCCTGGAGAACCGTGCATGAAGTCTTAAGTCCTTCCTCTTAGAAATGTCACACATGATTCCTCTTTATGTTCGCTAGTAAAAGCCATGCCTGATGTCAAGTGGTCCTGTCTAACTTCAAGAGATCGGGAAGTACAGTCCTCTCATGTGCCAGAGGGAAGGAGGACTGAATATATTGGTGAGCAGCACAGATATTTACCACTCTCTTTGAAATGATGTTTTTAAGGGACATTAATATAAATACCTTGAGCACAAGGACCTTTTGTTCACCAGTGTGATGAGCACCTCGGACAGTATCTCTCTTCTAACCAAGAAATACTTGTTGAACAAATAAGTGAGAGGAAGATATTAAACTTCCCAAATACAGTAAAACAATAATATTTTCTCATTGACTATAGATATAAAAGAGTACACATTGAATTTATCTCTGATGAGAAACCATTTATTTTTCTTATAATTGGGAGTCTATTATGGTCAATCTAGTCAGTTTGAATGGTTTAATAATAGCATGCCAAATTCTTCCTTTGCAATGGACTAAGCTTTTAGTGGATAGTCAAAAAATATGAAATAGCATTTTTGAAGTCTGTCATTTATAGAAATAGAAAGTTGATCTACACGTTATAATGTCTATGCTACCATTTACCATATGATTTCATTCTCCTACTATTTGTTTCTTCTCAAATATGAAATTTAGCTTAGTATAGCACATTTCACCCATTGAATCAACAGAAATTTTTGAGAACATTGGGAAGCAAAACTGACAAGAATCTTTACTTTTATTTTTTTCCCAGAAAATAGGCAATGATTATAGCACATAAGGAAATTATATATTATTAGATGATAACTTCGTTGGGAAAAATAGAGCAAAGTTAGGGGGATTGAGAGAGTTGAATAGTGAGAAAACAGCTTACAATTGCACAGAGAGGAATTTGAGCAACTCTTATTAAAAAAAGATGCATCTGAGCAAAGACATCAAGGTGGTAAGGGAATTTCCATCCAGATAACTGGGGCAAGCCTGTACAAGGTAGAGGGAGTAGTCTGTGCAAAGGCTTGAAGGCAGAACACCTGGCTTGTCTGAGGCATTACATGTGGGTGGCATAGAGCCAGTGAATCAGAGAGATTAGATGAGTTGACCTCCAGCCTCTAAATTCCTATCTCTTAACAGTAGTCTTCTATCCCTGTCCATCCCCTTGACTCTGAGACATTTTTTAAAAAATAGCCTCAGGGGCCACCTGGGTGGCTTAGTCAGTAAGCTTCAGCTCAAGTCATGATCTCACAGTTCTCTGAGTTCAAGCCGCCACATCAGGCTCTCCGCTCTCTACTCTCAGCACAAAGACCACTTTAGATCCTGTCTCTCTCTCGCTCTCTCTACCCCTCCCCCCAAAATAAACATTAAAAAATTTAAAAAAATAATAAAAACATATATGCAATAGTTTTTAAGAATCAAAGAATTCTGTGAACAATTATTTTTAAAAAATTAATAAATGATAGCCTCAGGCTGAAAAGGCATAACTCATAATTTAGTCTTTGCCCTGAGGCTTATCTCTTTGTTTAGTGGAGAATTCTTTTTTTTTTTCTTTTATAGTTTATTGTCAAGTTGGTTTCCATGTAACACCCAGTGCTCATCCAGGCAAGTGCCCTCCTCCATGCCCATCACCCCCTTCCCCTCTCCCCCACCCCCATCAGCCCTCATTTTGTTCTCAGCATTCAAGAGTCTCTTATGGTTTGCCTCCCTCCCTCCCCCAAACTTATTTTTCCCCTTCCCCTCCCCCATGGTCCTCTGTTAAGTTTCTCCTGTTCCACTTATAAGTGAAAACATGTGGTATCTGTCCTTCTCTGCCTGACTTATGTCACTTAGCATAACACCCTCGAATTCCATCCACGTTGCTACGAATGGCCAGATTTCATTCTTTCTCACTGCCATGTAGTATTCCATTGTATAGATAAACCACATCTTCTTTTTTTTATTTTTAAAAAAATTTTTAATGTTTTATTTATTTTTGAGAGAGAGAGAGGGAGAGAGAGAGAGACAGCGTGAGCAGGGGAGGGTCAGAGAGAGAGGGAGACAGAATCTGAAGACAGGCTCCAGGCTCTGAGCTGTCAGCACAGAGCCCGACGCAGGGCTCAAACCCACGAACCATGAGATCATGACCTGAGCCGAAGTCGGACACTTAACTGACTGAGCCACCCAGGCACCCTGATAAACCACATCTTCTTGATCCATTCATCCATTGATGGACATTTAGGCTCTTTCCATGATTTGGCTATTGTTGTAAGTGCTGCTATGAACATTGGGGGAGATGTATTCTTATCTTTCTCTTATTGAAGCCTTGTTAATACTTGGGCCAGGGAGAATTTCTTAGATTTTCTACCATTTTTTTTCTTTGCTACCTGTAACCAAATGCATTCCTTTATGAACATTTTAAAATGTAATTGATCAAAAGAAAATACATCGTTATTAAGCTATCTAATGTTTTTAATCAAATTATAATGGTAGATGCTTAAGTTCTTTTATTTCCAAGAGAAGGATTGAATAGAATGACAGAATGAATGACGATATCCTAAAAAGTAATATCATATGTAGCCTTGATGGTTCAGCAGGTTCAAATCAGGAAGGTCTCATTAGAGTTGTTTTATCTGCCTCTCTGTGTTCAATCTCTATTGTAAGTTGGCCTCAGAAACTATTCTCAGTCCATCATCTGTAAAAATGGAGACTACTATGAAAGGATCTTATTTATTACTTTTTCATCCAACTATCCATTTGTACCTGTATCCAGGATATAAGGATGATTGACTCTGTCCCTCTCCTAAGAAGTATGGTGAAGATAGGTTTGTAATTAGCTCTAATTCAGTGTGATAACTGCCATAAAAGTAGGGCATTTAGGGTGCCATGTGGGCACAGTATTGAGTGTATTTGTTTGTATTAATTATCATTCAGTGTCCCTGAAAACTTGGTTTGGTACCATTACCTTTGAATGGAAATGACTTAGCATTTTTGCCTGATAGGTGTCCGATAGTGAAATGATACAATTTCTTAATCATTCTGCAAGCTAAAAATTTTCCCCCAGGAAATCAAAGCCTTAATGCTAAATTTGCTGTACTTATACTGCTTTATATAATGGAAATCAGTTCCTATTTTACAGTTACTACGCTTTCCCAATTCAATTCACATTCCAATCCATCTTATCAAACTTCACTTAAAAGTCAATACACTGAAACAGTTTTTTTTTTTTTTAGTGTTTATTTTAAGAGAGAGAGAGAGAGAGAGAGCCAGCATGGGGAGAGGCACAGGGAAAGGGGGAGAGAGAGAATCCCAAGCAGGCTCTGTGTGCAGAGCCTGATGTGGGGCTCGATCTCATGAACTATGGGATGATGACCTGAGCTGAAATCAAGAGTGAGATGCTTAACTGACTAAGCGATCCAAGTACTCTGAAACATTTATTTTTCTTAAAAACATTGTTGGAGTACAAGATCATGCTTTGAGCTGATTAATTTTTTTTCTTGATACAGAAAATATTAATAACATTTATCTAGTTGTTTCTAGGCAGCACAAGACTATTGAACTTTCGAAGAATCCAGTCTGAAATTTGCCAAGCTGCCAAAATATTTTAAGACAAATGAGAATATGTAAACATGTTATCAACTGTTTCATATTTGTGTTTTAGAGATAGTAAGTCTCTAATGAGCCACAAGAGCCCAGTGGGATTAAAGATATAAATTTCAAAATCTAGATTCCTTCCTGTATTATCATATCTGGCTGGAGTTGTGTTTTCTCTGGATGTGAAACTACTACGTCATAATTTCTCGAGGGATGCTTATTACATTATTAAAAACAATGAATTACATTATGAAATAAATAACAAGAGGCAAAGCATAGACCAATGATGAAAGTTTGTCATGAACTAAGGATTGTAATTAATTTTGCACATTTGAGGAGATTTGGAAGAAGGATGAAAAGAAAGAAGTAAAAAAGGAAGGATTGATTATATTATAGAGTTTACAGTGGGTTTACTTTAGAAAGAAGAAGAAATAAGTTATATTTGAATTTTCAGTGAAATTTGACTTCCCAACCAGGGGTTGTGAGACTAATCTTTTAGTGTGTGTGTGTGTGTGTGTGTGCACGCGCGCGTGCACACATACACACACACGCACTTTGAAGAAAACAATGAATAGGAGCAACACAAAGTGTGCGGTGCATAGCACAGTGCTTACTTACTTGGCACATAATATGGTCATTAATACATGTTTTGGGAGATTGTTTAAATTCTCTTATTTTGAAAGAAGGTTTTGAGTTAAAGCAGAGATTGGCACCTTACAGCCTGCAGGGCAAATATGGCCCTCTATCTGCCTTTGTAGATAAAGTTTTATTAGAACTCACTATGCTTGTTTTTTTATATATTGTCTATGTCTGTTTCTGCACTACAGCTATAGAATCGAGTAGTTGGGAAAGTGATTGTATAGCCCACAAAGCCTAAAATATTTACTTGCTGGCTTTTACAGAGTAGGTTCCCAGCCCCTCAGTGGAATTCTCAGTTTCAGCCCATACACAGACTGTGTATTTCTTATAATCCAATGAACTTTGTGAGGTTAATATACTTGTTGTGTTGAACATTTTTGAGCCCCCGATTTTTCCCAACTTTTTCATACTTACAGAAAAATTTGAAGAACATCTTATACCCTTAATGTATCTTCATTAGTTAAAATTTGTCATATTTGCTTCATCTGTTCTCTCCACATGTACACATATATGCATTTTCTTCTGTTGTTGACTTACTTGAAAGTTACAGATACTGTGCTTTAGCGTACAACCCTAAGAATCAGCATTCCTCTATATAACCTATTGTTTTAAAATTTAAAGACACATGTATGAGCTTTTTGTTTGTGCGTAAGGGCTGTAAAACTGTCTTTATATAGCACTTTGTCCATCTCTGTGTTCCCATTTATAAACTGTAGACATTCTAAGTGTTGTGCATTAGTTATCTATTGCTTACTTGTGGTAGCCTGAATAACTAATGGCCCCCTAAAGATTTCCCTGAAATCTATGACTATGTTACCTTACATGGAAAAGGGGACTTGGCAGATGTAATTAAGGGATTAAAAAATGCATCCTATATTGGGCTCAGTGTAATCACAGAGGTCCTTGTAAGAGGGAGGCAAGGGAGTTAAAAGCAGAGAAGGTGATAATCAGTGAGAGAAATGTGACAGTGCCGTAACTGCTCTCATTGAAGATGGCAAGGCTAAGAATTTTCACACCCTGTTTCAAAGCCATCAACTCCTGGCTTTTTTCTTCTTCTTTTTTTTTTCTTTTTTTTTTTTTTTTTTAACAATCCTTCCCTCAATTTCTCTCTCCTCTTGCTATAGTTTACTATAATCATCATGAAGACACTTGGTGGCACCTTCAGTGTTTTGCTTGGAAATCTCCTTAGCTGGACCATCCAGTTCATTTGGCTCATGTTCTACTTTCTGAATAACTGCAAGTGACAGGTTTGCTGAACTTTCTGTTACTTCATAACAAAGATCCCCCTGCCTCCAGTTTCTAATCAGATGTTCCTACCTTCCTTAAACCTCACAGGGAGCCTTCTCAAAGTCCAAAATCTGTCAATTCATGGCAATTTAGGCTTTTATCACTGCTCTCCTTAAAGTCCTTATAGCTGCCTCCTCCTGCCCAGTTACAAAACTGCTGCCACATTTTAACTATTCGTTATAATGGAATCCCACTGGTGACACCAAAATCTGTATTAGTTATCTCTGGCACTTCAAAATTCAGGGTAATGAGGCTCTCAAAACAGCAAACATATTCCCTCACAGTTTCTGAGGATCAGGAGTCCAGCTGCACTTTAACTAGATGCTTCTGGTCTAGGGTCTATCATGAGGTTGTAGTCGCACTGTCAGCCAAGGTGGCATCCTCTCAAGGCTCAGTTCGAAGAGGCTCCCTTTCCAAACTCACTCCTGTGACTGTTGGCAGGCTGCAGTTCTCCAAATTGGTTGGAGATATCAGTTCTTTGGCACAGAGACCTCTGCATAAGGCTATTCACGACATGCAGCTGGCTTTCCTCAGCAGAGAAGCAGAGAGTGAGAGAGATTACCCAAGACAGAAGAAAGAGACTTTTTTGTGACCTAATCTCAGAAGTAACATCCCATCATTTTTGCCATCTTCTAGTTGTTAGAAGTAAGTCAGTAGATCCAGTTCACACTTAAAGGAGATTATACAGGTCATGAATGCCAGGCAGGGGACATAGGGGCCCAGCCTCAGAGGCTGCTTAACACAAATAACAAGGCATGTGTGTCTCAAAATGTGCCACAAACACTTTCAGCATGAAAACCACTTAGAGAAAGCTTAATATTCTCTGTAAGATCAACCCACGTTCAGAATTTGGCCTCATAACAGTTCTGAGAGTTTCTCTTATAACTTGTAAAAGCTTGACTATCTGAATGAAACCTTTGGGGAGCCAGTCAGTCTAGAAAGTCAAATTTCTGGATAGATCTGTCCCATTACAGATCAAATCTTAATTAACAATTTGGTGTAGAATTCCTTCTATATTTGATCACATACTTCCTTACCTGCTTAAATAAATTACTGATCATAATATGAAATTTATTTCATATAAAATCATTTTATATGCTGTAAAGAGAAAATGCTGGTCTCCTCCATAAGATACAGAATTGTTGATCTCTTTCTTAAAGAACTCAAGGCTTCCTGTCTGCCTTTATTTATTTATTTATTTATTTAATGTTTCTTTTTTTAAAAATATTTTTTATTTATTTTTTTGAAAGACAGAGCATGAACAGAGGGAGGGGCAGAGAGAAAGAGAGATACACAGAATGCGAAGCAGGCTCCAGGCCTGCTTGGAGCTTTTGGCACAGAGCTCGACGTGGGGCTTGAACCCATGAACCTTGAGATCATGACCTGAGCTGAAGTCAGATGCTTAACTGACTGAGCCACCCAGCCACCCCTAATGTTTATTTTTTTAGAGAGAGAGAGAGAGAGAATGCATGCGTGCGAGTTGGGGAGGTGCAGAGAGAACAGGAGACAAGGGATCTGAAGCCAGCTCTATGCTGAGAGCAGTGGGCTCGAACTCACTAACCGTGAGATCATGACCTGAGCTGAAGTGGGACACTTAACTAACTGAGCCACCCAGGCGCCCTCCTGTCTGCCTTTTTATAATCTGTGTCTTCTTTGGTTTTATTTGTCACTTTGCAGCTATCAGTACTTGCCCATTGCCTGCCTGTTTGCTGTATCTCATTGCTGTAGGTTGAAACCAAATAACTTAGGTTGACTAAAACTGTGTGTGAAGGAAAAGGGACCTGTGGCGGGTTGAATCTGCAGTCTGCAAGCCCTAACTGCTGCTAGCTGCTCCCAGACTTTTGCTTACATCTTACCTGTAAATTGTTGCTATATATAGGTGAGGCTGTGGTAACAGCTGAAGTCCTATTGGGCTTAGTTGTTCAGTTCCTAATTAATTTTATGAGAAAGCTGAAAGTGACCTGAGGACAAATAATAAGAACTGTCTATTGCTTGTGCTTCAGCCCATATCCTGACCCTCCTCTTTTTTGGATTTTTGAAACTTCTCAGGAATTTCAGGCAAATTTTCCTCCCTTCTCTAGCTCTGTATTTTAGGTGATTTCACAATTGAAGGCTGTACTTGTAATAGAGTTAATTATACCTCACTTCAAAAATCTGAACCTCATTTCGGGCTGCAAACCCAAAGCAGCACATACAATTTACTTTTATATTTGAGTGAGTTCTTTTGAAATGGTATCTGTTGCCAGCCAGAGCCTCTCAAATGGAAACCCAGGGTCACTACCACAAGGAAAAGCTGTTACGTGTGTCAAATATATGGAGCTCACATTTTTATATGCATTTCTTTTAGACTTTTTAAGTGTGCTGCTCTGTGAGAGGATCAAGAGTAGTTCGGCAACCTGTATAACTTGTTAGACACGGACCTGAAGGCCTGCTAGAGAGGGCAAAGGCGGAACTGAGAAAGCAATCCTTGTGATACTCGGGCTTTGAGAAACTGCTTTCAAAATCACAGAGTATTAGAGCTTGGAGGGGAGGGAGACCTCCAGTCTCTTGCAAATAATTAACTTACAGTAAGGCTAAACATTATAGGAATTACATGTCTCTCCTATCTTTTTTTAAATCTTTTCCCTCTGTACAACATAGAATTTCTTTTTCAGGGGTGCCTGAGTGGCTCAGTTGGTTGAATGTCTGACTTGATTTTGGCTCAGGTCATAATCTCATATGGTTCATGGGTTTGAGCCCCACATTGGAGCTGACAGGATGGGGCCTGCTTGGGATTCTCTCTCTCCCTCTCTCTCAGCCTCTCTCTCTCTCTCTCTCTCTCTCTCTCTCTTTCAAAATAAATAAATAAACTTTAAAATATTTTTTAAATGTATTTTCCAGTAGTGATATGTTCCTCTATTCAGCAATTCCATAAATAGTAGTTAGCAGCCTCCAGCCGTAAGATACTTACCTGGACTTCAGAGAAAGTGCATACTATGGGTGTGTCTTCATACATGGAGAACGCTGACCCCCCCCCCCAAAAAAGCCATCTAAGGAAACATACCTGTAATTAGCCTCAATCTTCATATACAGAAATCCAGTCAACTTTTTGTCCTTCACAGCCAAGATGCACTCGATATCTGCAGAACTTCTCTAACATGAAAGAGAGAGACCAAAAGAAAGAGAAGAAGGGATTTCAGAGGAAATAAAAACAAAGTAATGAGCAAAAGAAAATGTAAATGAACTATAATTAATGTTCTTGTAGAAATAAGATGAAGGAACAAGAACAAGGTGGGGTTTTTTAAAAAAACAACAACAGGAACAGAGAATTTAAAAATTTGGAAACTAAAAATATGAGAGCTGAAATTTAAAATCAATAAAAGATTTAGAAAAATGAATTTGAGAAAAATCTCTTAGAAAGTAGAACAAAAGGACCAACAGATGACTTGGAGAGAAAAAAAAATTAGAGGCTTTATTCAGGTGGTCCAACATTTGACTAATTGGAGCAAAAGAGAAAGAGTGATGAGGAGGAAATTATTAAAGTTGTAATAAAAGGACATTTCCAGGAACAGAAGGATATACATCTCCAATACCACCGAGTGAAGAAAATAAGCCTCATCCAGGCACATCATCATAAAGCTATAGAACACTAGGGATAAAAAGAAAATTCTTAAAGCTTCTAGTGTGAAAACTAAGGTCACATAGAAAGGACCAGGAATTAGAATGGTATCAGCCTTGTGGGCGCCTGGGTGGCTCAGTCCATTAAGCCTCCGATTTCAGCTCAGGTCATGATCTTCCGGTTTGTTAAGTTCAAACCTCGCATCAGGCTCTGTGCTGACAGCCTGTCTCCCTCTCTCTCTGCCCCTCCGCTGCTCTGTGTCTCTCTCAAAAATAAACATTAAGAAACTTAAAAAAAAAAAAGAGGGGCGCCTGGGTTGTTCAGTTGGTTAAGCGTCCAACTTTGGCTCACGGTTCCTGGGTTCCAGCCCCCCATCTGTGCTGACAGCTCAGAGCCTGGAGCCTGCTTCAGATTCTGTGTCTCCCTCTCTCTCTGCCCCTCCCCGGCTCACACTCTGTCTCTCTCTGTCTCTCAAAAATGAATAAACATTAAAAAATTAAAAAAAAAAAGAATATCAGTCTTGTCAACCCAAACATGGGAAACTATAAGGCAGTGGAGCAATGCCATAATTTCAAGGAGAATTATTTATCTGGAATTATACAACCAGATAAACTTCCAATCAAGTATTAGGATAAACTAAAGGTATTTTCAGGGGCACCTGACTGGCTCAGTCAGTGGAGCATGTGACTCTGGATCTTGGGGTTATGAGTTAGAGCCCCACATTGGGTGTAGAGATTACTCAAAAATAAAATCTTAAAGACAACATCAGACATGCAAAATCACAAAAGGTCTGCCTCTTATATATGCCTTCTCAGGAGCTACTGAAGAGTACACTCCACCAAAGATGAAGGATTAACCAAGTAAAGGGAAGACCTGGGCAAGGAAATGGGAATGAAAACCAGAGAGGTATGGAGAATATACCCAATGACAGCAAAGGAAAATTCCAAGATAGCACCTGAGCAGGTGACCTAGAGAACAAGTAGTCCAGACGGAAGTAAACCAAGTGTTTCAGGAAGGATGTTTTGTGAAAGGGGAAAAAAATGGAAGAGGGAGATGTAAATGCCAGAAATCATAGATTACCAAGAGCAGAAGTCTCCCATTGAAGACAGTACTGCTAGGAATACATAAACTGTAAATGATGAATTGCCAGAGGTTTAATGGGAGTTAAGAAGATTGTGAGTTAAAAACTCCAGGGGGCCCAGTCTTAGAGGGGCCCCCAAACTCTCATGAATGTTCCTCTAGAGCCCCACAAGATTCTCAGGGTAGATAGAGATCAGAGGAAAATCCCCTGGTGCTCTGACAGAGGGAAGGGGAAAGTAAACATTTTAAAATATGCTTGAGATACTCTCTAACAACGGCTTGCCCTCAAAGTAAACTATTTTACCAAAGCCTAAGCCACTTGGGGGTAGGGGAATACCCAACTCTAACCCCCTCTAGTTTTTCTGTCTTACCTAAAGGGTGGGAGGGGAAGCTACGAAGCCCTTGCGCTGGTTATAGCCCAGGCACACAGACTCACTAAAATACTGAAATGGAACTCTGGGGTTATAGAACACTTTCTCCTCCACCCCCCAAACACACACACCCTGTCACCGGTCAGGCTCTTGTATAATGACAGTGAATTACTACTAAAAGAGCTACAATGCTCAGATTCTGTTTTTAAAAGAAGTCTCTAGGGAAACCCCAAAACAACAAGGAGTACAAAAAAATTGAAGAAACTGTACCCTCTGATATGTACACCTTCAACCAACAGTAAACACAGGTTGATTTCTAGCCAATGTAAAGCCTCACACTGAAGGTTTATGTACCACAGTCCCTTTTACCCAGTACATCGAGTCCACTTTTAACCAAAAAGTTACAAGATGTAACTTGTAACAGAAAAAAAAAGTTGGAAGAGACAATAGAAAGCATTCAAACTGGATTCCTATATGCCAGACATTTTGGAATTATCAGACTAGGAATTTAAAATAACTATGATGAACATGCTAAGGATTTTGATGGGAAAAGTTGGTAAGTGATGTAAGCACAGAGATAGAAACTAAGTAAGAATCTAAAGGAAATGCTAGAAGTCAAAGCCACTGTAACAGAAATGAAGAATGCTTTTTTAAATTATTTTTATTAAAATTTTTTTAATGTTTATATTTGAGAGAGAGCAAGAAAGAAAGAGACAAAGTATGAGTGGGAGAGGGGCAGAGAGCGAGAAGGAGACACAGAATCCAAAGCAGGCTCCAGGCTCTGAGCTGCTCAGCACAGAACCTGAACGTGGGGCTTGAACTTATGAACCATGAGATCATGACCTGAGCCAAAGTCGGACGCTCAACCAACTGAGCCACCCAGGAACCCCATGAAGAATGCTCTTGATGGCTTATTGTAGACAGGACGCAGCTTAGTAATGAATCAGCTTGCAGAACTGAAATTCAAAGAGAAAAATGAATGAAAGAGAACAGACTATCGAGGAACCCCAGGGCAGTTATAAGAGGTGTAATGTATGTATTATGGGAATGCCAGAAGGCAAAGAAAGAAAGGGGCAAAAGAAACATTTACAGTAGTGATGGCTGTGAATTTTCCAAAGTTAATAACAGACAGCAAACCATAGATCCAGAAAGCTCAGAAAATACCAAGCAGGGTAAATCCAAAAAAATCTATACCTAGGCATTATCATAGTCAAATTATGGGAAATCGAAAACAAAATCTTGGAAGAACCCAGAGGACAAAAACACCTTACCTGTAGAGTAACAAGGATAAGAATAATATTGGATTTCTCCACAGAAGCCATGCAAGCAAGAAGAGAGTGGAGTGAAATATTTAAAGTGTTGAAAGAAAAAAATCCACCAACCTCTGTTCTGTAACGAGCAAAATTACCCTTCAAAACTGAGGGAGTAATACTTTCTCAGACAAAATTGAGGGACTTTATCACCAATAGCCTGCTTTGTGAGAGATGATAAGCTCTTCAGAGAGAAGGAAAATAATATAGGTCAGAAACTCAGATCTAGAGGCACCTGGGTGGCTCACTCATTTGAGCATCTAACTCTTGATCTCAGCTCAGGATTGAGCTTCACATAGGGTTCTGTGCTGAGCATGGAGCCTGCTTAAGATTCCTTCTCTCTACCCCTCTGCCAGCTCCCCTGCTCACATTCTCTTTCTTTCTCTCTCTGTCTGTCTCTCTCTCTCTCAAAAAGAAAAACTCAGATCTACATAAAGGAAGAGAAGGAAGGTAAGAGAAGGAATAAATGAAGATAAAATAAAATCTTTAGTTTTTCTCATTAATTGACCTAGCAGATAACATTTTGTTTAAAATAATAACAACAATATAGTCAGTGATTATAACTTCTAGATAAGTGAAATTAATGACAGGAGTGTAATAAGGGATAGGAGAGAGGAACTGGAAGTACTTTTATTTATCTACACTACTTGTGAGGTAGTATAGTCATTTGAAAGTAGACTTAGATTAGTTGTAAATGTATATTGCAAACTCTAGGACAACCACTGAAGACACTTAAAAAAGAAATATAATTGACATGCTTAGGAGAGAAAATGGAATCACATAAAATGCTGAATTAAAACTAGAAAAGGTAAAAAAAGAATAGAGAAAAGAAGTAAGTACAAGGGCAACCAAAAGGTAATAGTTGCAAATATCATAGGTTTTAAACCAATCGTGTCAGTAATCACATTAAATGTGAATGGTCTGGGGGCACCTGGGTGGCTCAGTGGAGTGTGCAAGTCTTGATCTTGGAGTTGTGAGTTCAAGCCCCATGTTGGGTGTAGAGATTACTTCAAAATTTAAAAAAATTCTTAAAAAAATGTGAATGGTCTAAATTAGAAGACAGACACTTCCAGAGTGCATTAAAACACAAAACCCAACTGTATATTATCTACAAGTGTGTTATCTACATACAAGTTACTACAGGTATGATATTTTGATATAAGAACTATATATTCAGTCCCCAGTGTCTAGAACAGAGCTCTTAAAACCCTTGTCATTTCTGAGTGACAAGGGTGAAAGGAGCATCTTTATTCATAGTAAGCCCCTTTCAAGCACAACCAAGTTTGAAGAATTTTTTTAAATGTTTATTTTTTGAGAGAGAGAGAGAGAGAGAGAGAGAGAGAGAGAGAGAGAGAAACAGAGCACAAGTGGGGGAGGGGCAAAGAGAGCGGGAACACAGAAGCTGAAGCAGGCTTCAGGCTCTAAGCTGTCAGCACAGAGCCCGATGTGGGGCTTAAACTCACATACCTCGAGATCATGACCTGGGCCAAAGTTGGACGTTTAGCCAACTGAGCCACCCAGGGTCCCCAGGCACAACTGAGTTTAGATTATTGAGTTACTTTATGCACCCTTAGATAGCTTCAGGATGGGAGCTGGTTGCCAGAGGAACCAACCATGTGCTTAGAGGGTTAGAATTTCCAGCCCTACCCTCTCTAGATGCAGGGAGGAAAGAGGCTGGGGCCTGAGTTGATCAACCACTGGCCATGATTTAATCAGCTGTGCCTAAATAATGGAACTTCCCTTAAAGCCCTAAAGGAGAACAAAGGAGTTTAGAGAGCGTCCAGGTTGGTGAACACATCCATGGGCTGGGAGAGTGGTACACCCCATACTCCACAGAGATAGAAGTTCCTGTACTTGAGACCCTTCCAGACTTCATCCTGCATTCCTTTTCATCTGTCTGTTTGTTTGTATCCTTTATAATAAACCAATAATCATAAGTGAAGTGTTTCTCTGAGTTCTGGGAACTATTTGAGCAAATTATTGAACCTGAGGAGGGGATTGTGGGAAACACTATACAGGAGGCCTGGACTTGCACCCTTAACCGGTGAAGATCTGTGCTAACCCTTGAAAGTTAGTGTTAGAATTTCTTGGTGTGAAGAAAAACCCCACATCAGTGTCAGAAGGGCTGTGAGTAGAGAAAATAGTTTTCTTTTTTTTTTTAAGTTTATTTATTTTGAGAGAGAAAGAGAGAGAGAGAGCACACACAGGAGGGGCAGAGAGAGAGAGGGGGAGAGAGACAGTGCAGAGTCTGATGCAGGGCTTGAACTCAATGAACCGTGAGATCATGACCCAAGCCAAAATCAAGAGTTGGATGCTTAACAGACTGAGCCACTAAAGCACCAGAGTTTTCTTTTAACAAGAAATTTTAGATATAATGACACAGATAGATTAAAAGCAAAGGGATAAAAAGAAGATATACCATGATATCACTAATAAAAGAAAGCTAGAGGAGCTTTCAGACAAAGTAAAAGACCCTGTTAAGAGAAGAAAAAAACAAGCCACAGATGGGGAGAAAATTTTTGCAAAACACACATCTGATAAAGGACTGACATATAAAATAAGCAAATTCTTAAAATTCAAAATTTAGAAACAATTCAATTAAGAAATAGGCAAAAGATCTAAACAGACAACTTGACAAAGAAAATATATCAATGACAACTGAGTATATGAAAAGGTGCTCAACATCATATGTCCTTAGGGAAATGCATATTAAAACAAAATACCATTACACATCTACTAGAATGGCCAAAATCCAGAACACTGACAACACCGTAAGATTATGAGAACGTGGAGCAACAGGAACTCTCATGCATTGCCGGTAGGAATGCAAAATGGTACAGCCACTTGGAAGATAGCTTGGAAGTTTTTATTTTTTTAATGTTTATTTATTTTGAGAGAGAGTTTGAGGAAGCAGAGAGAGGGAGAGGGAGAATTCCAAGCAGAGTCCTAGCTGGATGCGGGGCTCAATCTCACAAACCTCAAGATTGTGACCTGAGCCAAAATCGAGTCAGACGCTTAACTGACTGAACCACCCAGGCATCCCCTAAAATATTTATTTATTTACTTAGAGAGAGAGCAAGGAAGGGGCAGGGAGAGGGAGAGAGAGATTCTCAAACAGACTCCACACTGCCAGCAGATGGCCCAATGCCGGGCTCGATATCATGAACCATGAAATCATGACCTGAGCCAAAATCAAGAGTCGGGCGCTTAACCAGCTGAGCCACCCAGGCACCCCCAGCTTGGCAGTTTCTTATAAAACTAAACATATTCTTACCATATGACCCAGGTTTTGCATTCCTTGTTATTTATCCAGATGAGTTGAAAACTTCTTTTCACACAAAACCTATACAATATGTTTCTAACAATTTTATTCATAATTGCCAAAATTTGTGAGCAATCAAGATGGCCTTCAGTAAGTGAATGGATAAGTAAACTGCTGTGTATCCGGACAATGGAACATTATTCAGTGATTAAAATAAATGAGTTATCAAGCCACAAAAACACATGGAGGAAACTTAACACATATTGCTAAGTGAAAGAAGTCAACTTGAAAAGACTACATACTATATGATTCCAAGCCTATAACATTCTGAAAAAGGCAAAACTAGAGACAGTAAAATGATTGTGTGAAGACAGGGGGAGTAATATATGGAGCAGGGGGTGGGGGGGCGGATGATAAGGGAACTATTCTGTATCTACTGTAATAGTAGATACATGTCATTATGTATTCATCAAAACCCATAGAAAGTACAACACAAAGAGAAAACCCTAGTGCAAACTAAAGACTTTAATTAATAACAGTGTATCAGTACTAGTTCATTAACTCTAACAAGTACCACAGTAATGCAAGATTTTAATAGGGGGAGCTATAGGAGAGAGAGAGGACATATATGGGGACTCACTTTCTGCTAGTTTTTCTGTAAACCTAAAGCTGCTTTAAAAACTAGAGTCTACTAATTAAGAAAAATATGAGGCTATTACTAACTCTAAATAAAACAACAAATAAGTTGTGTAAGAAAATGTAAATATGTGATATTTATATTGTCATAATAATGGAAACTTACAGAATGTGACTTTAATCAAAAATTATTGTGTAATTTTTGGGAGCCTAAAGGAAAGGAACTGTTACCAACTTGATATCCTCACCTCTCATAATAGAAAGTCTGTGTAACAGAAGTGTACATCCGTGCTCCTGTCTGAATGCATTTCCTCCCCTTTGTCACCCCAGTCCACCTCCCCAGGTATCCTACATCATCAGGTTTTGCTCTCTAGTGGGATCTCTGCCATCAACAAACAGATATGCCCTTAGTTCTTCTCAACAGAGAAGACGTCTCTGTTGAGACACACCATACCTGCCACTCTTCTTCTCAACGCACCATACCTACCACTGCTGTTCCTTTCTTTGGTTCCCTGTACATCAAAACTGAAATTTTCTGTACTCCATCTCTGATTCCTTTCCATTCTCTGTCTTACATTCACTTCATTTAGAATTTTATAGCTACCAATCTATTTCCTTTGTTCTTGTCAAGTTGACAGTGACCTTCATGTTGCTATATCGAGTAGTCATTTGCCATCTTAGTTCCCAGCATCTTTTGATGCAATTGATTACTCACTCCTTGATAGGTTTCCTTCACTTGGTTTTAAGGACACCACTTTTTAAGCTTTCCTTCTGTATCATTGGAGCTTCTTTACAGCCTTATTTGCTGGTTCTTCCTCTTCTCCCTGACCTCTGAATGTTAGAATGCCCCCATATCTCAGTCTTAAGTCCTCTGCTCTTCTTTCTCTACCCTGAGCCCCAGGCTTTCATATCAGGTATCAAGGCTTTAAATACCATCTGTAAGTTGATAATTCTCAAATTTATATATCCCAACCCAGACTTCTATGAACTCCAGGCTTATATATCCAATGGGTGACGTGACATTTTCATTTATTATCTAATAGACATGTCAAGCTTAACATATCCAAAACTAAACTACTGATCATCTTCCCCCTGAAAATATGCTGTAGCCAGAACATTTCCCAGCTGTGTTAATGGCAATTCCATATTTCCAGTTGGTAGTTGCTTAGGCCAAAAACCTTGGAATTATCCTTGACTCCCTTCTGCTCTTTCACACCCTACACTGAGTCTGTGTAATTAGACATAATTAGAAAAATAAAAATCCACAAACCTACCACTTCTCAGCACCTCCTTGTCATCCTCTTCTGTCTGGATTACTGTTTGTAACCTTCATACTTCTATCCTCGGCCCTTGACAATGTAAATAGAGCAATTAGGATGATCTTTTTATTTCATTTCTTTTTATTTTATTTTTATTTTAGAGAGAACACTCAAGCAGGGGAGAGGGGCAGAGGGAGAAAGAGAATCTTAAGCAGACTCCATTCTGAGTATGGAGCTCCCAACTCTGGGCTTGATCCCATGACCCTGGGATCATGACCTGAGCCGAAATCAAGAGACACTCAACCAACTGAGCCACCCAGGTGTCCCAGGATGATCCTTTTAAAATGCAGTTTCATTTGTGGGTCCAATTCTGGGCTCTTTAATCTATTCCATTGGTCTATGTGTCTGTTTTTGTGCCAGTACCATACTGTCTTGGTGATGACAGCTTTGTAATAGAGTCTAAAGTCTGGGATTGTGATGCCTCCCACTCTCTCACACCATACACAAAAATAAACTCAAAATGGATGAAG